>JAFEMH010000787.1:0-565000 GCA_022495995.1 Adenophora triphylla var. japonica
TTAAGAAATACATGGAATCCAATTTGTATTTCAAAATTTAATTTTAAAATTAAAAAAACTATTTAATTACAAGAGCACAAAATATTTTCATATGTGCAAATATTTTTCTTAAATATTTTCCTTAAAATTCCTTAATGTGACCTACCGTTATTTACTTCAATTTTTCAAAAAAAAAACATTTTTTTAAATTTTGGTCAAGAATCTTTTTGTTAATTACATTCAATTTAATATAATACACCAAGGGTGCATGATATCTTGACATGTTACTTATTTCATTGCATTCTTTTTCCTTTAAAGGTCTTCGCATTTCATCATCATCGAAATAAAAAATTAAGTATGCCCTCTTTTTTCCCTTTTCCTTTACTTCATGATTCTTTTTTTTCTCCAAAATTCCTGTGGTGACTTGGATTAAATTAAATTATGTATGTATGTTTATCATTCGTGTAAACTGTAAATATATTTGAAAAGAAGCATATCCTACATGACCAATACTATGATGAGTCTCATCCAAGGTAAATGAAATGTAATACCATTTTTGATAATAATTTTAACTTTTTTTTTTAATTGCCTCTTTGTTTGTGACTGGACTTCAAAATTGTTCCGTTACTTCAATATCTCGGGTCACTAATTTTTTATTTTTTATCTTTCATTATTCTTATCTTCCTTCTTAGTTTTTTATGGTGCAGATTAACTATGTCAATACAATATCTCTATGATTACGGGAGGTATAAAGATATATAGAAACACGAGAATTGAAGAATTTGAGATGGAGCGTGAAGTTGTTTAAACAACAATATGTAAGCTTGATAAAGTGAAAATAATATGTATTGATTTATCATCCATATGTATATTAATCAATTGGATTTAATATTTGAAATTATTGCAATCAATTATTAGAATTAATACATCATACTTTCTTCATTTCATAAAAAATGTCATACTTTTTATTTTGAGTCGATCTCAAACTAAATATTGTATTTTTATATAAAAAATCTATATAATATATTAAAGTAGAAGAAAATGCAATGCCCACAACCTGCCACGTGGCTTTATAACGTGGAATTCCACGTGTCGGTTACTCATTCGTCCTTCATTAATAATAACTTATATATCTTGAAATTATGTCGGATTTCACTCTCAATGCAGGATATTCTGATTTCGGATTTCAATCCCAAATTTGTTGGGTTTTGGGGTTGCAAACGCAGCGGAAGAACTTAGAAATAACAACAAAACCCTAGCCCTTAGATCCGTCTAGCATGTAGAGATTAGAAAACCATGAAATAGAATTACATACCTCGAATGCGATGAAGTTTTTAACAAAAGTAGATCTCAAGAAAATTCAAGCCTTAGAATTTTGATGTCAAATGGATCTTCTTCTTCCTTGTTCAAAACCTTGGTGATGAAATCAACAATGGAGATCTTCAAGCTTTAGGAGATAAATCAACCTCCCTCTAATGGTGATCCACATGCGAACGAACCAAGAACACCTTCTTGTTGGATTGCTAGATGATCCTCTTGATTATTGAATCAATATTCAATAATCAAAGCCAAAAACTATGAAATAATTTGGGAGCCTTCGATTCAAAATCAAAATAAAAAACTAGAGTTTCATAAACTTAGTATATTGATGTGTAAGAGAGAATTATGGCTGCAAAGGACTTATATTTATATCATATATAAACCCTAGTCATAATAGGTTAGAAGTCCTTAGGCAAACCTAATCCAATCCTTCCAAGGAAAACGCAGACTGACCAAAAATTGCCCAGGGCACAACTCGTGCTCCAGGTCACGAGTCGTGCCACGTGTCGTGATAGGCTATCACGAGTGATCCCAAGCCAATTTCAGTCGTGTCACGCTTTGTGATAAAAGTTACACTCGTGCGATTTCTTGTCACGAGTCGTGCCAAAAGGCACGAGTCGTGCTTCACCCCACAAAGTCAACTAGTCAACAAAAATCCCTTGGAAGCCAAAACGCAGTCGTTTCACTGCTCCTGGCACGAGTCGTGCCCATGGGCACGAGTCGTGCCTTTCCCCAAAATTTCCAAATTTCACCTCGAATCAAAATTCGTTCTTTGTGTGTGACCCAAAAGGAATTATATTATGTTGGTAGTGATTCGAAACATCGACCTCACAAGACATAAGTGACTTCTAGCAAATCATTATGTCCACCCAATTAATATAACATCAAAGCTTGATTCCTCGATAGATCAAATGTCACAATCCCTTTGTCCACGATGTCCAATTGAACTTGAGTCATGGTCTATGTCAACTCATCTTGTTCAATGCTTTCTCAATTCCGAATATGTTAATAATTCAAATGCATTTGATCTCTATCAAATCACTTGAGTGTGGCCACACATTTCATCAACATCATTCATCGAGGGGCCCAAGCAAACATCTCTCTTCATAAGAGGGACAAATCCCGTCGTTGACATATCATTTTTCCCTACATGAATCCAAACGTGCTAACATAGCCCTTATTGCTATCCGATTAAAGATAGTGTTAGACTATATCAAACACGATCTTCACCATGTGAAAGATGATGATAATCTCGAGGTAATAAGGATTTAATAACACGACTATCATGAGATTTAATCATGACAATAGACCATGTCATAAATCTCACATAGTAGGTCATGTCGATACTTGTTCTCTAGCAAGTATCCATAAGTGTAATGTGCATCTCCATGCATATAATCATCTCTATGATTATCCATTACCAACTTATACTAGTTGTTCATAACAACAAGGGGCCTTGATTGATGTAATAAACATGCAAAAATATATAATGAACAGAATAAACATGCTTTATAATAAATGATAAAGATGATACATGCAGTTCAAGTCAAACATAACTATAGCCTAGGGCATTACACCAACAATCTCCCACTTACACTAGGCTCCATCTATGTATCTAATACCCATGGACCTCACATGACCATCATGCTTTGCTTGTGCGAGGGGTTTTGTAAGCGGATCCCAATGTTATCATCGGTTGATACTTTGCATATCTTAACGTCTCCCGATCAATGAACTCTCGAATGAGATGGAAACGTCTAAGTATATGTTTGGATCGCTGATGTGACATTGGTTTCCTTTGCTTGCACAATGGCACCATTATTGTCACAATAAAGTTCCATCGGATTAGTGATACTTGGAGCAACTTCCAAGTCGCTAATGAACTTCTTGATACAAAGCGCCTCCTTAGGCGCCGGATGCCGCTATATATTCGGCCTCGGTAGTAGAATTGGCAATAGTACTCTGCTTGGAACTCTTCCAACATATCGCACCTACGTTAAGCATAAACACAAATCCCATTGCGATCGGAAATCATCCTTGTCGGTTTGGAAGCTAGCATACGTGTAACCTCTTACAGCAAGATCTTATTCCATCCTCCAAATACCAAGAACGCATCATTAGTCCTTCTTAAGTACTTTAGGATCGTCTTGACGCCATCGATGGTTCTCACCGAGATCAGATTGGTATCGACTCGTCAGGCTCAAGCATACGAGACGTCGGGTCTAGTACAAATCATGGCGTACATGATAGATCCGATAGCCGAAGCGTATGGAACTTCATTCATCCTCTTTCGCTCATCGGTTGTCGTAGGACCTTTGTGTCTTGCTAAGAGTAACACCATGACCCATTGGCAAGTTTCCTCTCATAGAATTTTCCATTTTGAATCTTCTTAGAACCTTGTCAATGTAGGTACTTTGACTCAAACCAATTATCCTCTTGGATCTATCTCTATAGATTTTGATACCAAGGATGTAAGCGGCTTCGCCCATATCTTTCATTGAGAAACATTTCCCTAACCAAGACTTGACAGTCTCAAGAGCAGGAATGTCATTTCCAATGAGTAAGATATCATCGACATACAATAAGAGAAATATCATAATGCTCCCACTGAATTTCATGTATACACAAGGTTCATCTTCGTTCTTGATAAAACCAAACTCTTTGATTTTCTCATCGAACCGAAGATTCCAAATCCTAAAATCTTGCTTCAATCCATAAATGGATCTCTGCAACTTGCACACCTTGTTAGAATTTGTTGGATCTACAAAACCTTCGGGTTGTGTCATATACACATCCTCTAGCAGTTTTCCATTAAGGAAAGCAGTTTTGACATCCATTTGCCATGTCTCATAGTCATAATATGCGGCTATGGCAATCAAAATTTTAACGAACTTAAGCATGGCAACAGGCGAGAAGGTTTCATCATAGTTTACACCATGAGTTTGCTTATATCCCTTTGCTACAAGCCTAGCCTTGTAAGTATGCACCTTCCCATCCATGTCAGTCTTCTTTTTGAAGACCCACTTGCACCTTATGGTTTTTACACCTTCGGGTGGCTCAATCAAGTTCCAAACTTGATTTTCCAACATGGATTACAATTCAGATTTCATGGCTTCTAACCATTTATCCGAATCGGGATCGGACATCTCCTCTTGATAGGAAGTAGGTTCGTCATTCTCAATGACTTCCACTTCATTACTTTCCGATACGAGAAATCCATATCTCTCGGGCGCGGATCGTAACCTATCCGATCTACGATGGACTTGTGGATCTTGAACCAGTTCCTGACTTCTTGTGGAGTTGGTTCGGATCTCTACTATCGGTTCCATGTTATTTTTGGGTTTTTGAACTTCTTCAAGATCAATTTTACTCCCACTAGATGCTTTATTGAGAAACTGTTTCTCAAGAAAAGTACCATATTGAGCAACAAACACTTTGTTCTCAAACGCGGTTGTAAAATGTAATATCCTTTGGTTTCCTTAGGGTAACCAACGAAAATAACCTTGTCAGATTTAGGAGCTAACTTATCAGAGACAAGTCTCTTCACATAAGCTTCGCAACCCCAAATCTTTATGAAAGACAAATTAGGTTTTCTTCTATGCCACATCTCATGTGGGGTCTTAGGAGCCGATTTAGTAGGGACTCTGTTCAGTATGAACGAAGCAGTCTCTAATGCATGTCCCCAAAAGGATATAGGAAGGTCTACTTGACTCATCATCGAACGAACCATATCTAATAGGGTTCTATTCCTCCTCTCGGAAACACCATTCCATTGTGGCGTTCCGGGTGGAGTCAACTCTGAAGAAATTTCACAGTTTTTGAGATGATTGTCAAACTCTTGGCTCAAATACTCACCACCACGATCGGATCGAAGTGCTTTAATTGTTTTGCCAAGTTGATTTTGTACTTCATTTTGAAATGTTCTAAACATCTCAAACGATTCACTCTTTGACTTCATTAGATAGACATAGCCAAATCTAGATAAGTCATCAGCGAATGTAATGAAATACCGAAATCCTCCCCTAGCAATACTGCTCATTGGTCCACATACATCGGTATGTATTAGGCCCGATAAGTCACTAGCCCTTTCACTACTCTTAGTGTAGGGTGGTTTGGTCATTTTGCCCAATAAACAAGATTCGCATATCTCATATGATTCATAATCATGTGAGTCTAACATTCCATCTTTGTGGAGTTTAGAAATGCGTTTCTCGTTTATATGACCAAGCCGGCAATGCCACATGAACGAGTTGTTCACGTCATTCGGTTTAGACTTCTTGTCTACATGATAAACATTTTCAACACTATTTTGTTTCTCATCAACATCAAGAACATAAAGGCCATTAAATGAATTTGCAATACCATAAAGCATATCATTTAAATAAATATAAAACTTCTTATTCGCAATAAGAAAATTATACCCCTCATTATCCAAACAAGAAACAGAAATAATATTCTTACTCAAATCTGGAACATAGTAATAATTGTTCAAAACAAGTACTAAGCCACTAGGTAAAGTTACATCATATGTCCCTACGGCTAATGCAGCAACTCTTGCTCCATTCCCAACACGCAGGTCAACTTCACCTTGTTTGAGTAGCTTCCTATTTCTCAGTCTCTGCACATTTAAACAAATGTGAGATCCACATACGATATCTAATACCCATGAACTAGAAACAGAAAGGAAAATATCTATCATATAGATACCTGAAGTAGCAGCAATCGTATTGCCCTTCTTCGCCTTTAGGCCTTCCTTGTAAGCCTTGCAGTTGCGCTTCCAATGACCAACCTCCTGACAATGGTAGCAAATCGCATCCTTTTGAGGTGCCTTGGAGCCTCTCCGGCAATGACAACCTTTGCCTTAGGTTTAGCAACACTTGCTTTACCTTTGCCATCTTTTTTGAACCCTTTACCTTTGTTAACCATTAACACAGTATCGGTTTTAGGCTTCTTGATATTCATCTATGCGGTCTTAAGCATCACATGCAATTCCGAGAGATTCTTATCCATGCCAGTCATATGATAGTGCATAATAAAATGACTATAACTTTCAGGCAATGAATTCAATATCAAATTCATGGCGAGTTCCAAACTCAATGAATTTCCAAGCCTTTCGAGATGCTCAATGTGACCCTTCATCTTAAGGACATGAGCTCCCACCGATTGCCCTTCTTGCATCTTGCATGCAGTTAGGGACTTAACCTCATCATACCTCTCATTTCTTGCTTGCACTTGGAACATTTTCTTTAAGCGCTCAGCAAGATCAAATGCTGCATCTATGTGCTCAAGGTCCTTCTGAAGATCCTTAGACATAGTGGCTTGCATAAGGCATGAAACATATGTAGAATCATCATTATGTTTCTTATGTGCATCCCTATCAGCCCTAGGAGCATTTGGAGTAGGTTGAGGTGGAACGTGTTCATTGAGAATGTACATTTTCTTCTCTTGCTTTAGAACAATTCTAAGGCTTCTGATCCAATCAGAATAGTTTGTACCGTTCTCCTCAAGCTTGTCTCAAGGACGGATTGCAGTGACAGGGGTTGATTATTGTGATTAGTCATTCTACAATAAAATATGCAAACAATATAAGCATATATCAATATCAACACATTTATCATCTAAGAGCAAATAATGTATTTCATAAATACTCCCACTAAATTATACACCTTCAAATACAAACATGTATCATATAATCATAGTAGGCTAAGATCCATATTTCACTTAATTCCGATTTAACTGAGTCAATGCCCGAAATCAAGCTATTTAGGTAGAAACATCAATCATATCACTATATGACTCTTAGATCTTTTATGAGATTTCAATAGACATCATATGTCAAAACATGTTTTAAATCTAATCTATGCCTTGGGTCAAATCTCATTTGAAAGCACCAATTAAGTCAAAACCTTTTTCAAACATGTGAGACATGTAACGATGCACCTAACTGAGTCAAAACTACATCAACCATTATCTCACCTTGATCACAAATTAAGATATACGATGCACCCAACTGAGTCGAAACTACATCAAATATCCTAAAATACCACAAGTGTTCTAATCAGGGAATGGCATAAGACTTAAATATTTAGAAGGTTTTCAACATGTAACAAACATCGCATGGTTGTAACATAGATCTCATGTGAACATAATCATGATGACATAGGGCTTCACAAAATATCATACAAACAATTTGATTTCAATTTTGAAAAATTACAAATCTAAATAATCATATTAATAGATCAATAACCTATGTAATAAACTAATCTAATTAATTTATCATAAATCATGAACATGGCATATCATATATACTTGTTTTTCATAAAAACAAAACACATGGAATCTAGATCTATTTCATATAACACGGTAGCAAATAATCCAATTAAATCTAGCATGCAATTTCAATCCTAATCATGGCAAGACAGGGCTCTGATATTACTGTTGGGTTTTGGGGTTACAAACGCAGCAGAAGAACTTAGAAATAACAACAAAAACCCTAGCCCTTAGATCCGTCTAGCATGAAGAGATTAGAAAACCATGAAATAGAATTACATACCTCGAATGCGATGAAGTCTAACAAAATATATCTCAAAATTCAAGCCTTGGAATTTTGATGTCAAATCTGATCTTCTTCTTCCTTGTTCAAAACCTTGGTGATGAAATCAACAATGGAGATCTTCAAGCTTTAGGAGATAAAGAAACCTCCCTCTAATGGTGATCCACACGCGAACGAACCAAGAACACCTTCTTGTTAGATTGCTAGATGATCCTCTTGATTATTGAATCAATATTCAATAATCAAAGCAAAAAACTATGGAATAATTTGGGAGCCTTTGATTCAAAATCAAAATAAAAAAACTAGAGTTTCATAAACTTAGTATATTGATGTGTAAGAGAGAATTATGGCTACAAAGGAATTATATTTATATCATATATAAACCTAGTCATAATAGGTTAGAAGTCCTTAGGCATACCTAATCCAATCCTTCCAAGGAAAACGCAGACTGATCAAAAATTGCCAGGGCACGACTCGTGCTCCAGGTCATGAGTCGTGCCACGAGTCGTGCTAGGCTATCACGAGTGATCCCAAGCCAATTTCAGTCGTGTAACGCTTCGTGATAAAAGTTGCACTCGTGCGGGTTCTTGTCAAGAGTCGTGCCAAAAGGCACGAGTCGCGCTTCACCCCACAAAGTCAACTGGTCAACGAAAATCCCTTGGAAGCCAAAACGCATTCGTTTCACTGCTCCTGGCACGAGTCGTGCCCATAGGCACGAGTCATGCCTTTCCCTAAAATTTCCAAATTTCACCTCGAATCAAAATTTGTTCTTTGTGTGTGACCCAAAAGGAATTATATTATGTTGATAGTGATTCGAAACATCGACCTCACAAGACATAAGTGACTTCTAGCAAATCATTATGTCCACCCAATTAATATAACATCAAAGCTTGATTCCTCGATAGATTAAATGTCACAATCCCTTTGTCCACGATGTCCAATTGAACATGAGTCATGGTCTATGTCAACTCATCTTGTTCAATGCTTTCTCGATTTCGAATATGTTGATAATCCAAATGCATTTGATCTCTATCAAATCACTTGAGTGTGGCCACACATTTTATCAACATCATTCATCGAGGGGCCCAAGCAAACATCTCTCTTCATAAGAGGGACAAATCTCGTCTTTGACTTATCATTTTTCCCTACATGAATTCAAACGTGCTAACATAGCCCTTATTGCTATCCGATTAAAGATAGTGTTAGACTAAATCAAACACGATCTTCACCATGTGGAAGACGATGATAATCTCAGGTACTAAGGATTTAATAACATGACTATCATGAGATTTAATCATGACAACAGACCATGTCATAAATATCACAAGTAGGTCATGTCCAATACTTGTTCTCTAGCAAGTATCCATAAGTGTAATGTGCATCTCCATGCATATAATCATCTCTATGATTATCCATTACCAACTTATATTAGTTGTTCATAACAACTAGTGACGCAGTTCAATATAATAAACATGCAAAACATATAATGAACAGAATAAACGTGCTCTATAATAAATGATAAAGATGATACATAACAATTCAAGTCAAACATAACTATAGCCTAGGGCATTACATCAACAAAATTTGAATATTATGATTTCAAAATTCAAATTTCTGATTTTAATTTATAATAACAGGTTAATTATAAAAGTATAACATTATTAGCTTATTTCCATATATTTTGTTAACTTGTTAAAATTCCTTATATAACTCAATCAGAGAAAAGAAATATTAGAAGAGTCGGTCAGATATCAATTTCCATAAATCAATTCCTTATATGACTCAAACAAATTCATGGAGTTCAATTTGAATTTCAAATTTCAGAATCAGTTAAGAAATACATGGAATCCAATTTTGTATTTCAAAATCTAATTTTAAAATTAAAATATGGGTTAATTATTGTAGATTAAAAATGGGTTAATTACAAGAGCACAAAATATTTCCATATATGAAAATATTTTCTTAAATGTATTCCTTGAAGTTCCTTAATGTGACTGTTATAAACTTCAACTTTCAAAAAAATAATTTTTAATTTTGGTTAAGAATATTTTACTAAGTACCTTCAATTTAATATAATACACCAAAAGATTGCATGATATACTGACATGTTACTTATTTTATTGCATTCTTTTTTCCTTTAAAGGTCTTCTGCATTTCATCATCATCGAAATAAACAATTAAGTATGCCCTCTTTTTTCCCTTTTCCCTTTTCCATGACTTCATGATTCTTTTTTTCTCCGAAATCCCTGTGGCGACTTGAATTAAATTAATTTATGTGTGTATGTTTATCATTCGTGTAAACTATAAATATATTTGAACATAAGCATATCCTACGGGACCAATACTATGACGAGCCTCATCCAAGGTAAATGAAATGTAGTATCATTTTCGATAATAATTTTAACTTCTTTTTAATTGCCTCTTTGTTTGTGATTGGACTTTCAAAATTATTCTGTTCCTTCAATATCTCGGGTCACTAATTTTTTATTTTTTTATCATTCATTATTCTTATCTTCCTTAGTTTTTTATGGTGCACATTAGCAATGTCAATACAATTATCTCTACGATCACGGGAGGTATCAAGATATATAGAAACACGAGAATTGAAGAATTTGATATGAAGCGTGAAGTTGTTTAAACAACAATATGTAAGCTTGATAAAGTGAAAATAATATGTATAGATTTATCAGCCATATGCATTGTGGCGCTCCCAAAAATGTGTGTGCCTGATATGTTTGATATGATTTGATTAGTGCTACTCATATCACCAAGATGCATCTTCTTTTCGAAAGCTCATCCTATAAGGACTCCAAGGTTAAGCGTGCTTGACCTGGAGAAATTCTAGGATGGGTGACCCACTGGGAAGTTTCTCAGTGAGCACGTAAGTGAGGACAACACGTGCTGGAAAGACTTGTGGTGATTTGTGGGGATAGTACGTCAAATCTGATAGCGTTCCGACCCGGTCTTCGGGCTCGGGGCGTTACAAATGGTATCAGAGCGGGACCCGGCCAGAAGTGTGGAGCAAAGTGCTGTGCGGAACAAAGTGCACACCGCGGAGTCGGTGGGAGTCACCTCTTGGATCCGTATGAGCCCCTCTTGGATCCACACTGCCCGGGGTTTCCAAGTAGGCCTTGCCGGGGACGGCAAGGATCCTAAGTAGGGGAGATTGTGGCGCTCCAAAAAATGTGTGTGCCTGATATGTTTGATATGATTTGATTAGTGCTACTCATATCACCAAGATGCATCTTCTTTTCGGAAGCTCATCCTATAAGGACTCCAAGGTTAAGCGTGCTTGACCTGGAGAAATTCTAGGATGGGTGACCCACTGGGAAGTTTCTCAGTGAGCACGTAAGTGAGGACAACACGTGCTGGAAAGACTTGTGGTGATTTGTGGGGATAGTACGTCAAATCTGATAGCGTTCCGACCCGGTCTTCGGGCTCGGGGCGTTACATGCATATTAATCAATTGGATTTAATATTTGAAATTATTGCAATCAATTATTAGAATTAATGCATTATACTTTCTTCATTTCATAAAAATGTCATACTTTTTATTTTGATCAGTCTCAAACTAAATATTGTATTTTTATATAAAAAAAATCTATATAATATATAAAAATAGAAGAAAATGCAATGTCCACAGCCTGTCACGTGGCTTTATGATGTGCAATTCCACGTGTCGGTTACCCATTCGTCCTCCATTAATAATAATTTATACATATTGAAATTATGTCGAATTTCACTCTCAATACAGAATATTCCAATTAAGGATTTCAATCCCAAATTTGAATATTCTGATTTCAAATTTCTGACTTTATTTTATAATAACAAGTTAATTAAAAAAGTATAATATTATTAGCTTATTTTCATATATTTTGTTTAACTTGTTAAAATTTCTTATATAACTCAATCAGAGAAAAGAAATATTAGAAGAGTCGGTCGGATTTCAATTTCCATAAATCAATTCCTTATACGACTCAAACAAATTCATGGAGTTCAATTTGAATTTCAAATATCAAAATCAGTTGAGAAATACATGGAATCCAATTTTGTATTTCAAAATCTAATATTAAAATTAAAAAATGGGTTAATTATTGTAGATTAAAAATGGGTTAATTACAAGAGCACAAAATATTTCCATATATGCAAATATTTTCTTAAATGTATTCCTTGAAGTTCCTTAATGTGACTATTACTAACTTCAACTTTCAAAAAAATAATTTTTAATTTTGGTTAAGAATCTTTTTACTAAGTACCTTCAATTTAATATAATACACCAAAAGATTGCATGATATACTGACATGTTACTTATTTCATTGCATTCTTTTTTCCTTTAAAGGTCTTCTTCATTTCATCATCATCGAAATAAACAATTAAGTATGCCCTCTTTTTTCCCTTTTCCTTGACTTCATGACTCTTTTTTTCTCCAAAATCCCTGTGGTGACTTGAATTAAATTAATTTATGTGTGTATGTTTATCATTCGTGTAAACTGTAAATATATTTGAGCATAAGCATATCCTACGGACCAACACTGTAATGAGCCTCATCCAAGGTAAATGAAATGTAGTATCATTTTCGATAATAATTTTAACTTCTTTTTAATTGTCTCTTTGTTTGTGACTGGACTTTCAAAATTATTTAGTTCCATCAATATCTCGGGTCACTAATTTTTTTATCTTTCATTATTCTTATCTTCCTTCTTAGTTTTTTATGGTGCAGATTAGCAATGTCAATACAATTATCTCTATGATCACTGGAGGTATCAAGATATATAGAAACACGAGAATTGAAGAATTTGAGATGGAGCGTGAAGTTGTTTAAACAACAATATGTAAGCTTGATAAAGTGAAAATAATATGTATAGATTTATCAGCCATATGTATATTAATTAATTGGATTTAGTATTTGAAATTATCTCAATGAATTATTAGAATAATACATCATACTTTCTTCATTTCATAAAAATGTCATACTTTTTATTTTAGTTAGTCTCAAACTAAATATTGTATTTTTATATAAAAAAAAATCTATATAATATATAAAAGTAGAAGAAAATGCAATGCCCACAGCCTGCCACGTGGCTTTATGACGTGAAATTCCACGTGTCGATTACCCATTCGTCCTTCAACAACAACAACAACAACAACAACAAAGCCTTAGTCCCAAAATAATTTGGGGTCGGCTAACATGAATCCTCATATGTTATCGTGAAAAAAAATAATAAAAATAATAACAATAAAAAAATAATAACAATAAAAATAAATAAATAAATAAATAAATAAATAAATAATAAAAAAATAAAAAAATCAATCCCCCACATGGATTTTTGCCCTCCACTCCGGCCTCTTCAACACCATACTTTCATCCACTCCAAGTAAATTCATATCATTTTCAATTACTCTAATCCAAGATTGTTTGGGTCTTCCCCTACCCCTCGCCATTTTATCATTTCTCCACTGTTTCGGCCTCCTAACCGGTGCATCACTCGGTCTCCTTCTCACATGTCCAAACCACCGTAGACGATTTTCCCTCATTTTATCCTCAATGGGCGCAACTCCTACTTTACCTCTGATCACCTCATTCCCCAATCGATCCTTTCTTGTATGACCGCACATCCATCGAAGCATACGCATCTTCGCCACATTCATCTTATGCACGTGACCTTTGTTTCACGGCCCAATATTCGGTGCCGTAAAGCAATGCGGCCTAATTGCCGTGCGGTAGAATTTTCCCTTTAATCTATTGGGCATGCCGCGATCACATAGAAACCACCGTAGCACTCTTCCACTTCAACCAACTGCTTTAATCCTATGAGCCACATCTCCATCTAATTCTCCATCCTTTTGGATAATGGATCCAAGATAGCGAAAAAACTCAGAAGCTTGGATAATATTTCCATCAAATGTGACCGCTCCTGCCTCCCTACTTCCAACTCTGTTAAACTTACACTCAAATATTCGGTCTTGCTTCCTTGTCGAAAACCTCGAGATTCCAAAGTGTGTCTCCACAACTCCAATTTACTTTCAACACCCTCTCTTGTCTCATCAATCGGCACAATATCATCTGCGAACGGCATACACTTTGGTATATCATCTTGGGTGACCTCGTCAATACGTCCATTATCAAAGCAAAAACAAAGGGGCTAAGTGCGGAACCTTGATGCACTCCAATCTTTATAGGGAACTCTTGATCTTCCCAACACTAGTGCGTACACAAGTACTAACTCCATTATACATGTCTTGATAATATCAATATATTTCTTTGAAACACCCTTCTTTGCTAATGCCCACCAAAGTACCTCTCTTGACACTTTATCATACGCCTTCTCCAAATCAATGAAAACCATATGCAAATCTTTCTTTTGATCCCGATATTTCTCCATGGTTTGTCTCATAAGATATATTGCCTCCATAGTCGATCTTCCTGGCATAAACCCAAATTGGTTATCCGAAATATCCACAATTTTCTCGGCCTTTGTGCAATCACTCTTTCCCAAAGTTTCATAGTATGGCTCATTAGTTTGATCCCAGATAGTTGGCACAATCTTGGACATCACCTTTATTCTTATACTGAAAGGGATCGAGTACTCTTCCGCCACTCCAATGGCATTGTGTTAACTCTCCATATCTTGTTAAATAGCGTTGTTAACCAATCTACTCCCCTCTCCCCGAAACATCTCCAAATCTCAATTGGTATACCATCCGGTCCAACGGCTTTCTTCAATCTCATCTTTTTCATTGCCATTTCCACTTCACTCTTTTGAATTCTCCGCATAAAATCTCGATTAACCATACTCGAAGATATATTTAAATCTCCAACATCCTGCTCTTGACCGCCATTGAACAAGTTATCAAAGTACGAACTCCATCTATCTTTTATCTCTTTATCCCCGACTAAAACTCTTTGGTCTACATCCTTCACACATTTAACCGTCCCAATATCTCGTGTCCTCTTATCCCTCATACGAGCGAGTCTGTAGATGTCCTTTTTCCCTTCTTTTGTATCCAACTTATCATAAAGTTTCTGATTCACCTTTGCTCTTGCGTCTCTTACTGCTTTCTTAGCATCTCTTCTAGATTCCTTATACTTCTCATAATTCTCGTCGCTCCTACATTTCCCCAATAATTTGTAGCATTCTCGCTTGCCCTTTATTGCTTGTTTTACTTCCTCATTCCACCATGATGTGTCCTTACTTGGTGGCCCATTTCCTCTAGATTCTCCAAGGACTTCTTTCGCCACCTCCTTTATGGTATGTACCATCTTAGTCCAAGTCGAATCTATATCCATATCCTCCATATTATCTGCCCAAATACCGGTATCGACCATCTTAGCTACAAATTTCGGTTGATTTTCCCCTTGAAGTCTCCACCACTTGATTCTAGGGTCTACCTGTGATTTTCTCTTCCTCGAAATTCTCTTACTTCGAAAATCAAGTACCACCGAGTCTATGTTGAGTTCTTTGTGCTCTCACAGGAACTACCTTACAATCTGTATAACTCTTTCTACAAGTATTTCTTACTAAGAAGAAGTCAATCTGACTCGCATTACCTCCACTCCTATAGGACACCAAGTGAGATTCTCTCTTCTTGAACCAAGTGTTCATTATACTCAAGTCATATGCCAACGCAAAGTCCAGGATACTATTTCCTGCTTCATTCCTCTCTCCAAAACCAAAACCTCCATGTATGCTCTCAAAGTCATGTCGACTAGACCCCACATGTCCGTTCAGATCACCACCAATCACTAATTTCTCACCACTAGGTACTCGTTGCACTACCTCCTCCAAATCTTCCTAGAACACTTGTTTAATAGATGCATCCAATCCTACTTGTGGTGCATAGGCGGAAATAATAGTTATAATCTCATCACGTATCACCAGTTTAATGCCCATAATTCGATCACTCTTCCTGTACACTTCCACCACATCATTAATATACTCCTTATCAATAATGATACCCACTCCATTTCTACCCTTATCCTTTCACAGTACCAAAGCTTAAAACCCCAAGGCGATATTTATTTTGCTTTCTCTCCAACCCACTTAGTTTCTGTAGACACGTTATGTGAATCTTCCTCCTCCTCATAACTTCCACCACCTCTGTGATCTCCCCTGTCAATGATCCAATGTTCCAAGTTCCAAAGCGCATCCCACTACCCTTACACCTACCATGGACTAGCTTCTTTACCCGCACTCGTCCGCAATGCGGGAACCCTTGCATATTTGACACCACCCCCGTGCGAAGAGATGGCGCGTCGCTTCCGGGCGACGACCTAGCAACCTTTGCATACTTATCATTACACCCAGGTCTTTGAAGTGTAGCGCACCCTTGCATATTTGACACCACCCCCGGGCGAAGAGATGGCGCGTCGCTTCCGGGCGACGACCTAGCAACCTTTGCATACTTATCACTACACCCAGGTCTTTGAAGTGTAGCGCGTCGCTGCTGAGGAAACGCCCCAACGATATTCATATTCCGATTCATGTCATGTTAATGTGACAAAATTTTTACGCTGGCTGTCACATGCCTACCGCAACTCTCGCCCTTTATCCTGACTTGGGACAGGCAAGGATAAATCCTTGGTGGGTTTACCCATACGTCCTTCATTAATAATAATTTATACATCTTGAAATTATGTCGAATTTCACTCTCAATATAGAATATTTCGATTTCGGATTTCAATCCCAAATTTGAATATTCTGATTTCAAATTTCTGATTTTATTTTATAATAACAAGTTAATTATAAAATTATAATATTATTAGCTTATTTTCATATATATTGTTTAACTTGTTAAAAATCCTTATATAACTCAATCAGAGAAAAGAAATATTAGAAGAGTCGGTCGGATTTCAATTTCCATAAATCAATTCCTTATATGACTCAAACAAATTCATGGAATTCAATTTGAATTTCAAATTTCAAAATCAGTTAAGCAATACATGGAATCCAATTTTGTATTTCAAAATCTAATATTAAAATTAAAAAAATGGGTTAATTATTGTAGATTAAAAATGGATTAATTACAAGAGCACAAAATATTTTCATATATGCAAATATTTTCTTAAATGTATTCCTTGAAGTTCCTTAATGTGACTGTTACTAACTTCAACTTTCAAAAAAATAATTTTTAATTTTGGTTAAGAATCTTTTTACTAAGTACCTTCAATTTAATATAATACACCAAAAGATTGCATGATATACTGACATGTTACTTATTTCATTGCATTCTTTTTTCCTTTAAAGGTCTTCTGCATTTCATCATCATCCAATTAAACAATTAAGTATGCCCTCTTTTTTCCCTTTTCCTTGACTTCATGATTCTTTTTTTCTCCAAAATCCCTGTAGTGACTTGAATTAAATTAATTTATGTGTGTATGTTTATCATTCGTGTAAACTGTAAATATATTTGAACATAAGCATATCCTACGGGACCAATACTATGATGAGCCTCATCCAAGGTAAATGAAATGTAGTATCATTTTCGATAATAATTTTAACTTCTTTTTAATTGCCTCTTTGTTTGTGACTGAACTTTCAAAATTATTCCGTTCCTTCAATATCTCGGGTCACTAATTTTTTATTTTTTTATCTTTCATTATTCTTATCTTCCTTAGCTTTTTATGGTGCACATTAGCAATGTCAATACAATTATCTCTATGATCACGGGAGATATCAAGATATATAGAAACACGAGAATTGAAGAATTTGATATGAAGCGTGAAGTTGTTTAAACAACAATATGTAAGCTTGATAAAGTGAAAATAATATATATAGATTTATCAGACATATGTATATTAATCAATTGGATTTAATATTTGAAATTATTGCAATCAATTATTAGAATTAATACATCATACTTTCTTCATTTCATAAAAATGTCATACTTTTTATTTTGGTCAGTCTCAAACTAAATATTGTATTTTTATATAAAAAAATCTACTCCCTCCGTCCCACAATTGTATAAACTTTTTGGCCCGGCATGGAGATTAAGGTAAAAAGTGATAAAGGTAATGTGTTGTGAGTGTAAAAGTAAAATAGAAAAGAGAATGAGTGGAGAGAATAGTAAATTTAAAAAGTGTTGTGAGTAGAGAGAAGAGGGTCCCATTTCCATTTTGAGAAAGTGTAGATTAATGTGGGACGCCCAAAAGGGATAATTTTTTGTCTATTTGTGGGACGGAGGGAGTATATAATATATAAAAGTAGAAGAAAATGCAATGTCCACAGCCTGCCACATGGCTTTATGATGTGGAATTTCACGTGTCGGTTATCCATTCGTCCTCTATTAATAATAATTTATACATATTGAAATTATGTCGAATTTCACTCTCAATACAGAATATTCCGATTACGGATTTCAATCCCAAATTTGAATATTCTGATTTCAAATTTCTGATTTTATTTTATATTAACAAGTTAATTATAAAAGTATAATATTATTAGCTTATTTTCATATATTTTGTTTAACTTGTTAAAATTCCTTATATAACTCAATCAGAGAAAAGAAATATTAGAAGAGTCGGTCGGATTTCAATTTCCATAAATCAATTCCTTATATGACTCAAACAAATTCATGGAGTTCAATTTGAATTTCAAAATCAGTTAAGAAATACATGGAATCCAATTTTGTATTTCAAAATCTAATATTAAAATAAAAAAAATGGGTTAATTATTGTAGATTAAAAATGGGTTAATTACAAGAGCACAAAATATTTTCATATATACAAATATTTTCTTAAATATTTTCCTTGAAGATCCTTAATGTGACTATTATTAACTTCAACTTTCAAAAAAATAATTTTTAATTTTGGTTAAGAATCTTTTTATTAAGTACCTTCAATTTAATATAATACACCAAAAGATTGCATGATATACTGACATGTTACTTATTTCATTGCATTCTTTTTTCCTTTAAAGGTCTTCTGCATTTCATCATCATCGAAATAAACAATTAAGTATGCCCTCTTTTTTCCCTTTTCCTTGACTTCATGATTCTTTTTTTCTCCAAAATCCCTGTGGTGACTTGAATTAAATTAATTTATGTGTGTATGTTTATCATTCATGTAAACTGTAAATATATTTGAACATAAGCATATCCTACGGACCAATACTATAATGAGCCTCATCCAAGGTAAATGAAATGTAGTATCATTTTCGATAATAATTTTAACTTCTTTTTAATTGCCTCTTTGTTTGTGACTGGACTTTCAAAATTATTCAGTTTCTTCAATATCTCGGGTCACTAATTTTTTATTTTTTTATCTTTCATTATTCTTATCTTCCTTCTTAGTTTTTTATGGTGCAGATTAGCAATGTCAATACAATTATCTCTATGATCTCGGGAGGTATCAAGATATATAGAAACACGATAATTGAAGAATTTGAGATGGAGCGTGAAGTTGTTTAAACAAACAATATGTAATCTTGATAAAGTGAAAATAATATGTATAGATTTACCAGCCATATGTATATTAATCAATTGGATTTAATATTTGAAATTACCTCAATCAATTATTAGAATAATACATCATTCTTTCTTCATTTCATAAAAATGTCATACCTTTTATTTTGGTTAGTCTCAAACTAAATATTGTATTTTTATATAAAATAAATCTATATAATATATAAAAGTAGAAGAAAATGCAATGCCCACACAGCCTGCCACGTGGCTTTATGACGTGGAATTCCACGTGTCGGTTACCCATTCGTCCTTCATTAATAATAATTTATACATCTTGAAATTATGTCGAATTTCACTCTCAATACAGAATATTTCGATTTCTTATTTCAATCCCAAATTTGAATATTCTGATTTCAAATTTCTGATTTTATTTTATAATAACAGGTTAATTATATAAGTATAACATTTTTAGCTTATTTTCATTTATTTTGTTTAACTTGTTAAAATTCCTTATATAACTCAATCAGAGAAAAGAAATATTAGAGTCGGTCGAATTTCAATTTCCATAAATCAATTCCTTATATGACTCAAACAAATTCATGGAGTTCAATTTGAATTTCAAATTTCAAATCAGTTAAGAAATACATGGAATCCAATTTTGTATTTCAAAATCTAATTTTAAAATTAAAAAAATGGGTTAATTATTGTAGATTAAAAATGGGTTAATTACAAGAGCTCAAAATATTTCCATATATGCAAATATTTTCTTAAATGTTTTCCTTGAAGATCCTTAATGTGACTGTTATTAACTTCAACTTTCAAAAAAATAATTTTTAATTTTGGTTAAGAATTTTTTTATTAAGTACCTTCAATTTAATATAATACACCAAAAGATTGCATGATATACTGACATGTTACTTATTTCATTGCATTCTTTTTTCCTTTAAAGGTCTTCTGCATTTCATCATCATCGAAATAAATAATTAAGTATGCCCTCTTTTTTCCCTTTTTCTTGACTTCATGATTCTTTTTTTCTTCAAAATCCCTGTGGTGACTTGAATTAAATTAATTTATGTGTGTATGTTTATCATTCGTGTAAACTGTAAATATATTTGAACATAAGCATATCCTACGGGACCAATACTATGATGAGCCTCATCCAAGTTAAATGAAATGTAGTATCATTTTCTATAATAATTTTAACTTCTTTTTAATTGTCTCTTTGATTGTGACTGGACTTTCAAAATTATTCCGTTCCTTCAATATCTCGGGTCACTAATTTTTTTATTTTTTTATCTTTCATTATTCTTATCTTCCTTCTTAGTTTTTTATGGTGCAGATTAGCAATGTCAATACAATTATCTCTATGATCACGGGAGGTATCAAGATATATAGAAACACGAGAATTGAAGAATTTGAGATGGAGCGTGAAGTTGTTTAAACAACAATATGTAAGCTTGATAAAGTGAAAATAATATTTATAGATTTATCAGCCATATGTATATTAATCAATTGGATTTAATATTTGAAATTATTGCAATCAATTATTAGAATTAATACATTATACTTTCTTCATTTCATAAAAATGTCATACTTTTTATTTTGGTAAGTCTCAAACCAAATATTGTATTTTTATATAAAAAAGAATAGTCCTAATGACCATGTTTTTTACTATTATGCTTATGGTATATATCTAGATTTTTTTCAAATATGCTATCATCAATCGAGAACAAATTTGATTTTTTTTTTAATATTTATAGTTTTTTTAATATTCATTTTGGGATTATTTAAGATATTTAAATGTTGTTTTGATTGCAAAGATTGTATTCTGGGATCTGGAATTTGTTAATTCATGTTAGTGAGTTGTTTGTATATGTTTTATTTATTCTGAGGGTGAGATCCAAGTACAATGATCCATTGGCTCTCTTGGTGAATTTTTTAAGCAACAGATGACTCTGGCTCTTTAGAATGTAATAATTAGTCATGTGGGAGAGTTGTCGAATCGGGGGATCGGTCGTTACATGTCAGAGAGCTGTGTGATTTGTGCTCCATGTTCTTTAGATCTTCTGTTTTTCTTAAGAACAATCACGTAAAAGGCAACCTGGTGCTATAAGAACAGTGTCAAGTAGTAGTTGTTATAGTCCGCTGGAGTTCCAATTAGGTGTTCTTGATTTAAGCTCCATGTTCTTTATTTGTTTATTTTAAGTGAATATATTTTCGGAGTTTGCAAATTTACCCTTTTTCTGTCAAATATCAAAATTAGGAAATCCTTTTATTGCCGTAATGTAATTGTAGACCAATACATTTTTTGAAGGTTCAAAATGGGTATTGTCAGTTTGATAGCAACACATAATTTATGGCAATGAAACTTCAGAACTGACATTGGTTGGTGCTTTAAGGAATTTATTATGCTGAGAAGTATCTAGGATATAAAGAGGTTCAAGGTTAACTAACAAATCTTCTTTCGTTGAAGTTTGAAGTTAATATGGTTTGGAGTTTATGTATCAACATATAATCTGATTAAGTAGCACCTTAGCTTGAGTTTGGCATGTTCAAAGTTTAATTGTGTAGTTCTGATAAGACTTTAATTTAACTATGTTTTAGCGAATAATTAATAGGAATCTGGGAGTAACATATATTTTCCACTAGGATGGTTCTTTGAGTGTACTTCCTTACAATATTCACTCCTTTGCAACATTCATCACGAATTGCCTGAACTATGATAATATTTCACTCAAATTATTCTTTTGATTTCAGAACTTTGTGCATTTTACCCAAATTTGGATGGTTGCTATTTGACTTTTAGTAAGTTCAACCAAAGGAGTTGTGTTGGTTTAAAATCAGATAGAACTCCATTCAAACTATTGGGAGATCAAATTGATTTACAAGAATCCAAATTCCTTGAACGTTTATATAACGATCAATAATTTGCGTTTTTTGTTAAATTTGATTTGGGATTGGTATGTTATTTTATGAATCTCTTAAATTTCTTAGTTAATTCTTTTACCCATGACTAAACTGTAATTGATACCTTATTACTTAGATAAAATACGTTTTATTTTTTTATTATAAAAGCAACACTTTATTTTTAATTTTTTTTCATAGTTATGCAATAAGAGATATTGATATACTAATTATATTTGTAGATCTCTCTCTCTCTCTCTCTCTCTCTCTCTCTCTCTCTCTCTCTCTCTCTCTCTCTCTCTCTCTCTCTCTCTCTCTCTCTCTCTCTATATATATATATATATATATATATATATATATATATATATATATATATATATATATGTTCATGTATAGTGAATATATTTACCTACCACTCTTCTTTAAAAACTAATAAAATTACATTTTATTAATTAATCTTATTGTCCTTCAAATTGATTTACAAGGATCCAAATTTCTTGAACATTTATATAACGATCAATAATTTGCGTTTTTTGTTAAATTTAATTTGGGATTGGTATGTTATTTTATGAATCTCTTAAATTTCTTAGTTATTTCTTTTACCCATGACTAAACTGTAATTGATACACTATTACTTAGATAAAATAAGTTTTATTTCTTTTTATTATAAAAGCAACACTTTATTTTTAATTTTTTTCATAGTTAGGCAATAAGAGATATTGATATACTAATTATATGGGTAGATCTCTCTCTGTCTCTCTCTGTATATGTTCATGTATAGTGACTATATTTACCTATCACTCTTTTTTAAAAAACTAATAAAATTATATTTTATTAATTAATCTTATTGTCATTCAAATTGATTTACAAGGATCCAAATTCCTTGAACGTTTATAAAATGATCAATAATTTGCATTTTTTTTTAACATTGATTTGGGATTGGTATGTTATTTTATGAATCTCTTAAATTTCTTAGTTATTTCTTTTACCCATGACTAAACTGTAATTGATACACTATTACTTAGATAAAATACATTTTATTTCTTTTTATTATAAAAGCAACACTTTATTTTTAATTTTTTTCATAGTTAGGCAATAAGAGATATTGATATACTAATTATATGTGTAGATCTCTCTCTGTCTCTCTTTGTATATGTTCATGTATAGTGATTATATTACCTACCACTCTTCTTTAAAAACTAATAAAATTACATTTTATTAATTAATCTTATTGTCCTTTTAAATGTATATTTTCAATTTTATTTTCTAATTAGATAATTAGCTTTACTATGCCCGTCGAATTACGACGGGTTACTAACTAGTATATATATATATATATATCAAGAATAATAATGAATATTTATTTTGATACAAATGAATAAAGTAAAATAAAGTTATAATAGTGAATATTTTTTTTGAAAGTTTATTTCTCTTGTATGGCTAGAGTTTATTTTAGTTCGTACATTTGGGTGAAGCTATCTTGTAGATAGTCAACTGTAATTACTAGTTTGCAAATGCAAGTAATAAAACATTTTTTTAAAGGAATATGATGAATAAGTGGTGAATTCAGAAATTTTTTAAATGGAGGCAAAGACTACACAACAATTTTTAGTATTTTCGTAGATGAGGGCAAAAATAAATTCTAATGTATTACTCGTATATTTCTTTTACCCCAAATAGGATAGATTTCAACAAATTGCACTAAACCCTCAAATTTTATAAATTTTGCACTAGTAAATTTTTACTTTTTAAAACCAATAGGGACAATTGTCCCCTTTTTGAATATATTGAAATTATTAGGATTTTCTTGAATATTAGTGTTGTTATTGAACCCAATTGTTGTTATATGTGAACTCAATTTTTGGTATATTTGAACTCAATAGTTGATATATTTGAACCTCCATTGTGGTATATTTGAAATTTTGGAGTTTTGAACTCAATTTGTGACTCAATTTTGGAAAAGTAAAAGTATTTTTTATTAATGTTTCAAAGTTTCTATATTTATATATGTATTTATTTGATATTAAAATGGGGTTCTTTTGTTAAAACAGATGGATACCTTCATTGATCTTAGGCCTATCGATAACTCTGTTTTAACTGCACATGAAGGCCACATAGCTCGTTTTATTTGAGTCGTACAGCAGGTTGCTAGTCCGCTTTCATTTCATCGTGGTGCCACAATGCCGGATAGACTAGCTCCGAGGATATTGTCGATATTAGTCGAGAGCGACTTTAGTGAGGTTTATTATATAGGGAGAATTCAGTACGATTATGGGTTGCCGGAGACATTGATTGAGAGATGGCATCCGGAGACCCATTCATTCCACCTCCCGGTTGGTGAGATGACTATTAACATAAAGGATATCGGCATGATTTCTGGGTTGCCGATTGATGGAGATGTTGTTACTGATGCTGACATCCCACCATTTCTAGACTGGCGGGTAGTATGTCATGATCTTTTAGGGACTGTCCCATCTCCCGGAGGTATGGATGGGAGTAGTCTCAAGCTAAGGTGGATTACGAGTCAGTTTCCACATTTTCATGACCTCGCTGATGATACTCCCAAAGACATTGTTGATATGTATACACGGGCATATATCATACTAGCCTTGGGTTCTACGGTGATGTCTAATCGTACGAACAATAAGGTTAAGTTGTATTATCTGCCACTGCTTCGAGAGATTTTGAGGGTCTTGATGTACAGTTGGGGTAGTGCTTCGGTGACTTTTCTATATTGAGAGTTTTGTAGTACGAATAACCCTCTGACAAGCCAGTGTGGTGGATTTCTCAACATTTTACAGGTATGGTTATCTCATTTTAATGTGCATTATGTTGTTTGGTTTAAGTTTGATTTCAAATTATCGGCATTATTTATAGTGTTAGTGTAAACTGCAGGTGATATCGTAGATGATTTCCCAAATTCCAGGTGATATCGCAGATGATTTCCTGTACTGGAATTTATATGGTTGTACATTTCTTGTTTATTATTTAATGTACTAATGTGCTAATATAATATGTATAGTCTATAGTTTATGTTTATATTTCAGACTGCAATAGGATCAAAGAAAGAGCTAGACACGTGTGGAATTTGGAAGGAAACAATTTATGCATAAATAACATTTTATGCATAAAATTCGTAACTTTGACAACAACAAATTAAAACACGTGGAGGCTTGGTAAAGGAGTTGTTGCTGAATAAAAGAAGAGTACAAGGTGTTGAAGCTTGGACTTGGAGATAAATCAACTCGGTTGCTATTTTTGAGGAAGTGGGTGC
The DNA here is from genome assembly GCA_022495995.1 of Adenophora triphylla var. japonica. Classification (NCBI taxonomy): domain Eukaryota; kingdom Viridiplantae; phylum Streptophyta; class Magnoliopsida; order Asterales; family Campanulaceae; genus Adenophora; species Adenophora triphylla. The sequence goes on from JAFEMH010000787.1 coordinate 25,431, forward strand.
TTAAATCAAGGAACAATCTCAACCTCTTCCCCACTCTTCCTCAACGTGCAATTACAGCCCCAAGGCTGTTTATTGAGTAGCCTTCAAGTAAATTGAAGACTATAAATAAGCTTGGAAGGTTTCATTTGAAGATATGCCAATTTATACCAACACATGCCATTTATTCACACCTTCGAAAGCTTAGAGATAGAGTTCTTTGTTTGGTTCTTTTAATCCTTCCTCCCTTGTAATTTTGCACTTGATTACATTGGTATCAAATTGTGTGAAGGCTAGGATAGGATTCCGTTCATTATCTCTTGTTCCATAGAGCTCATATTGTTATAGCCATAGGGAACATTTTCGGCTTTGTAAATTCAGTATAGTGATTATAAAGTCTTGCCTAAGAGGCACTCTCAAGTTATATTTATATAACTTGAGAAAAACAATTTTGGTGTTATTATTCCACTGTAATCTCTTTTACAAAATTGTTTTATTTTCGAAGTGTGTGTGCTATCCCAAGTGCTATCATTGGTGCTGTTATCACCTTGGATATCACTTGTGATTCTGGCCGTGACAATTTCAATTGGTATCAGAGTAGGTCACTTGACGATAATAAGTGCTTGGTCTAGGTGTCATGGCTTATGATCCTGCAAATCCAAACAAAAAACGTCTTCCTGTTTTAGATGGTTCGAATTATGCATATTGGAAGATCCGTCTTCACTCGCATATCAAATCAATTGATCTTCGAGCTTGGCGATCTATAGTTAATGGGTCCTCTCTTCCACTTTTACCTCCTTATGAGGATGGTGATATCCAGCTTAAACCTGACACCGAGTGGACTAATGAAGAGATCACCCTAGCTAACTATAATGAGAAAGCTCTTAATGCTATTTTTGAGTGGGTTGACATGCACATTTTTAAACTTGTTCAAAATCGTTCCACAGCTAAAGAAGCTTGGGATATTTTACAAAGGTTTTGTGAAGGTGATTCTAGTGTGCGTGAAAGCAAACTTAGAGGTCTTACTAGCAAATTTGAAAGGTTGAGAATGGGTGAAAATGACACCATTTCCTCGTATTTTGAAAAATTGTTTGATATTGCTAATGTCACGACCCTAGGTTCGGGCACTAAATTGACTACGTGTAGAGCTCGTTTGAGACCTGAACCATTTTACCCTGCAGCCTTGAACCATGTTTGAAGCTTTGGGAACCTAGCTTAATGGGCATGTATTGATACACTCTTTAACTAGGAATTTAGTACAAGTTTAGTACTACAATGTGGAACTTGGAATTGGTCAAAAAGATATTGGCAAGAGCTTTAAATAGTGGCATGAAATTGCTTGAAAGACAGTTTTGACACTTGAACTATTTCAAACTGCAGCTTTGATCCTTTTTCTAGGCTTTACAAACCTAGTCTAATCAACCTGAATTGGAACACACTTTAACCTTGAATCTAGTACAACTTTAGTACTACATTATGGAACTTGAAATGGTCCAATTGGATAATGGGAAGGTCTTTAAATAGTGACTTGAAAATGCTTGAGAGGCAAATGTACAACTTGAACCAAAGTTTATAGAACTTGGTAAATGATCTGGGAACCTTAAAAGAAGGTGTTTAAAATTGTATTGTGAGTGCGTAGGGCTATTTATATGTTATTGTACTCCTACGTGGTGACCTATATAGGGTTATTTGCTTAAATAATGCCTAAAATGTACAGTGCACTGCTTCATTAATTAGGACATGAGTGATAATACCCTATTACTGAATTATACCTTGTGTATGGGATATGTAGACCTCATAGGTGTTATATGGGACCTTATGTGGTTATGATTACATGGTGGTTGGGTCAACTTATGTGTAGAAGGTGTAATACACTACGTGTTGAGTTTGAACCTTTGTAGGAAGTGTTCCACATTATGATGTGAATGCACAAGATTACTTATGTTGTATTGTACCCCTACGTGGTTACCTATAAGGGGTTATAGGTTTAGACAGTGCGTGAAAAATATGTTGCACTACATTATGGGATTGAATATGGTTATGTAGGACTTATGTGATATACTTTGTGCATAAGTGTTTGCATATTCAATATTATTTGCTCATAGTGGTTAATACGTGTTGCACAGTTTCTTTGGTTGAGCATGAGTAATTAATACCATGTCATTGCATTGTTGTTATTCTATAGTGTTGAAATACATGTGCACTATTGTGATTGATTTAACATGAGTTATAGTTCCATGTTATTTATATTGATGTCCCATGGGGTGGACTTATGTTCAAGTATCTGTTATGTGCTTGGATATGGTGGTATCAGCTGATCATTGTGGGGGTATATGGAATCCTATCACTTATGAGAAAGTATTTCATAAAATGGTTAGATTGGTTTATACCTGTGACCTCTCCCCCTTCTGTGGCCACGGTCTGGGGGTGCGCAGCTTCTGTGTATATGTGCAGTCAGGCACAGATAGCTGATAACTTATATGGATCTCTGTTCGGGGTCGTATAAGATGTGAATAAGCACTAACATTTCACGATAGCGGAGTATCCCTCCCACCGTTGTACTACATATGATTCAGATGGGAAAGGTAAAGGGAAAGGTAACGTAAAGTGTTTACTGTTTTCCCAATGTGATATTTGAGCAACCTGTGTGTGTTGCATATTATATGAGCAACATGTATATGTGTTGTCTATTGCAGGATTTGTGGGTCAGATGGAAAAGGTAGGTAAAGGTAACGTAAAGTGGTTACTGTTTTCCAATGTGATATTGAGCAACCTGTGTATGTGTTGCATCTTGTATGGCATATTGTTGCATACATAATAGCTTACTGAGATTTTATCTCACCCCTTCTCCCTTTACTGTTTTAGATTCCGCTGAGACAGGTGGACTATATCGGTGAGGCCGGGAAGGAGTTTGGATCATATTTTGGTTGTCAGGGTATGTATTGATTTGGGAGTTGGGGCTGGACTATGGTTGTTATTCTTTTTGGGAAATGTTTTGTATATAAAGCTTTACAACCATGTTTTCAGTGGGAGTTGGTCTGTAATTAAACCAGGGATTGGTTTGTTTCATGGTTGGCTTGTGTTAGCCTTTTCAGTTGGAGTACTTGTATGTCTACAGGTTATGACTGGTTTAAACAGGTTTACATATCGCCTCCGTGTAGAGAGGTTATTTTGAAATTGTTTTGAAGAAAAGGGTTGACATACTTTTCAAGATAAAGGAAAGAAAAGTTTTTTTTAAAAGTATATATTTTGGGACCCTTCATCCTGGGACACGGTTTATAGGTCCGGGAGTTGGAGGCGCCCACAGTTGGTATCAGAGCCCAGGTTAAAAGTTAAGGGTAGATGTCTAGCCTAAGGGGGAGTGTGTGATATCTGACGCCGAGTGTTGAATGCAGGAAGTTGTTCAATGGCAGGAAATGGTGATGATCAACAAAGGGATCACGGAAATGTAAATAAAATGGGAACAGGAGGAGACCTGAATACAGAAATGATGAAGATGTTCAGGGTCTTTCTACAGAATATAGCAGCTCAAGGGCAAGTTCAACAGCAACCTGAGGTACGACCAAAGCCTGGGATAGAGGATTTTATAAGGATGAATCCGCCAAGTTTTAATGGAAATCCGAATCCGGGAAAGGCATCAAAATGGTTAGAAGCAATGAATAAAAATTTTGAGGCTATAAGCATTCCTGATGAAGAAAAGGTTAGGTGTGCTATTTTCAAGCTGGAAGGTCCAGCAAATTATTGGTGGAAAGAGTTGCATGAATATTGGGAGCGGGTTCATATGCCCCAAACTTGGAATAATTTCACTCGAAATTTCGAGGATTATTTTGTTACCATGGTTACCCGAGATAAGTTAGAGGTGGAGTTCTTACGTCTGAAACAGAGAGGTATGACGGTAGCTCAGTATTCGGCAAGGTTCGCGGAATTGGCTCAGCGTTGTCCTCACTTGGTAAACCATGAAGGGAGGAGAGTCTATCATTTTATAAAAGGTTTGAGGCATGCGTTTAGGAAGCGATTAGCGATTTATGACTTTGTCGGTTATCAGACGACCTTAGATAGGGCGTTTCGGATTGAGAATGACCTTGAGAAGCACCAAGGGGAATTGGAAAGGGATGGAAGTAAGTTAAAGCATCAGGAATAAGGCTCCAGACTGATTAGAGGACAGCCCAGTTCTTCATTCTCTGGAAGTGTTCGAGGAATACAGATTGCAGCTTCTACAAGCTCAAATGTAAGATCTGGACAAAGATAGCTGGGTTTGTGGATTTTGTCAGCGGATTGGACATACAGATGAGACGTGTTGGAAAAAACAAGGGAAATGTTTGAGGTGTGGGGAAATGGAGCATTTCAAGAAAAATTGTCCTAAATCTAGACTTCAGCAAGGACAGACATCAAGCAGTGGCCAACAAAGAGGGCAACAAAGTGGTGGTACAAAGATAGATACTGAAGGGAAAGCCAAAGAGAAAGTCTAAGGCAGAGTCTTGGCTTGGTATTATGGAGAGATAGATTCCTCCGTAGCTATTAAAGGTATATTACCTGTCTCAGGAATTAGGGGTCATATTTTTTTATATATATCCCAGTTTATCCTGTTCTTAGGTGGCATTGCTTTTTATTTTTAATTGCATAAATGGCCTAAGAGTTGTCTTATGTGCTAGAGGTTCAACTCCTATGGGAGAGTACCTCGAGTTTTCTTTGATTGTCATGGTTGTGACATGAGTATTTGTAGGCATGGATTGCCAGTAAAGTTGGTAGACCTATCAATTCGTGATATTGTTGTTATACTTGGCCTGCAGTGGTAAAGTAGTTGTTGTAGTTGGGGTAGACTGATGCAAGCAGCAAGTCTCCTTTTCTATGTTTGACTTGCCACTGTTTATGATTGAGGAAAATAAGTCATTATTTGATATTGTGTTATATATGCATTAAAGGCCTAAATGTTTGGTCTAAAAGAATGTGAATGTTATTTGATTTCTGTGTTAGACTTGAATAAAAAGTCACCTGAAATATCTTAATTACCAGTGGTAAGTGAAATAGTGAGGTGTTTCCTCAGAGTATTTCTTAATGCCAGTTAAGGCAGTCGAATTTCATATTGATGTAATGTCAAGTTAGTACCATATCCAAGAGCACCTTGCAGAAGAGCACAGGATGTATCGGTAAATATGATGAGTAAAGTTTCCAAATCTAATTCTGATAACTTTGTGAGAATCTTTATGGAGGATATCTTGGGTTATTCAGAGATTTTGGGAATTGATTGCAAGTTATGTATCTGTTTTTCGTGAGAATCAATTGATTGCGGAATTCAGTAAGTATGAGTTGTGACTCAAGAACCTGTTGATGTTGGGCCTTATAGTTTCAAGCTCAGGGCATGGGTGTAATTTCTCGAGTATTGAGACCCTGGTCAAATAGAATAACATTTGGCAGTGTTAGAATCCCGTAGTTTTCTGGGTTTGACAGATTATTACCAGATAATAATTGATAGACATTCGAGAGTAATTTACTCGGAAGAAGATAGTATTTAGATGGAATGAAAAAGGGTGAAGCCAGTCTTACAGAGTTAAAGAATAGATTGATTATAGTTCGATCCTTGCCTTACTTGATGGATGTAAGAACTTTGTGATTTTAGTTGCACGTCAAAAGAAAGATTTGGGTGGTATTCTTATGCATAATGGAAAAGGAATATCCCTACCGTTTAGGGAAGCTTATGGAGGTTCCACAAATTGATACTGAATTGAAGAAGATGAATGCATTTGGGTAATAGTGGATAGATTGACCAGGTTGGTTCCTTTCTACCCAGATTACTTATTGAAGGATTGGTGGATCACTCAGGTAAGTATGTCTAAAATTCGGGACGAATTTTATTTAAGGGGGAGTGAGTGTCACGACCCTAGGTCCGGGCACTAAATTGACTACGTGTAGAGCTCGTGAGGGTTGGGATGCATTGTATCCCCTCCTATTTATTATGTGAGTGGAATGACTATGCGTTCATTCCGGTATCTGAATTGGAATTTTGATTAGGCTATGTGTTATTTGTAAAGTTGATAACTTACTTGATTTAAGATATTAAAATAGCAATACAGATTATATAATGTCTAAAGGAGATAAAAGGAAAATTGTGTAGGATAATGTTAATACTTGAAAGTATTATGGAAAGTGTTATAGGAAGTTTAAGGAGCTTACGTGTAATTGTAAGTCTAAGGTGGTTGTTTGTTGAAGTTGCAAACTTGGAGGAGCTTGTATGTAATATTGTGTGTATAAATATCCTCCTAAGTTTATCCAAGGAAGGAAATCACTTCCTCAGTTCTTTCCATCTTCTCCTACGTTCTAAAGTGTTCCAAACCCTAGTTAAGCTCCATTAAATCCCAGAAATTCAGCCGTAGTGTTGTTGATGATTCCGTCTTCAAATTATCGCTAAGGAAGTGGAAGAGAGCAAGAAGAGCCTAGTATAGCTTCCTTTTATTTGGATAAAAATTGGTAAGTTGTTATGATTCCCTTCACTAACTGTTCATACCTTGTATTATGATGTTGTTATGTTGTTCTAAATCCGTTTTGTAAAGACTTGAAATCATGTTCTTAGTCTTTGAAATGAAAAGAGAACAAGTTGGTTGAAGAACCAAGTAAAAGTGGGTATTATGGGTTGAATTGAAGGGGGGAAAGTGTTATGTAATTGTTATAGGTTAAGAAGGGAGTATATCCTGGTATAGCACGTGGTTATGTACTATTTTAGGTGCCTTGCAGTTGCTAAAACTGAGAACCTAAGTTGCTGGTGGTTGCTGCTGATGTGCAGCAAGATAAGGTGAATTGTGAGCATGAATACTTCCATGATATGGCTTGGTTATTTGGTTTGGATTCGATATAGTTGCTGTATATACTTGTTATAGATATGTTAGTGAGTAAGAAGGGAGTATATCAGAGTTCAAACCATGTGTATAGGCTGTTACAAAGTGACTTGCAGTGGCTGAGAACAGAAGTGGAAGTATGGTGTTGCTGCTGCTGTTGTTGGCGGCTGTAATTTCAGTTTCTGGGCAAGGGCATGACTCGTGCTCATGAGTATGAGTCGTCCCTTAACCCTTGTCACTCGTATATCCTAGTCGTGAAGCTTGAACCAGTCGTGCAGGGTTTGGGCACGACTCGTGCCACCCTTCACGACTCGTGCCCAGGACAGGGGTCTGGGGGTGACTTTGAGGGCTTGAGGACCTAAGCAAACTAGTATAGAATCAATGTCTCTTTAACTATGCATCTAGTACAAGTTTAGTACTATGCAATGGAGTTTGAAATGGGCCAAAATGAAATAGGGAAGAGTTTTAAATATTGGCCTAAAAATGCTTGAAAGGCAAGTTTGAGACCTGAACCATTATACGCTGCAGCCTTGAACCATGTTTGAAGCTTTGGGAACCTAGCTTAATGGGCATGTATTGATACACTCTTTAACTAGGCATTTAGTACAAGTTTAGTACTACAATGTGGAACTTGAAATTGGCCAAAAAAATATTGGCAAGAGCTTTAAATAGTGGCATGAAATTGCTTGAAAGGCAGTTTTGACACTTGAACTATTTCAAACTGCAGCTTTAATCCTTTTTCTAGGCTTTGCAAACCTAGTCTAATCAACCTGAATTGGAACACACTTTAACCTTGAATCTAGTACAACTTTAGTACTACATTATGGAACTTGAAATGGTCCAATTGGATAATGGGAAGGTCTTTAAATAGTGACTTGAAAATGCTTGAGAGGCAAATGTACAACTTGAACCAAAGTTTATAGAACTTGGTAAATGATCTGGGAACCTTAAAAGAAGGTGTTTAAAATTGTATTGTGAGTGCGTAGGGCTATTTATATGTTATTGTACTCCTACGTGATGACCTATATAGGGTCATTTGCTTAAATAATGCCTAAAATGTACAGTGCACTGCTTCATTAATTAGGACAGGAGTGATAATACCCTGTTACTGAATTATACCTTGTGTATGGGATATGTAGACCTCATAGGTGTTATATGGGACCTTATATGGTTATGCTTACATGGTGGTTGGGTCAAATTATGTGTAGAAGGTGTAATACACTACGTGTTGAGTTGGAACCTGTAGGAAGTGTTCCACATTATGATATGAATGCGCAGGATTACTAATGTTGTATTGTACCTCTACGTGGTTACCTATAAGTGGTTATAGGTTTAGACAGTGCGTGAAAAATATGTTGCACTGCATTATGGGATTGAATATGGTTATTGAAATTACCCGGACTTTCGCGCGCGGGCGCGGAAAGGGCGGTTGTCTTTCGCGGGGGGTTGGTGTCTGAGACCTCGCTTCATGGGAAGGAAAATGAGGAGTCGCCACACGGTTTTTTGTATTTTGAGTCCAAACGTTGAGAAACGGCTTTTGAAAATGGTGTCGTTTTTATTGGTAGCAAAAACTTAGGAAAAGGCTTTGAAAACAGGGGATCATTTTTATTGGTAGCAAAAACGAGTAAAAAGCTTTGAGTACCAGAGATTGTTAGGTTCGGAGGTCACGTTACGTTTCGGGAAGAGTATTACGAGATCACCCAAAATGCCTCGTATGAAGAGTCTTTCTACCTTTCTCGAAAACGTGTGTGTGTGTGTTTTGAAATGGGGGCTTGAATGACAAGCTTAATCTTGGTTTGAATGTCAAACGTTGATTAGGTGACTTTGTTTGAAAGGACGAGCGTTTGAATGACAAACGTCGGTTTTGAGTTTGAAATGAGCGTTTGCGTGGCAAATGTCGATTTTGATCCTTTTGAAAGAGAGTTCGAAGTACGAACTCCGGTTTTGAACCGGGCGAGTCATTGTTAACGATTTTTACAGAAAAAATGTATTAAATGATTTTAAGTGTCAAATGACGGCTTTTAGTTTGAAGATGAGCGTTTGGAGGCCAAACGTCATTTCGCGCGTTTTGAAAGAGAGTTCGAAGGTCGAACTCCGGTTTTGAACCGGGCATTACATTGTTAACGATTTTTACAGGAAAAAGCGTATTAAATGACATGCAATCAACGAATCGGGTTGCGACTCGGAATTTGAAAAGTAAATACTATCACGATCCAAACGGGTCGGACTTTGTAAATGACAGTATTTAAAGCAGTATCGACGGAATCAAACGATCCGGAATCATAAATGACGATCAAGGAGCCAAAATGGCTCGGAATTGTAAATGACGATCAACGAGCCAAAATGGCTCGGAATTGTAAATGACAGAAAGTAAGTGACGATCGACGGATCGATCGATCCGGAATGGTAAATGACATAAAAAAGTAAACGGAACGGGGTCGGAATGCCGTTTTAACCCGTGATTACTTCTCTTACGGGAAGAGAAGAGGATCGAGGGGCTAAAATGTATCGGACCCCGTTAGACGGAGGCGTCTACATTTCAACAAACGTTGTTCGAAACGGTTGTAGCGACTGGCGCGCAAACCGAGACAAAACGAGAGATTAGAGAGAGGGAGTTATACCTATGGCTAGGGTCGACTCCTTTGGCTTGGGGGTGTGTACGGGACACGGAAAGTAGTTTGAAACGTTGTTTCGGAGTGGTGAGGGGCGTATTTGATCGAAATACGGAAGTTTCACGCGAATCGAGACAAAACGAGGGCTCGAGAGGGGTGAAACTCAGTTGGGCCGTGGGGTAGAGTGATTTTTGGGAGTAAATTTGTTCTCCCTTTGGCTTTGACAGCAACTTCTACTTATAGGTGAAAAATGCAGTAAGAGTCCGGACCGACTTAGACTGATTTCCAGGGTTTTGTGGTATTTTGGAACTTTGAGGGGCTTGCTGGCAATTTCAGAAAGTTTGCACAGGGAGTTCGGCTGGACTTTGACTGAAATCCAGGGGTATTTTAGTCTTTTCCCTTTGATTTCTGATTGAAGGGTGACAGGAGGGCTGTGGCATGGCTGCCACGTGTCCCATGACTCACCAAATGTGTGGGAGTTCGTTCCCCGGTCCCGGTTTTGTCCGTTTTTTTAAAATAACAGTCTGGAAAATGTCCGAAATGCCCTCGGAAAGTGTGTTTTTTAGGGAAAGCCGTACTTTTACGTGCGATGATGTGTGTTAAGTACGTTTCGACGTCGGGATGCACGGAGCAGTCTCGGGACGTCTCGTTGGCTTGGCAACGGGGAGTTTAACGAGTTCCGGTTAACCTAGAGCGGGCCAGTTAACGGATTTTGGTTAACTTTCTGACGGATTTTGACGATCCGGATTTGGGTACTTACAGTTAGCCCCTCAGCGACGTCTCCTCCGAAGGAGGTGGGTCGTTGAAAAAGATAAGGATCCAAATCGGGATGCCTTATTTTGAAAGACCTGGGCGATCAGCTGGCTGGACCCTTAGCGAAAGGATTCCTACGTATCCCGAGCGGGAATCAAGCCGATCGTAGTTCGTAGGTGCAAGGGCCGCGCGTGGGGACCTTGACCTGAGCGAGACTGTTGGGAGGCGTCTAAACCTGAATGAGACCATTGCCAGGTACCGGAACCTGAATGGAAACTATTGTGAGGCGTCTGGACCTGGGATTCCTGAAACCTTCGAGGGCGTGTGGCGCCTCAGACCGGAGTTGCTGATACTGATGAGGGCATGTGGTGCCTCAAACCGGAGTCACTGATACTGACGAGGGCGTGTGGCGCCTCAAACCGGAGTTGCTGATACTGACGAGGGCGTGTGGTGCCTCAAACCGGAGTTGCTGATACTGATGAGGGCGTGTGGTGCCTCAAACCGGAGTTGCTGATACTGACGAGGGCGTTCGTGCCTTGGATGCTGGGCTTACGACGACGACCAGGTTTATCCTGCTGGGGATAGGGTAACAATGATGGGAACGGTTGTGTTAAACTGGCGTTATTAACAACTCGGAAGGATCAACGTTTCTTCTTTAGAATCCTGCTGGGGATGAGCATTCGGGCTTACCTTGATGGTCGAAGAGGGATTGTTGTGTGGACTTACCTTGACGGCCGCTGAGGTGGAACGATCGGGCTTACGACTTGCGGCCGGGGAAGTGAACGATGGTAAAAACCACTAGAAATTTTAACGTCAGAAGACGGAGGTGCAACTGGAATGTCCGGAGACATGATTGAGCGTTTGAATGTCAAACGTCAACTGGGGATAAAATTTAACGTCTGGAGACGGAAATGTAACTGGAATGTCCGGAGACATGATTGAGCGTTTGAATGTCAAACGTCAACTGAGGATAAAATTTAACGTCTGGAGACGAAAATGTAACTGGAATGTCCGGAGACATGATTGAGCGTTTGAATGTCAAACGTCAACTGGGGATAAAATTTAACGTTTGAGACGGGCGTTAGTGAAAACTAACTGGGAATTTAACGTCTGGAGACGAGCATTAGTGAAAACTAACTGAGAATTTAACTTCTGGAGACGAGCGTTAGTGAAAACTAACTGGGAATTTAACGTCTGGAGACGAGCGTTAGTGAAAACTAACTGGGAATTTAACGTCTGGAGACGAGCGTTAGTGAAAACTAACTGGGAATTTAACGTCTGGAGACGAGCGTTAGTGAAAACTAACTGAGAATTTAACGTCTGGAGACGAGCGTTAGTGAAAACTAACTGAGAATTTAACGTCTGGAGACGAGCGTTAGTGAAAACTAACGGAGAATTTAACGTCTGGAGACGAGCGTTAGTGAAAACTAATTGGGAATTTAACGTCTGGAGACGAGTGTTAGTGAAAACTAACTGGGAATTTAACGTCTGGAGACGAGCGTTAGTGAAAACTAACTGGGAATTTAACGTCTGGAGACGAGCGTTAGTGAAAACTAACTGGGAATTTAACGTCTGAAGACGAGCGTTAGTGAAAACTAACTGAGAATTTATCCTCGAGGGATGGGGTGTTAGAAATGTCTAACTGAGGGGAAATTTTACACTTTTGGGGGCCAAAAGGAGTAAAACTGGAACTGCCAAAAATTGAGGGACTGAATTGGAATGAATCTTTTTTTATTGCAGCAAGAGTCCGGCCGGACTTGGACTGAATTTGACCAGGTTCAAATCAGCTCCAAGTCCGACGCAAACCATCCCTTTTCCCCCATTATTTTCGACGAGAGAGGAGAGAAAGGAGAGAAAATTTCCACCCCAAATTGCAAGATTTGCTCAGATTTGTGAAGGAAAATTGATATGGAAGGTGATTGGGAACCAATGGCTCATCATGGAAGGACCAATGACGAAAGAACGCGGTTGGTTCGGACCATTCGAACCAATGTTCATCCATTGAATCCGGTGGAGTTCTACCCGGCTAGGGAGATACACAACTCCAAAGAAGGGATCGAGAGACAAGTAAGCTTCCTTCAAATTTCATTAATTTTAAGAATGTGCATTCTTTAAATGTTAGAAATTTGATTAGGAATGAACTAGGGATTTTGGTGCCCGAATTTGGGGCTTTTGACTTTGCTATGAACCTTTGTCGAAATTGACTAGGATGTAGTTCAATTGACACTATGGGTAGATGACATAAAAATTTTGGTTGCAAAATTCCATGTCTAGATGCATTTTCCAAAATTAAAGTAGCTTTAATTCGGGACGGAGTAAATTTTCGAAATGTTCGAAAAGATTTGAAAGTTCCGGTTTCGACGGAGTTTTCGAAAGATTTTGAAAGTTCCGGATTCGACGGAGTTTTCGAAAGATTTTGAAAGTTCCGGATTCGACGGAGTTTTCGAAATGTTTTTGAAAGTTCCGGATTCGACGAAGTTTTTGAAATGTTTTTGAAAGTTCCGGATTCGACGGAGTTTTCGAAATGTTTTAGAAAGTTCCGAATTCGACGGAGTTTTCGAAATGTTTTGAAAGTTCCGGATTCGACGGAGTTTTCGAAGGTGTAAGTGCTCCAATTTGAATTGGTAGCTTTTTCGTTAGAAAGTTAACGAAAGTTTTAACAATTACTAACATTCCTAACAATCCTAACTTTTCTAACAAAGTGAGGGTAAAGTGGGCATTGCCACTTAAGGTTAAGCCTAGAAAAGAATCTCAAAAAAGCCAAAAAACCAAAGATAGAAAGCTATTGGAACAAAAAGCGGTGATTAATTTGAATTTTGAAAAGATTTTTCTTCCTGTCCAAAGCCTGGAGCTGTAATTAATGAACAGTGCACGCTGACGATACCCTCCGCGCGGACATGATTGAGGATTTCAGAGGGCTATAAATTGAACCCTCCTCTCTCAGTTTACACAACACAATTTGATCATAGCAACGAAGTTCTGGCGAAATATAGAGAGAAAACAGTGGGAATCCCTTGATTGCCACCATTTTCTCTTGAATCTTTCCCAATCTCACTCCAAACACAAATCCAAACATCAAACCTTGATACTCCTCAAGCCAAACACCAAATCTTGATACTCCTCAAGTCAAATTCCAAGCCTAGGAAGATAGGGTGTCACCATTGGTAAAGCCCTCCTTCTCAAAACCCTAAAATTCACTTTTGACTTCTTGTTCATCTTGTTCTTCTTACTTGGATCTACTTGATGTTTAGTTTAACTTGAGTTTTGACCCAAGATGGTCATCTTGAAGTTCATCTTCATGAATGACCATCTCAAATGGTCTATATTTTAAATCTCTAAATTGATTTTTTCTCTTTAATTTCATTTCTACAAAATATCCCCTTTCCCTTTGCAAAGGACATGTTTAAACCCCATAAATTCCCCAAGGATGACTTGAATATGATAACCACTTAATAAAAAGTGGTGGTATCAAGTCTAGGGATGAAAATGGGGTGAACATAGATGCAAATCCCCCAAAAATCACATTTTCCCTCAAGAACATCTTGCTGTCCAGTAGCATTGTTCTGAGACCTCAGTCCATTTTCTTATTTTTTGGACCCAGTAAAACTTGGAATTGGGTGTTGACTACAAAACACTTTTTGTAGCCAACATCCAGATCTTTCCAGACATATTTTTATTTTATTTTTTGAGTAAGTAAAACTCCTTTTTTCAATTTTTATTTTAGAGGCCAGTTCATCAGCTTCTGGAAATCCAGATTTCACATCTGAGATTTCCAGAAGGTTTTGACCCCTCAAATTACTTCCAAAATGGAAAGTTTCTTTGCAGAAACCCTATTTAGGGTGTTTTAAGAAACTTTCATTCTCGGACTTTCCCCAGATTCTGAGGTTTTGAAGCCTTTAAGTCCATTTCAAAGTCAAGGGTCAACTGCCTTCTTTCATTCTGGCAGAATTGCTTTTCAAATCCAAAAATCTTTTGAGTGCCAAGACTCAACCCAAAAATTCTCCAAAAAATCATGGGATCAGTTTAAAGTCTTAAAAAGAGATCCCAATTTTCACTTTTCCCAGTGTCAAATTATTTTGGCCACAACACACACACACACACACACAAATGATTTTCAGCTTGGAAGACTCGTTTTACGAGGCGCGTCGGGTGCACACTAACGTCCTTCCCGACGCGTAACATGACCTCCGAACCTAAATCTCTGATCTCGGGCTTTTTTCAAAGTTTTGGCCCTCAAAATTAAAATGGCGTGGCGACTCCGTTTTAATGGCACATCGTTACAGTGGCGACTCCGCTGGGGACATAAGCTTTTTCTAAAAAAAAAAATGATATTTGGTATATTGGTGGAAACCATTAAACTTCCCGTTATCGCCTCCTAACACGAGTCGGGGATAAATTGTGGTCTAACAATCCCACGTACCGGTATCATTATTTTCAAAAAAAAAAGAAAAGCTTTTGAGGGTCAAGCTTCCGTCCCGACATTTGAAATCTTTTGTTGTGTGTGTGTTGATTTTTGCACATTTTTCGTGTTTGTTTTGGCCGCCTCGAAGAAAAAAAAAAGTCAAAATTTTGACTGTCGGAATAATGTCCCTAATTGTTGGAATTTTTGTGCTTATGTGCTTATGTGTTCATTAATTTTCAAGAAAAAAAGAAGATTTTCAAAAAAAAAAAAGATTTTTCAAAAGAAAATTCTCAAAAAAAAAAAATAAAATAAATCATGCATCATATTTTTAAGACTCATAAAAAATCTCTATTTGACTCAGAAAAAGAATATAGACTGCTTGCACACTACGCGCACGTGACCGTACACTGCACACTACGTCCTTAACCCGGGGAAATCCTTGTCGCGGTCCGTTTGGTCTTATTACGCCTCTCGGATGAGCACAGGACTACCCAAACATCCCATGGAGCCTCGTGTCGACCATGCACTTGTCCGTGACACACTTTGTCCGAGACCCGGTTGGTTTTTAGTACGGTGCTGTGTCATGCCCCCGTCCGTGTATAGACCTTTCCTTTCAAGCCTTTGTCGGCATACCGACTCAATATCTTTCGGGGACCCTAATCGGTCGAAGTTACGCCGGTTTTCCGCCGCAGACTTTGACCAAGATATTGACCGGCGCCTTGACTTCGGCTCTGACTGGCACAAATTATACACTGACTCCCAGCATTGACACTGAGTCATCAAGGATTAATGATTATTCCATGCCTAATTACGGCCTAACTGACGACAAGTCAAGATCAATCGTGGACATTTATCAGTCCAAATCATGCCGACTCTTCGTCGAACCCTCGGACATGATCTTGACTTTTGACGTCAGCTTTGTTCGTAATTTACATCGAATGCTCGTTAAGACTCGATTACCAGCCAGACTTCTAGGATCGTTTTTCTTTCGGTCGGTGGGACCCGCTTGCCCTATAGGACCCTCGCCCGGGGCTGTCCACCCTGGGAGGTCGAAATACAGGTGGAATACGAGGGGCTTATAGACGTAGTGACGGGGCCCACTGATCCAGAATCGAGTAGTTCGAAAAAAAGAAGAGCAATCTTTTCCAACCGATTAGGTTAATAAAACGTGTTTTAAGTAAACATGAACAAATAAGCGCATGTTGCGTGAGCCTAAGAGCCCAAACACCTACCCTCCTTCAATTCCCGCCATCCGAACCTCGTGTCTTTCCCCGCAGGCTCCGCGTAAAGCTTGGTTTCGGGCACCGGGTCACCGTTTAATCAGTTGGGAAGAGTCAAGTGCCTCATCAGCTTCGCCGTTTGTTTCAACTCCGGGTTTCGTAATGTCTGCGCATCAGTAACGAGGGGACAACGTCACTCCGCCTCCAGGGACTCCTCGCATGAACAGCAATGGAATCGGTTAGCGTAACGAGATGAGAATGCGACAGAAGCACGGCGAATAGCCTTATCGAGGCTATTAAGAGCCGTGGTTTGGCCGCCGGCCTCAATCCCGATGGCACCTTCATGTGGAAGAAGAGGATGACCCCAATCCCAATCTCGGTCGCCCGATTACTCCAGATGCCACCACCAACCTCCTTCGGTGCTACCGAACACATGTTCCTCGATCTGCAGGTCGGACCACTTGGATCCATGCGGCGATGGGACGAATCGGTTCACGGCTCCTCGGTGGGGGCAAAGTCGATACGGAATGTCTTCTCATAGTTGGGAATACCTCGGAATGCCACGGCGGTGGAATCCCACCTCGGTTCGGAACCGATCAATCCAGACCTTCACATCAACGGCCACAATTTGGAATGCCGCCACAATCTGGTTCTGGGCCACGGTCGGGAGCCCCTCCTCGGAATGGTACTGGTTCAGTTGCTCCTCACACAGCTTTCACAAATCCATTCACTCAGACTTCTATGGGTTATCAAGCCTTCATCCCGGTTTCATCCGAATCACCAGGACCACAGTATCCTCTCGGTTATGCATCCTCGCCACAACCAGCCATGCAATTCAACAACCAGGGACAGCAGCCCGCACTTAAGCCTACTTATGGGCCTCACTCCGAAAATCCAAGCCATATGGCTACCTCGAATCTGCCTCCATCTTCTCTGCCGATTGGAAGCCAACGGCAAGTCGCTGGGTTCTATCCTTTTGCCCCGGCTCCTACCTACACTCCCAGGGTAATTTGGGCCAAGGACAGGTTTTCACCTATGCTCAGGGATATGGTATTCCTTCCACCAATGCACCACCAACAGCCTAGTCCTCTTCCTAGCTCAAATATCAGCTCGTGGAATTCCCGCTCCGCCTTTGGATCCCCAATTGGCTTGGTTTATGGAGCAACACAAGGAAATGAAAGCACAGATTGCTGAATTGACCGCCAAAAAGAACACTGCTCTTCGGCCTACAGATCCCGACTCGATTGTCCCCCTGCCTCACAAGTTTGTGATGCCCACTCTGGAATTGTTTGACGGGTGTGCATGCCCTAAAACTCACTTGGACACCTATACTTTGGCAATGAAGGCTAAGGGATGCACAAACCAGCGGTTGGCCGATTACTTTAGTCTCTCTTTGAAGTCGGGGGCTTTGAAATGGTTTTTCCGATTGCGGCTCGAAGCTAGGGCTACTTGGGAACAAATTACCGGCACTTTCACGAGATAAGTATAAAGCCAACTTGGAGTGGGAGACAAACAGAGTTGACACACAAACAACGATGCGGCGCCCTAATGAGAATATTGGGGATTTCTATAAGAGATGGAACTTAAAGCTCAGTGAAATGGCCATTCCTCCCTCGACGAGGAGCGGTTAGACATCTTTCGGTCATGCTTGAAGCCGCATTTGAGAGCTTCCTCGGCCACTTCCCTACGGCGACTTGCGTGCAATAGTTAATTCCGGGGCTAAGTTTGAAAAGGCTTACAATCGGCGGCAGACTGCACACTGCCTACGGATATCGGGCTCCTCCCTCCAAAACTACTCTCACTTTCGCTAAAGGCAAAGAGGCGATCGGCTACGCGGGACAGATCGTAACAATGCCACTTCCTTTGTTCCCAAGAAGCCCGATGCATCCGGATCCCGGCTCCAAGACTTGAGAAACTTTGGGATGCCTTTGAGTGATATCTTCGAGGTTTGGTGAGAGAAGGTTTGCTCCGCCTTTGGAAAATTATCGGCCTAGAAACCCCAACGCTCCTTTGGATACCTCCAAGCATTGTGCCTTTCATCAGTACCATGGGCACCTGACGGATGATTGCGTCCCCCTGAAAAAGGCCATCCAAGGGTTGATTGAGCAAGGGAGGTTAGAGATGCCTGAAGGACCTAATACTATCAATAACCCGATCCCTAACAACATGAGTGTCAACATGATCGAGTTTGGTGGTTCATGCCTTGTGGGCACAATGGAGTTTGACTCGTCCCTTTGCAAGGTCAATGAACCAGTCATCGCAGGCAATGAAGATGGTTGGATTGAGCAAAAATTTGCCAAGGAAATCCTGATGGAAAGGTCTGCAATAGCTCCCGTCTCCAGCGTCGAAGAATAGATGCATGGTTCAACAAAGAAAGAGCGGCTAGGCTGGGGGCTACCTATCTTTAAAATAGTCTTTTGAGTCAACCTTCGTAGGTTCTAGTACTTTTCTTTCACCTAAGTCCTTCCTGGACATTTGTCGTTGTAGTCCATTTTGGACATAGTGGTTAAGTGTCTAATTTTTAATATAAGTCTTTTTTCTTTTCTTGCTAGACTCGAGACATCACTTGCGCACCCACGTTACACTTAATTGAAATGGTTTTATCCAAAATGATCACTTGTCTTTGCCCAACCACTAATTCTTCGAAAATGATTAATATTTAAACTAATCGGAGTGAGAAAATCAATTGATATCCTTCCCAAATTGGGGCTTACTAACTCCCCATCTTGCATCTCATATGCTCACATCCCTTTCATCATCATCATCTCGTTGCTCGATGAATTTGCATGGATCTTTTCTCATATAAAGCTTAAGCAAGCAATGAAGACTTAATCTCGTTTAGGTCATCCAAGGGATTGCGGTTGAAACCTTTCACCCATAGGAAAGCCATTACCTCACCCTTACTAAACACTACCCTCTCATTTCAAGATCGGCGTGTTTTGAAACCCGGTTTAGCCATCGTTTTTGCTCCATACTGAGAGAAAGTCCAAGCGAGCCCGAGAAGTTAGCTTCGAGAATCGGCGATGCGCAAATTATCTCAAGCCATGAAGGAAGGACAAAGATAATCCTCAACTCCTCAGGAAGCTTTCCAAGTCAAAAAAAAAAAAAAAAAAAAAAACAAAAAAAAAACAAAAAAAAACAAAAAAAAAGAAACAAAAAAAAAAGAAGGATTTTAAAATCCTCACAATCTCGGATATAATTCCAAGCTCCTCGGGAAGCCTTCCAAAAAAAAAGAAGAAGAACTCAAAAGTCCCCGACATCTCAAGAAGCTCTCCAATGATCAAAAAAGGAGCCTCGAATTCTCGCAAGATCGCAAAAAAGTTGTCGTAGCTCGGACTTCCTCTTATCATTACCTTAAACCAATCCCAAGCCATCCTCTCAATTTTAGAGGATACTCCCATCACCATTACCCTTGCCCTTGGCCAAGTCAAAATCGACCTCTCATTCTTGGAGGCAATCAATCTTCCTCGCCATAGATTTCCCAAACACATCCCCGCGAGCCAACCTCTCATCTTTAGAGGTTCGGTCGGTAAAAGGCCTAGCCGACCTCTCATCTCAAGAGGTCATAATCTCCCAAATCACCCGATAGCCGATCGAAGCCCGGAAACCCAACTACGGTCCCTACCGGATAGCAGGTTTCATTCTAATATCCTCGATGTCAGGATCAAATTAATGCTTCATTGCTTGCTTAAATTAGAATCTAATCCATTTTGGTTCAAAATTACCAATCAAAGATTGTGCAAATTCAACCCTTCCCTTCATGTGAGCATATTTCATTTCTCCTCACAAGCACTTGCCGTGGATGTCCCACTGGGGCTTCGCATCCGTGTCTTTCATGGACACTCTAAGGGGATATGTTATTCAATCCTCCAAATCCTCAAAATCCCCAAAGGTCCTCAGACCCTCGAATTTCAACATTCATTCTCTTTTCATTCGGGATAGGCCCGAACTACGGCGACCTGAGCTCTTCATAATGGAGGGAACGTAGGCAACCAGAAATGGTCCGGTCGAAATCACAAACAAATCTCAAAAAAAAAAATCCGGTCTCATCAAGGATCGTCCCTATACACTTTCCACCCTTCCAAGCTTGATTTTCGATATCAGTTGGTTTTCTCCTTGTGATTAATCAAAATATTTGTTCATATCAGATTTAGGGATTGAATAACCCGAACATTAACAAAGGGTTTTAAGCAGCCTTGTGATCATCATGAATAAGACAAGTTTTCAAGTGTCTCGACAAGTCTTCTCTTTCTACATCATAGGAAAATAGAGCCAAACATTGTCTTTCTGTCTGCAGGGGCCTCCATACACTTTTCCACACCTTGTGATGCTTATACTCTCTCAAAAGAGTCAAACCAAAAGCGAGAGTGTCATACACAAATTCGGGAAACATTCCCACCTTTCAAAAGATATGCCCCTGCACGTAAACATTTCCGAGTCTTGTCCAGTAACTGGTTGACTAAGGTCTGAAAAGATGGGTCCCCCCTCGGTCACATGATAACTCTGTCGGCAATAAGATCGCTCTCAATTTCTTCATGCCGGGCTTGCTGCGGTTCTCCCTGTGTTCTCCTATAGTAGCTCTTCAAGCTGGGGATTATATAGTCATCTTTGGGACCACATTGGTTTCTTCACTACGAGATAGACTCGCCAAGTCGCTTCTTCAAAATCCGGACTTTGCCTACTCAGGATCCGGGGGCTTTGTCAAGATGGTCTTTCGGACCCGAATTTTATCAAGTCGCAAGAAAGAATTTCAGCTTCAGAACGTGGTGCACGGCAGCTTCCCGTAGCATCGGAATTCAAGATCAGGGTTTCTCCCGGCATTAGCAATTTCATCAAATCATTCTCCGAGCAAAGTTTCGGCCAAAGTCACAGCTCACCCGAATGAAAGAGATTTCACTCATATCAACGTGCCCTAGAGCCTGTCAGCATCAGCTTCAAATGACCAAGATTGAGAGGGAAATTGTCAACCCAGACCCGGGGTCCGAATCCAATCTCGTTAAGGTCCATGTGATTCTATTAACAAAACCTCATCAACAACCGCGGTTTAAATCGCGATCGAGAGGTCTCACCCCCCACTTGCTCAAAATCTGTTCCAAGCAGTCTCCATACCCATGCATCCCCACTAAAAATCTCCCAAGGGCTCATGTAGCATGCACAAAACTTGAGTCAATAGGAATAATCCTAAATCATCGAAGATCATAAATCATAATTTTCCTGCCAGAAGCTTAGGCTAAGTGCATCTTCGAAAGCCAGTAAATGCATCATCCCATAATCATTTTTGGTTCCATGCATGCATCTGTCATCATGAATGCCATATATGCATCTTCCTCTTCACTAACGAATGCAAGAATTCAAACGTGAAATCAAATTCCCCTTTTTTTCGGCAAGGATGATCTTCACCAAAGACGACCTCCAATGGATGAAGACGCCCTTCAACATCTACAGTTTGGCAAAGACAAGCTCCGGCGTCTGCAATTTGCTAAAGACGACCTCCAATGTCCACAAATGGATGAAAATGTCCCAATGAAAGACCTCCACCTACAGTCCGGTGTCTACAATTCGGTCAGAGATGCCAAGTTCTCGAATACAAATCGGTCAGGGACGCCAAGTTCTCAAAATGCAAATCGGTCAGGGACGCCAAGTTCTCAAATGCAAATCAAATGCCAGTTGGTCAGAGACGCCAAGTTCTCAAAATGCAAATCGGTCAGGGACGCCAAGTTCTCAAATGCAAATCAAATGCCAGTTGGTCAGAGACGCCAAGTTCTCAAATACAATTCGGTCAGAGACGCCAAGTTCTCCAATACAAATCGGTCAGGGACGCCAAGTTCTCAAATACAAATCGGTCAGAGACGCCAAGTTCTCCAAGGCAAGAAGGTCAGAGACGCCAAGCTCTCCAATATAATGCGGTCAGAGACACCAAGTTCTCGAAAGCAAGAAGTCCCAATGTGAATACAAGCTCAACCACCTCTACAAGGTTGACGATCACCAGCAAGATGCAGACTCAACCAAACTCCTCCTTCAGGTCAAAATGCTTCCAAAGACAAAGAAATTGTCGCGTAAACCGCCCCACGAACAAAGAACTTAACAACTCTTCATCAACATCAGCCGTAGCCTCAATCCTTCCCAAGAACTACAGGTAAGCACAGCAGATGTATGAAAGCATATCTTAGTCAACTACTTTTCTAAAAGAACATTATCATCGATCATAGGGCGACTTCCCAAAAACAATGCCAAAACCTTAGGGTGACTTCCCAAAACAATAAAACCATAGGGCGACTTCCCAAAATAGTCGATCATAGGGTGACTTCCCCAAACAATATCAAACCATAGGGCGACTTCCCAAAAATAGTCGGATCATAGGCGACTTCCCCAAAACAAGCCAAACCATGTGGCGACTTCCCAAAAATAGTCAAACCATAGGCGACTTCCCAAAAATAGTCGATCACAGGCGACTTCCCAAAAATAGTCGATCATAGTGACTTCCCCAAAAATAGTCGATCATAGGTGACTTCCCAAAAATAGTCAAACCATAGGGCGACTTCCCAAAAATAGTCGATCACAGGCGATTTCCCCAAAACAAGCCAAACCATGTGGCGACTTCCCAAAAATAGTCAAACCACGTGGCGACTTCCCAAAAATAGTCGAGATCATGTGGCGACTTCCCAAAAATAGTCGATCACAAAGGTGACTTCCCAAAATAGTCAAACCACGGGCGACTTCCCAAAATAGTCGATCATAGGGCGACTTCCCAAAAATAGTCAGATCATGGGCGATTTCCCTAAAAATAGTCAATCCCTGTGACTCCCAAATACGCCATCTCTGTGACGACTTCCCTAAAATAGTCAATCCTCGGGTGACCCCCGGATACAAGCCAACTTTGGTCCATCCACTGACCGACATTGATCACCTTTCTTCCCGATGGTTCTCGTGGCCCGAGTCTTCCCCAGAAGAACACCTTCAAATAGCCTCCATCAGGTACCGAACCTCAACTTAGGTTCATACTCCTGAACTAAGTTCCCATTTAGGTTCATACTCCTGAACTAAGTTCCCATTTAGGTTCATACTCCTGAACCAAATCCCGACTTAGGATCATACTCCTGAACTAAGTCTCCATTTAGGTTCATACTCCTGAACAAGACCTCGACTTAGGTTCATACTCCTGAACTAAGTTCCCATTTAGGTTCATACTCCTGAACCGAGCCTCGACTTAGGTTCATACTCCTGAACTAAGTTCCCATTTATACTCCTGAACTAAGTTCCCATTTAGGTTCATACTCCTGAACCAAATCCCAACTTAGGATCATACTCCTGAACTAAGTCTCCATTTAGGTTCATACTCCTGAACAAGACCTCGACTTAGGTTCATACTCCTGAACTAAGTTCCCATTTAGGTTCATACTCCTGAACCGAACCTCGACTTACGTTCATACTCCTGAACTAAGTTCCCATTTAGGTTCATACTCCTGAACTAAGTTCCCATTTAGGTTCATACTCCTGAACCAAATCCCGACTTAGGATCATACTCCTGAACTAAGTCTCCATTTAGGTTCATACTCCTGAACAAGACCTCAACTTAGGTTCATACTCCTGAACTAAGTTCCCATTTAGGTTCATACTCCTGAACCAAATCTCAACTTAGGTTCATACTCCTGAACTAAGTCTCCATTTAGGTTCATACTCCTGAACCGAACCTCAATTTAGGTTCATACTCCTGAACTAAGTTCCCATTTAGGTTCATACTCCCGAACCGAACCTCGACTTAGGTTCATACTCCCGAACTCAGCTCCCATTTAGGTTCATACTCCCGAACCAAACCTCAACTTAGGTTCATACTCCCTGAACTCGCTCCCATTTAGGTTCATACTCCCGAACCAAACCTCAACTTAGGTTCATACTCCCGAACTCGGCCTCCCATTTAGGTTCATACCCTCAAAAGAAATTCCTACAGCTAAACGTAAGACCGACTTCCCCGAGAAAGTTAACGGAATCCCGTATCTTTCATCAAAATCATCCCCGGCAGTAAAACGTAAGACCGAGTGCCCCGAGAAAGATAACGGAATCCCGTATCTTTCATCAAAATCATCCCCGGCAGTTAAACATAAGACCGAGTGCCCCGAGAAAGATAACTGAATCCCGGCAGTAAAACGTAAGATCGATTTCCCCGACAAATACGTCTGTTTTTCCCCAGCAAGGCTATCGAAATCCCCAGCGAAGTTAACGGAATCCCAAAGCCGACGAAATCTCGAGTAGATTTCGAACTACGACCTACGCTTGATTCCCACTAGGGATACGTAGGTAGCCTATCATTAGGTCCAAACCACTCGACCAAGACGGTCATCCTTCTACAGGCAGCACATAGGACCGAAGTCCATCTATCCCAAATCATCAAGGTTCGAGGCACCTAAAACGCCATCTCCAAGGTTCGAGGCACCGAAGACGCCATCATCAAGGTTCGAGGCACCTAAGACGCCATCACACACAACACCAGGAAAGCGATAAATCGCAATTATCCCCAAAGAAGAGCGATATACAATTTCAGCCATCGACCGAAAATGGTCACTCCTATCCCCAGCAGAGCGGATAGCCCTCAGACCGAAACTGATCATCTCTTATCCCCAGCAGAGCGGATAGCCATCAGACCGAAAATGGTCATTCATATCCCCAGCAGAGCGGATATACAATTTCAGCCATCAGACCAAAAATGGTCACTCCTATCCCCAAAGCAGCGGGAATGATAGCCCTCCGATCAAAATGATCATCTCTTATCCCTAGCAGAGTTTCTCTCCAAAGCAACCAACCTGAACTCGCTCATCGTGTTCGAGACACCTAAAACGCCATCATCCCTGTGGTCAAAGACCCGAACTACGTCGGCTTGATTCCCACTCTGATACGTAGGTACCCTATTAAATAGGTTCAGCCACTCGATCACTTGATCATCTCCGTCAAATTTGGAGCCTTACTCTTATCGACGACCCCGCTTCCTTCGAAAGCACCGTCGCCGAGGGGCTACTGTAAGTGCTCCAATTTGAATTGGTAGCTTTTTCGTTAGAAAGTTAACGAAAGTTTTAACAATTACTAACATTCCTAACAATCCTAACTTTTCTAACAAAGTGAGGGTAAAGTGGGCATTGCCACTTAAGGTTAAGCCTAGAAAAGAATCTCAAAAAAGCCAAAAAACCAAAGATAGAAACTGCTGGAACAAAAACTGGCTGATTAATTTGAATTTTGAAAAGATTTTTCTTCCTGTCCAAAGCCTGGAGCTGTAATTAATGAACAGTGCACGCTGACGATACCCTCCGTGCGGACATGATTGAGGATTTCAGAGGGCTATAAATTGAACCCTCCTCTCTCGCCACACAACACAATTTGATCATAGCAACGAAGTTCACGCGAATATAGAGAGAAAACAGTGGGAATCCCTTGATTGCCACCATTTTCTCTTGAATCTTTCCCAATCTCACTCCAAACACAAATCCAAACATCAAACCTTGATACTCCTCAAGCCAAACACCAAATCTTGATACTCCTCAAGTCAAATTCCAAGCCTAGGAAGATAGGGTGTCACCATTGGTAAAGCCCTCCTTCTCAAAACCCTAAAATTCACTTTGACTTCTTGTTCATCTTGTTCTTCTTACTTGGATCTACTTGATGTTTAGTTTAACTTGAGTTTGACCCAAGATGGTCATCTTGAAGTTCATCTTCATGAATGACCATCTCAAATGGTCTATATTTTAAATCTCTAAATTGATTTTTCTCTTTAATTTCATTTCTACAAAATATCTCCTTTCCCTTTGCAAAGGACATGTTTAAACCCCATAAATTCCCCAAGGATGACTTGAATATGATAACCACTTAATAAAAAGTGGTGGTATCAAGTCTAGGGATGAAAATGGGGTGAACATAGATGCAAATCCCCCAAAAATCACATTTTCCCTCAAGAACATCTTGCTGTCCAGTAGCATTGTTCTGAGACCTCAGTCCATTTTCTTATTTTT
This sequence comes from Adenophora triphylla var. japonica, assembly GCA_022495995.1. NCBI lineage: Eukaryota > Viridiplantae > Streptophyta > Magnoliopsida > Asterales > Campanulaceae > Adenophora > Adenophora triphylla. Next base: position 51,219 of record JAFEMH010000787.1, read on the forward strand.
TGGACCCAGTAAAACTTGGAATTGGGTGTTGACTACAAAACACTTTTTGTAGCCAACATCCAGATCTTTCCAGACATATTTTTATTTTATTTTTTGAGTAAGTAAAACTCCTTTTTCAATTTTTATTTTAGAGGCCAGTTCATCAGCTTCTGGAAATCCAGATTTCACATCTGAGATTTCCAGAAGGTTTTGACCTCAAATTACTTCCAAAATGGAAAGTTTCTTTGCAGAAACCCTATTTAGGGTGTTTTAAGCAACTTTCATTCTCGGACTTTCCCCAGATTCTGAGGTTTTGAAGCCTTTAAGTCCATTTCAAAGTCAAGGGTCAACTGCCTTCTTTCATTCTGGCAGAATTGCTTTTCAAATCCAAAAATCTTTTGAGTGCCAAGACTCAACCCAAAAATTCTCCAAAAAATCATGGGATCAGTTTAAAGTCTTAAAAAGAGATCCCAATTTTCACTTTTCCCAGTTTCAAATTATTTTGGCCAAAACACACACACACACACACACAAATGATTTTCAGCTTGGAAGACTCGTTTTACGAGGCGCGTCGGGTGCACACTAACGTCCTTCCCGACGCGTAACATGACCTCCGAACCTAAATCTCTGATCTCGGGCTTTTTTCAAAGTTTTGGCCCTCAAAATTAAAATGGCGTGGCGACTCCGTTTTAATGGCACATCGTTACAGAAGGATTTTGAAATCTTGGACCGTCAATACTCCAACCGGGATGGAAATATTTTAGGAAAGGAATAAGAACTGCCATTGCATTGCATCATTCTGACATACGTCGTGCATTCTATTGATGTTGCTATTGTCTTGTTCACCTGCGGGGGCGAGGACGGTTGATACCCACAACCAAGAGCTCGGGGTGCATTCGAGGCAGTGCGAGCGTTGTGGGAGGTCTTCCCGGACGTGGCTCGAGAGGGAGAGAGGAGTCCGCGACAGCTGGTGCTTGACTCCAGGTTGGCTTGGTTTATCAGTGCGGTAGCTGCGATAGCTGCGACGCCGAGGGCCAGGTCCATGTATGTAGCTCTGAGCGAGTATTGGTGGGATACGACCCATACTTTCCATTTCAGTGGGGGAGGCGACTTTGCGACTCCCACTGACTTTGTCAAGCTATCACTGGGTTGTCGACCTATGGCAACACGCTGGTGTGGATTGACGGTTACACCCCGGAGCAATTGTCTGAGCTGCTGGGTTTTGATATTACCGATGCCAGGGGCTTAAGCATTCGGTACAGGCCAATGGAGAGGCATTTGGAGGCGGGTATCGCCGATTATTTGGCTGGATCATTGAGGATGACCGCGGAGCGCCTGGCTCGAGGGTTCATTTGGTTCGCGTTGTCAGCGACTTTGTTCCCGACTTCCGACACATCCTGTCACTTCCCTCTGCTCGGGTCGCTGACAGACTTGGATGTCGTGAGGGGGTATGCATGGGGGGAGGCTGGACTGGCCGAGCTCTATCATGCCTTGGACAGGTTCTCGCGAGGAGAGGAGAACTCCCTGGGCTGCTTCACACTTGTCTTGGATGTAAGTTCACGTCCTCTTTTTTTTTCTCTTCCTTGTCTCTTTTATGTACTCGTATGTATCTGCTCTGTAGCTGACATAACTTTCCATTTGCTTGACAGGTCTGGTGCTATGAGGTATTCAGTCCGCAGGGACATTAGGGAGGCATATCGACCCATGTTCCCTGCCATGCTGGTTTGGCAGAAGAAAGCGAAGAGGGCGGTATCGTCGAGAGTCGGCACTCGAGTGTCATACGAGGAGGTGTCTCAGGCACTGAACCGGGAGTTCTCTGAGAGGATCCAGCTGACCTGGTGGAGTCGGTTCCACATGGGCGTGGTTCAGGTTGCTAGCGAGGTGGCGCGGCGGAGGAAGCTCCTGGTGGGACTTTATTGCGACGCTATGTATCTGGGGGAGCGGGTGACCCGTCAGCACGGCCCGGGGTCCATTCCATTGGTGCCGGTGGATCCTCCTATGCACATGCAGCATCCTCGGGAGATGCCGATGGAGGAGTTAGGGAGGTATAGACAGGGCGTGTTCTATACCGAGTACATCATAGCGGGGGCCGCCTATGATACTTTCTTGAGGATGAGGCTGAGGAGCCCACAGGTGCAGCATAGGGAGGGCGATGGCCCTGGATATCCCCGAGATCTCCCGCTTCCACGCGCTAGGCTGGCGTACGAGGGGCTGGACGATTCACGCAAGCGACTTGTGATCCCGCTCCCGGATGAGCCGAGACCACGATACAGGGCTGACCCCAATGCTTCGGTGAGCACTTTTTTTTCTGCATTTGATAGTAGCATTCTGCAAATGTTGCATCTGTACTTTCTGTTCGTCTTCTGATGACCTTCCTGGTTCGCAGGTGTCTGGCCGTACGTACAACGACGCTATGAGACTGGTGGATGGGTGGTCCGCCTACGCTAGGAGGCTCGTGGCGTTCATGCGGTGCAGTTCTCGAAGGAGCGTGGATGTCCGTGAGCCGAGGCCGTCTAGGCCGAGAGGTTCGCCTGCTCCCACGGCTGGTGGGGAGGACTTTGTACAGGGATTTGGCCAGTTCGCGGGCGGAACGGCTGGATTTGGAGCTCATCCTCCTTCGCACTCGGGGCACGAGAGGGGAGAGTCCTCGAGTTCACATACGCCGAGGAGGCCTTTCGCGTATTCCCGCCTGGAGGAATTTGGCGACTTCTTGTTTGCGACGGATCCGACAGCTGCGGAGCAGTGCGTCGAGTGCTCGGATGACGAGCAGGACTCGGAGTAGTCCTTTTTTACTGCTTTCTTACCCCCTTTTTTGTATGTATCATCTGGAACGAATTGATTTGAACTGTATTTGAAAAGGCGCCCGTGGGGCGGAACCTGTATTTCGCACATTTATTCTGTGATCACCTTCTGTTATTTTCGGCAAATAAGGAAGTAGGTTAGTCAAAAATAAATAAAATGAAACATGCATTAAAAATTGAACGGGTCAAAAATTAAGCCTATATGCACTGATTATTAATTATTTGCACTGTTGCACGAGCCCGGGGGCGGAAGAGGTGTTGGCTTTGGTTAATTAAAACCAGGGGAGCACGCAGGTTTTATAAAGGCATGAATAGGGAGCTGTTAGGAATTGTTTCCAATTCAAGAGCAGCTGGCTGCAGAGTTGACCAAGTCAATCGGCAGTAGGAGTCCCACGACTAGAAGTGAATTTCCAGATTCTTTAAATTGCAGTTTCAGCTTTGCAATTTGTAAGAAACTGCGCATTGCTTTTGATCAGTTAGCTGAATTCTCTCAAATTTCTTAGGTTTCCTTCACTTTCTGTCATGGCTCCCTTTCCTAAGCTATCGTCTCGGATGCAAGAGCGATACTTGGACAATTTTCAGTCGTGGGTACGGAACCACACGAGGCAGAACAAGGGGTTTTTCGAAGGCTGTTACGGGATGAAATCTGTTTGGGCTTTGAAGGAGCTCATGCCAGATTGGGATCTTTTGAGAGCCGCGTCTCGCTTCTGGGACGTACGGAGGAATGTGTACAGCTTTTCGTACAACGAAGTCACTCCTACGTTCGAAGATTTCCGGGCCATTCTGGGAGGACCTGAGACGGAACAGCTAGTTCTTCCGTATGCTGGTGGCATGGCCACCGTTGAGAAGCTAGTGTCTTTGCTTGGTATCTCGGCTGGAGAAGCATACGGGATGCTGATACTGGATACTGATTATGTTGACATTTCGGGACTGCCCGAAAGATTTGCCGGAGCTGAGGGGAGCGTCTTTGCGTGGGACGCGTTTGCTCTGTGCGCGATCGCTACTCTGTTCACGTTCACGTCTCTGGGTGTGTGCCATCACAGTGTACTGGACTTGGTGAGGCAGTGCCGGAGCGGGGGAGACATCGTGCCGTTGGTCTTGGGCGAGACGTTCCTGGGCATAGGCCGGATGGCGACCGGTAGCCGATACATGTGGGGAGGGAGTCCCGCTATGCTTACCATGTGGTTGAGGGAGAGACTGCAGATGATGCCTGAGGTGCCAATGTCTTGTGACGCTTGGTCCTTCTCTCGACGTCCTCTGGTGATAGGGGGCAATCAGGCTGAGCTGGAGCTCTGGATGGCCAGACTCCGCACGCATCACTTGCGATGGTGGGTTCCCCACTGGAAGTTACAGACTTGTCGGACCACTCAGGAGGGTCACTTGGTTGTCAGAGTGCCGGGGCTGTCTCAGACGTCTTTCTACATTCCATCGTTGGTTCTGCGACAGTACGGGCTGGAGCAGGTGCCATTGACGGGTTTGAGTTATGCTGCTACCTTTGAGGTGGGATCTCTGCTGATGGAAGATCCTTCGACGCTATTGCTGCTCACACGGTGGTGGCAATACACGTCCTTTCCTGCCAGGGTTCTCCTTCACCGAAGAGGGGGCACTGTTCTGTCGACGCAGTATCTGAACTGGTACGAAGAGTGTATAGGGGAGACACAGATGTCTATCTTGTGGAGACGGAGTGAGCTGTTGGGTGCTGATCACCTGGACAGCTCGACCTTGAGGAGGACTGAAGCGGGGGCTAACCCTCGGAATCAGACTGGGAATGCCATGGCTGACTATGAGGCCAATGCTGATCGGGAGGCCAATCAAAGCACTGTTATGATGGCTCGAAGCGAGGCAGCTCGAGACAGAGCTAGAGAAAGGGCTGCGTTGACAGCCACAGGGTTGACGGAGGCGTCGGGAAGGGTCCCTGAGCCAGGTAGAAGGACTACCGGAATATTTCCTGTGAAGGTGAAGAACACTCGCCGTGGGAAGGGGAAGGGGAAGAAGGATGAAGGACCAAGTACGGGAAACTAGGTTGACCTTGCTGTCCAGAGTATCCACCCATTGTCATTTGCAGACACATTAACTGATTAATGTTTTATTGTAGTTTTGCTAGCGTGTAGCGAGTCAAGAGTTGACCGTGCTTGGACTCATCAAAGATTGTTTTAACCGTAATGAATTTGTAGGTTAAATGAAAAGAGTTTTTCGAAACACAAGCAATTGATGCTTATTGTATTTTTTTTGTTTTTTTAGACCGAACCAATGATGGCTGCCTACGTTCCCCTTTTACAATTGGACTAAGGGGCTCAGGTCACCGTAGTTCGACACTTTAGGTGAATTTGAGAAAAGCAAAGACAAAAGAAGTGCGACCCTGTTTTTTACCTGGATCATTAGCGGGAATGTATCCAGTTGGGTATTACTCTTTTAGCACTTTTAATTTTACTGAAGGGACGGTGTATGGGGAAGGAGAGTTGACTCGTGCTCTTCCTCAAACGAAGTATCTGCGGAGCTTGCTTCCGTTCACGGGGTTAACGAAAGGGTTTCCGTCCAAGTCTGCTAACTTCATGGCTCCTCCGGAGAAGATTCTTTGTACCACGAACGGTCCTATCCAGGTAGGCTCCCACTTTCCGAGGGGATTGGTCTGCGTAGGAGGCTTTTCCTTTAGCACCAAGTCGCCTTCTCTGATGTCTCGGATCTTGACTTTCTTGTCGAATGCTCGGGCCATTCTGCTCTGGTAGGCTCGAGTGTGTTCCATGGCTTTCAATCTGCGCTCGTCGAGTAGAGCAAGTTCGTCGTGACGGCTCTGTAGCCATTCGACTTCATTGATCCCGTTTTCCAAGAGGACTCGGAGGGATGGAATTTCCAATTCCACGGGCAACATTGCTTCCATTCCGTAGGTAAGCGCGAACGGAGTCTCCCCTGTGGCGGTTCTGACTGATGTTCGGTATCCCTAGAGGGCTAAATGTAGCTTTTCGCGCTCCCGACCTCTCGGTGGTCATCTTTCCGATTATCATGGCGAGAGTCTTGTTGGCCGCCTCTACCGCACCATTGGTTTGTGGTCTCGTAAGGAGAAGACTTGTGACGTGTGACTCGAATTCGGCCGCAGTTGGTCACAATCGCCTTCAAAGTGAGTCCCATTGTCGGATATGATCTCGTTGGGCACTCCGTACCGGCACATGATGTTCTCTCGGATGAACTCAGACACCTTCTTAGAATTCAGTACCTTGTACGATCTGGCTTCTACCCATTTGGTAAAGTAGTCGACTGCGACTAAAATGAACTTTGACCATTGCTCCCTGGAGGAGTGATCTTGCCGATGATGTCGATTCCCCATGTGGCGAAAGGCCATGGCGTAGTCATGCAATAGAGTTCATGTGGAGGAATGTGATTGAGGTTGGAGAACCGTTGACATTTGTCGCAGCCTTCTGACGAACCGGATGCGCCTGCTTCCATTGATATCCAAGAGTATCCCATACGGAGGATGATCTCGTGTCAATGCTCGGGCGTTCATGTGCGGACCGCAGTTCCGTTGTGAACTTCGCTCATTAGCTCGCCGGCTTTTTCTTTGTTTACACACCGAAGGAGTGGCCCTCGTGGCGCTTCTTGTACAACATACCCCTGCATGACGAAATGGGATGCCGTGCTTTAATGCCATCATGTTTTTGGCTTTGATCCCTTCTTTGTATTTTCCATCTTCATTTGTGAAGGAAGCTTCTCCGTTTTGGAGGTACCGGTAAATTTGATTGTACCAGGTTCGTCGATCGTTTCCTTTTTATTTCGATCTCACAAAGAATAGGCGGGTGTTTCCCGTCCGCCTATTCTCGAGGGGTTTTACCGTTTCCATCGGGAATTTCGACAAGAGAGGCGAGGGTTGCTGTGGCATCTCGCGAAGCGGTTCCCGTCTCTTGGCAAATAATGAAAAGAGATGTCCTTGAACCGAGCAATGAGCTCCTCCATGTACGCGTGGTACTTCTCAAGGCCAAAATCTACCGTCTTCCACTTGTTGGACACTTGATTGATGATCAATGCCGAGTCTCCATATACATCCAGCTTTGAGATGTTGCGCTCGAGGGCGGCTTCCTGCACCTGGCCGCACAAAGCTTCGTATTCTCGCCGCATTGTTGGTTGTTTCAAAATTCAACTTGATGGCTATGGGAGTGTGCTCGTCCCTGGGATCGACAAGGAGCATTCCAATACCATTCCCCTTCTTGTTGGCTGCCCCATCGAAGAAGAGTTGCCGCGGTTTGCGCCGTCGAGTGAAAAGATTCCGTCGTCCGAAATTGCGGATCGTGACCCTCGGGTTCACCGCCGGGAAGTCGGCCACCGATCCGCCATTACTCGCCCTTTCGTTGATTTTCCGACCATGTACTTGATGTCGAACTCACCAGAAGAATGACCACTTGCTAGTCGCATTGACAGGATGGCTTGTCAAAGAGATATCTGACGGGGTCCATTTTGGAGACCAGAGCACCGAATGCGACCGCATGTAGTGTTTCAGCTTCCGACTACCCATACCAAGGCGGTACAAGTTTTCCGATGCCGAGTAGCCGAGTTCACTTCCTTGAAGCTTCCGCTACGAAGTAGATTGCATGCTCAACCTTGGAATCTTTCTCGTTCTTGTGCGCATTGCTCCGATTGACGTGTCTCATCGTCGATACAGGAGTAGTGGCTTGTCTTCATGTGGCGGGCAATGCACTGGGGGATTCACCAAGTAGGTCTTGATTTTCTCGAAAGCCGCCCGGCACTCTGAGTCCCATTTGATGTCGGCATTCTTTTTCATCGCTTGAACATGGGCTCGCAGAGAGATGTCAACCGGTTGATGAAGCGACCGATGTACCGAAGTCTTCCCATGAAGCTCTTCACTTCGTTAATGTCTCGAGGCGGCTTCATGTCGATGATGGCCTTGATTTTCTTGGGATCGGCTTCGATACCCCTTTCGTGACCATGTACCCCAAGCACCTTGCCGCGCTTGACGCCGAAGGTGCACTTCGCAGGTTCAATCTCATGGAGTGTTTTCGAGTCTGTTGAAGAACTTCCTCGCATCTCGTCATGTGCCGCATGTCCGATCCCCTGGAGCGGATGATCATGTCGTCGACATATACTTCGATTTCTTTGTGAATCATGTCATGGAAGAGGGCCGTTGCAGCTCGCCGGTAAGTAGCCCCAGCGTTCTTCGTGACCGAACGGCATGACCGTGTAGCATGTCCCCACTGAGTGGTGAAGGCAGCCTTGGCTTGATCCTCCTCGGACATTTTGATCTGTTGTATCCAATAACCCGTCCACGAAGGACTTCACTTCGAAATTTGCCGTGGTGTCGACTCAGATGTCGATATTAGGCAAAGGGAAATCATCTTTAGGGCCGGCCTTGTTGAGATCCCGAAATCCACACAAAGATCCGACCTTTCCATCGGCCTCGTGACCGTCACGATGTCGAGAGCCAAGTCGGGTACTCAATCACTCGATGAAACCAACTCTGAGCATTTTCTCAATTTCTTCTTTAACTTGCAAGGACCACTCGCTTGATCTTGCGCAGCCTTCGTTTGACAGCTTGGATTCGGGATCCGGGAATTCTGTGCTCCACGATCGAGGGATCGAGTCCCGGCATGTCCCGGTATGACTGTGCGAACACGTCAACGTACTCCCGAGGAGGCTTATCGTGGCTTTTTTCTCGCATCGGCGAAGAAACCGCCCACTTGTGTCTCTTTAGGCTCTTGCACCGACCCCTGTGTTCACTTTGGTCATAACCTCTTCGGCAGTCTTGGGCCCTGTCCCTCTTGGTCAACTACACGCTCGAGAACTTCTCTAATGTATTGTTCATTTAATGTGTCTCGCTTCTTTATCAATTGAGTTATTAACGTCTTTTAAGTTGTTTGTTAACTTATCGCTTGTTAAAGTGGCAATGAGGGGATACTCCGAAAGATCGACTTTTCATTAAACGAGAACGGGAATACATGGTTGGCTACATTATCATGGTCCTCCGCGTAAGGCCACTGGATGACTCGTAGGACTCGGACTCGACAAGGACTCGACTCGCAGGGTTTGAGACCGGCTTAGGGAGATGTGGGTGCAGCCCGCCTTGTCTTCCATTTCGCCCGGCTTGCCCTCGTCCTGAAGGTTACCCAATTCTTCAGGCATTGCTGGATGCTTGATGAGGGTTCTGGGATCGAGAGGCTTGGCTTCGCTGTCCCAACCATGGCAATCATGCTATTTTCTGAGCCCAAGTCAATCAAGTTTGGCACCTCCATGACTTCTTCAAAAAGACTCGTAGAGCCGGTCCACCGAGAGCGTCTTCTATGAATTCTCGGTTCCTTCGCTTTGGAGTTACCGTGCTCGAATGTGGCCTCTGGCCGATCCGAACAGCTGTTTCCCGTGAAGAGTACCTTGAGTTGCTCTTCCGCATCCGGGATTCCCTTGAATGTGTACTCGTGGCCGGACCGTGGTGGCAGCTGGTCCAGTAGAGCCGTGATGTCGAGGAACGCTCCCCTTATCTGATTAGCTTGAGTCCTCTCAAACGCTGAGGTCCCGTGCTAGCCGTTCCATCCTTTCTCGTAGTCTCGTGCCGACTATCCTCGCTTCTTTCTCATCTTCATCGCTTCCACCGTCGGTCCCTCGCTTCGCCGCTTGCTCCCGCTCTCTGGCCCCTCGCTTCGCCGTTCCCTTGCTGTCCCCTCGCTTCGCCGCTGTTCCTCGTGAAGTAATGAGCAAGGTCGAAACCGTAAGGCCTGAGGTTGGGTGTGCCGTCTGAGGTTCCCTTTGCGGCCGCCGCCTGCGCGGCGAGCCTTTTGCTCTCTCCGATGTCGCCCGGTGTTGGCACGTAGCCAAGCCCCCGGACCGTGGCGTGGTCCTCGACTTCAATGACTTGGTGTTGGCCTTGTAACCTTTGCCGAGCCCCAGCCCCCGGGATGAAGTTCATGAGTTTCATCATCTTCATGGCAGAGGGATCTTGTCGTGAGACAAAGTGGAAGGTCCACGTTGCATATTTCGATCTTGGAGGTCTCCGCAGTGAATCCGCTAATGCCATGTCGTCACTATGCTTGATTTCTAACACCGGAATGTCGCTGGTGCCGGTCCCCTTGGTGACGCCGTCGCCGTAGATCGTGGTTAGCTCGTTGCCTTGCATGAACTTGAGGCACCGATGAAGGGTGGATGCCACGCCATTGATTTGATGCAGCCTGTGGACGCCCCAGATGGCCGTGAAAGTGATTGGAATGTCCAACACTTGGAATTCGGTGGGAATCATCCGCTTGCCGAACCAAATATTAAGAGTAGCAACCCCGAGAACCGTACGGGAAGTAGAGTCATAGGCCTTGACAAAGGTGGATCAAGGCTTCAGATTCGCGGGCTTGATGTCAAGGTGTCCATCATCTTGGCGGGCAAGACATTCATTCCGAACCTCCGTCTACCAACACGCGGGGAAGGCGACGCTCGTCCACTGGATCGTGATGTAGAGCGGCTCATTGTGATCGCCCCCAAATTTTGGAAGGTCCAAATCGTGAAGGTGATAATGTTGCCATAGTGGATGTTGCCGATCATCCGAATGACTTCGCCTCGGGGTCAAGGCCCACGGGACCATGGTACGGGCCAGCTTTCCTCTAGCTTGAGCTTGTGAGGATATGAAGAGGTGAGCAGAGACCAAAGGGAAATGTTCGCCCGAGTCTCGCTTGAGCCGAGCGAGGATCGGGTCCTCTTTCACGGAACTTGTGTCTTCGGGCACCGGGTTGCGCCTGCCCGTCGGCTTTTTGGTGGCCTTAGGTGGTAATGCATGGATTTGACCCGATCGGGTTAGAACGCCGACATCGCTTTGGTCCCTTCGAACAGCCGCTCCGAAGTTGAGCCATAGTTAGAGGAGGATTCCTCGTAGCGTAGGGCCATATGTCTTCCTCAACTCATTGATCGTAGATGTATTCCCTGAGCTTCGGCAGCCTTGACGGATTCTCGTCCTGTGATACCGGCTTAGGTGCCTCTCAAGGGGAGGTAGTTTACGGATTGCCGCACTGCTCGAACGTCGTGCACAACAAAGGGTTGCCTCGAACCGAACCGTGCGCTGACCCTCCGGGAGGTTGGAGAGTTCTCGGCTCAAGCGAACGGTCTCCTTGATCTCTTCACGGTATATCGCGTTCCTTTCCTTCTTGCCGAGCATACTCAAGGCATTCTCGGAGTTGGGTCCGGCGATATTCATGGTTTGCTAATTTTCCTCCACTCTTGGCCCAAATCAACTTTCTTGCACGGAGCTCGCGCCGAGAGTTAGCGCCCGCGTTTCTTCCCACGTGAGAATAGCCAAGTGCTTCTTTGAACTGCGTGCGGCAGCCTAGGTAAACTTCCATCGGGAGAGTTTTCTCCTCTCGTTTTATCTCGAGTGGCGGGTATGTCGAAGGTGAGTACACGGCTTCCCGAACATCTCGCCCATGTGACCGGTTGCCGTCCCAGCTGATCGTTTCGTAAAACGAATGCCGCGGTCCTGTGGAATTTCCCGAGTAGTTGCTCGAGACGAATTTCCATCTTCCTCTTGTTTTTAAATAGACCTTCCTCTCTAAGTTGGCCTTTCAATTTGAGTGCGGAAATGATCCGTCCCCATCCTCCCGTGACCCTCGGGAGTCCTGGCTTTGTTGACTTCATGCCCGGCTTGGAAGAGAATGGTTTCATCGTCTTCGCTGCCGCTTTCACAGAGAACTTGCTTTCCTGGGAGGTAAGCGCTGGGATTCGCTTCCGTGTCGTTCCATCTCCTAGGTCATCTGGGACCGTTGACCACCCTCGTTTGGCAGGGGGTTGGATGAGAACAGACGGTAGTCGAGGAAGTTGCCGTGAGCAAAACCCCGAGGTCGAACCGGCTCTAGAGTGGCCTCTAGCTTTCGTCCGAAGCCGCCCGTGACACTTTAAGGGCTCGGTCCCCGTCGGTCTTTTTGAGCTTGGTTTTCGTCCCGTAGACGGCTTTCTTGAGCGGCTAGTTCCATGAGGGCTTTCCTTGCGAGAGCTAAACAGCCTCCGTAGGCGCGCCGCGTCTCGACTAGTGTCCGTAACCGTGATCACATTCAAATCGCCGAATGGCGGAAACACTTGGATTACGTTGACGAAGGAAGTCGGATCGACATTCCATGCGGCCTTCCTTGATCTCGATTACCAAGAAATTTGCCCATATCTCGTTGATTGAACCCACGGGGGTGTCAATTCTCGCAATGTTGACAGCCTCGTGATCTCGCTCGATCGCTAAGTCTATCGTAGCTAGCAGCCTACCGGCGTGATGTCTCGAATCCGTGGCCGTGACGACCGGGAGCAGACCGAACCGGAGCATGTTGATGCCGAGGTGGTCATTTCCTACGTCTAAGCCGACTCGTCATGGGAAAACCTTCACGTATGTTTTCGGTGGCCGCCAAGCGTTCCCGAGGTTGATCTCGACTCGTAGCAAGGGTGAGGAGCTTGGTCTCCTTCGCCGTTGCCCTCGCCTCGGCGGCGCTGAGGGTATAAGCTTGACCGACGGCACGGGCCGCTTGCCACCGGGGCCGGTACTCGGAAGTAATGATGAGCTCGAGCTCGCTGGCCAGGGCCTCGTTTACCATGAGCAGCTGCCGAGGGTGACTTTGGCATTGCAGAATCTCGACGATAAGGACCGGATCCTTGGCATCATCAGATACCCGGAATAGATGATGTTGACGGTCGTCGTCAGCCACTTGATCGAGGGATTCTTTGTCGTGTGAACCGCTTGCTTCCAATTGTCTGATAGCCGCCCGTACCGGACGTTGAGCTTGACAATTTCCATGGTATTGGAACCTCGGGTCGTAGGTGACCCGATCGTAACGGGTGCCGTCCTCGAAACCGAGCATGTGAATGCAGAGGTCCGCCCGCGGTCCGCCGCATCCTCGACTCCGAGAGTCCCGATTCGTCGTCGTCCCGACGGCTCAACCCAAACGTAGGGACGTATCGCGTCCGGGTGCGTTGCCGGAGCCGCTAGAAAACATCATGCCCTTCATTGGAGAAGAGGGGTGCAGTGGGTAGTTCCTCGTGGAGGACATCCCATACGACTTCCATGCATTCATCACGAGTGTGACGGTGCTTGTTGACCTTTATCATGACGATCTCTTCACTGCGGGGCCAAAGAGTTGGTTTGAAGAATGCCGACGAATCTCCGATTGGAGACAGGGGTTTGCGTGCCCGCATCATGGCGATGCTCGTGTTTCTTTCCACCCGCTCCAAATGTTGGAAACGACAAGCTGAACTTGATGTATCGGACCGTCTGTGGTCTCGCCCGCTCGAGTACGTTTACATAGTTAGCATCTCCGACTCGAGGGATTCTCGATGAGATTTGCCCCGATAGTCCCTCGGTCGGTTTGAAGGAGGTAGCCCCGTGCTCGATCCGCGGCACGCTTGGCTATCGTCTCGGCTTCGTTTCCTATGAGGAAACCGTCCTCTGATGACTTCAAGATCTCCCCGCTGTTAATGAACTTAACGCATTGATGGAGAGTGGAGGCTATGGCTTTCATGTGATGCAGCCAAGGGCGTCCCAACAGAGCCGTGAATTCGGATGGAATGTCCATCACGTGGAATTTTGCTGGCACCATTTGGGTTTCGAACCAGAGCTCCAGAGTCACCGTCCCCGTGATGGGACGAGACGTGCCGTCGTAGGCCTTGATAGTCCGAGCCGACGGAATCGATGGCTTTCGTTGATGCGGAGGGCTCGCATCATGCCGAGAGGGAGAACGTTAACGGCTGACCCGTTATCTACCAATACTCCGGGAGTGTTATGGTGTTGAGCTTGAGAGTGATGTACGTAGCTTCGTTGTGCCCCGAGGCATCTCTCGGTAAGTCTTCGTCACGTAAAGTGATCATACCGCCATACGCCGGGAATCGTAGATCCGATCTCTATCCGAGAAGGAGAGTCATCCACCCATCCGTTTCCGTCTTCCTCTTGCGAGGTAAAGCCTTGGCTGAGCCTCGGGATTGCGTTGAGGCCAAGCCAGTGGCGGTTTCGCCCTTGGTTGCTGCACGTTGATCGAGTGCGAGTGCCAAGCCGACTTTGATCTTCCTCGCCGGTCCGAGCTCTAAGCCGGACAAATTGAATCTTGGCCGATCCCGCGGGGTTAGGCTTCGACCGGCAAAGAGATTACCAAGATCCGAGGTATTCCCGTGTCCCAAGGTCTCGAACTCTATTGTCGCCAGGACTTTTCGGCTTTCCCACCCCCGCTTGCTCTAAAGCCGCATGGCCTCGGAGGAAGAGAGGACTGGCCGGAGTAGAGTACGTAGTAGTCGAACCTCCCTAAGGCTCTCCGAGTGTACCCACACCGGTGTCTCCAGCCTTCGTATCTTTCTCTCGGTTGTTGTTGAGAGGACTTCTTCTTCTCGTTTCTGAGGATTGCTCCGACCATGTCTTGGGACTCGTACCTGTGCAAAGTGAGTGGGCCACAAACATCGTAGCCGATGTGGACATTAGATGAGGACCCGACCGGGAAGAGGCGGAGGGACCGCTCGCGGCAATCTTCTTGGGCACCCACTCAATGGAATTCACACCGTTGTTGTTGTTCGGAAAAGGGTTTCCGATCGTATTGGGCCCACGGGGCGCTCCAACTTTCCTTCCTCTATCAAGTTTTGGATTTCGTATCGTAACCCCACGCAGCTTGTCGGTGGTATGGCCGTGATATCATGGAAGGCGCAGTACTTGCTCTTGTCAGCGTTGACTACAGGATTCTTGGGTTTGTAATTTGCAACGGGTTTAAGGAGACCTTCCTTGATTAACCCCTCCAACATCTTGCTCAGTGGCATGTCCAACTTGTCGAAGTGCACGGAAGACTGCTTCGAAGTGGAGTTGTTGCTTTGTGGGAGTGGGTTTCTGTTGCCCGACTGCTGTCCCTGATGGATGTAGTTGACATACGTATCTTTCCCTTTGCCGGGGGCCGGTCCGGGATTGAATGCAACCGCCGAGCGGTATCTCGTATGGCCGTGCAAGAGCCAACTTTTCCTTGAGATCCTTCTCGAACCGTGAGCCGGCATTGACCATGGCCCGAGATCTGGGAAGAAATGATGACCGATGAGAGTTCTCGATGGACGGTCTTAAGCGTGACTTGAAGATCCGCATATGTTCATCCTTGGAGAGTGGCTCCATGACCTCGGAGAGTTTCCAGCTCCACCTCTTGTAGAATTCTCCGATGCTTTCATCCGCTTTCTGCTCAGTGGTGATTAAGTCCTCGCGACTCGTTTCCCACTCTATGTTGGATCGGTACTGCCCAAGAAGATGTTACTGATCTCGATCCTGTGTGCGGCGATCCGCAGGCTTGACTCTCAGAAACCATCGCAACGCCGAACTCTTGAGAGTATGCTGGAAGTGATCGGCCATTTGCTGGAGGGTTTCTCCTTTCGCTCTCATGCCGAGAACGTAGGTTTCGACATGCGTTTGAGGACATTCGGTTCCGTCGAATCGGTCCATCTCCGGCATTCTGAACTTGGCAGGGAGAGGCGTGACCATTCCCAGATCTGTGGATTTAAGCGTTTCCTGCTTTGAGCTGCTCATGGTGGCTTTCAGGTCTTTCAGCTGTTCGACCATCCAGGCAAAGGTTGGGTCCAGTGGTGGACTGTGAGGCTCGGCGCTGGGTGCTACCACGTTGGAGGTGGAAGGCTTGATATATGCGAATATATGGGGCCATTTCTGAACTGTATCGGGGTTTATCCCCGGTGTTTTGGGATTCGTGTATAGGCAATGGGATGAACCCAGGAGGGTATTGAAGGATATTGGCATCTGTTTGAGATGGTCCAGGTGCGCCGGTGGTATTGAGTAATAGGAGTAGCACCGGGCCGGCCAAATATGACAGGTTGCCCCGAGAGGTGGCAACGTGAAGCCTAGGTCGGTTGCTTTCCTTGGTTCAAAGGAATCCCGTAAGTTGGCGGGGGAGGAACTCGATTGAAGGTTTGAGGAACTAGTTTCGGGAATCGTCATCCTCGACTGTGACAAAAGTACCGTCGGACCGGGGATAGCCGCTATACCTCGCTCATTCGTAAGCCGTACCACGAAATTCTGCTGATCTTCTTTCGCCTCTTGTGAACCTCACAAGCCCGGATGGCTTCTTCCAATGTCATATCTCGTTACACGGTGGCGGGGGTCCTTCCCCGTCACGATTTCTCGGTGAGCTAGACATGTCGGAAATTCTCGCCGAGGGAACCGAGGAACCGAAGAACCGCTCGACGCCGCCGTAATCTGATTCTGGCAAGGCGCTGACCCGGAAATCTGAACCACTTTCTGCTCGCTGCAGGGAACGAAAGGAAGGGTTTAGGCTTCGGAAAGGGGTATTTGGCTCAAGGTTTCGGGTTCGTGCAATGTGCAGTTACCGATTAATGTTTACTTAAAGCGCGTTTTCTCAAAGTCCTAATCGGTTGGAAAAGAGCGTGTCTTCTTTTTTGCAACTAATCCTAGAGCTCTAATCAGTGGATCTCGTCACTACGCTTATAAGCCCCTCGTTTCCATTTGTAGATCATCTTTCTCGGGACGGACTATCCCGAGCGAGGTCCTATAAGGCAAGCGAGTTCCACCGACAAAGGAAAAAGTGAACTTAAGGCTAGCTGATCACGCAAACTTTCAACGTATGTGACGCACGGGCCACAGTCGAAGTCAACGTCCTTAAGTTAAGGCGGGGATCGTGCCAAAATTTCGGCATGACCTCTCCTGACTCGCTTGCGCGAGGGACCTTAGCTTTTGGCGTTGGCCAAGTTGTGGTTGGCACGGTACATACGGTGAGGTTTGGTGACACGGCGTCACATTGAACCTTCGGCATATTTTTCGGCAGAGCTCCGCGTCAAAGTCAAGGCTGAAAAGCTCAAGACTTCAGGTCGGGAACGACCTTCGGTCTCAATCTCTCGAGCTTGACTTGTGGCGGGACCCGGCATAAAAAACATACACTTAGGCTTTATGACACGAGCTAAGCCAAAAGCCAACCGGGGTCTTGGACAAAGTGTGACACAAAGAGTGCATGGCTTACACGGGCTAGGATGGGCTGTTTGGGACGACCCCGTGCGCCCCCGAAAGGTGTCTGGCAGACCAATCGGGGTGCAACTGATAAGGCCATCCCGGGTTACGGGTTGTAGTGTGCAGTGTACCGAGGCTGCAAGTGCTCGTGAAGTGCGGTGTACCGAGGCAGCAAGTGCGAGTAGTGTGCGGTCACTAAAATTCTTTTTTTTTCTGAGTAAAACAGAGATTTTTCAAAATGTGTCTTAAAGCATTATGATGCGCAGTTCAAAAGACATCAATGAAAATCAAACATGAATGGGGATGCACAAACATGGTATGATTTTGAAAAGTTGACAATGTAATGCCTTTGAAAAAACCGTTCGAGGTTTAAAGTAACACACGCACACGAAAAACGAGGAAGGGTAAACGAAAGTTTGACCCACGGAAGGCTTTTTTGAAAACAACGGCAGTTTAGAAAAAAGTATCCAAGTCCCCAGCGGAGTCGCCAACTGAAATTACCCGAATTCGCGCGAGCGAAGGGCGGTTGTCTTTCGCGGGGTGTTGGTGTCTGAGACCTCGCTTCACGGGAAGGAAAATGAGGAGTCGCCACGCGGTTTTTGTATTTTGAGCCCAAAACGTTGAGAAATGGCTTTAGTGAAAAGGTGTCGTTTTTATTGGTAGCAAAAACTTAGGAAAAGGCTTTGAAAACGGGGGTCATTTTTATTGGTAGCAAAAACGAGTAAAAAGCTTTGAGTACCAGAGATTGTTAGGTTCGGAGGTCACGTTACATTTCGGGAAGAGTATTACGAGATCACCCGAAACGCCTCGTATGACGAGTCTTTCTACCTTTCTCGAAAATCGTGTGTGTGTGTGTGTGTTTTGAAATGGGGGCTTGAATGACAAGCTTAATCTTGATTTGAATGTCAAACGTTGATTAGGTGACTTTGTTTGAAAAGACGAGCGTTTGAATGACAAACGTCGATTTTGAGTTTAAAAGAGCGTTTGCGTGGCAAACGTCGATTTTGAGTTTGAAATGGAGTTCGAAGGTCGAACTCCGGTTTTGAACCGGGCGAGTCATTGTTAACGATTTTTACGGGAAAAAGCGTATTAAATGATTTTGAGTGTCAAATGGCGGCTTTTAGTTTGAAGATGAGCGTTTGGATGCCAAACGTCATTTCGCGCGTTTTGAAAGAGAGTTCGAAGGACGAACTCCGATTTTGAACCGGGCATTACATTGTTAACGATTTTTACGGGAAAAAACGTATTAAATGATTTTGCGATCAACGAATCGGGTTGCGACTCGGACTTTGAAAAGTAAATACTATCACGATCCAAACGGGTCGGACTTGTAAATGACAGTATTTAAATGCGGTATCAACGGAATCGAACGATCCGGAATCGTAAATGACGATCAACGAGCCAAAACGGCTCGGAATTGTAAATGACGATCGACGAGCCAAAACGGCTCGGAGTTGTAAAGTTGCATGAAATGTAAAGGACGTTCAACGGATCAAACGGTCCGGAATTGTAAAAGAAAGAAAGTAAATGACGATCGACGGATCGATCGATCCGGAATAGTAAATGACATGAAAAGTAAACGGAACGGGGTCGGAACGCCGTTTTAACCAGTGATTGCTTCTCTTACGGGAAGAGAAGAGGATCGAGGGGCTAAAACGTATCGGACCCCGTTAGACGGAGGCGTCTACATTTCAATAACGTGGTTCGAAACGGTTGTAGCGACTGGCGCGTAAACCGAGACGAAACGAGAGATCAGAGAGAGAGAGTTGTACCTATGGCTAGGGTCGACTCCTTTGGCTCGAGAGGTGTATACGGGATACGGAAATTGGTTTGGAACGGTGTTTCGGAGTGGTGAGGGGCGTATTTGATCGAAATACGAAAGTTTCACGCGAATCGAGACGAAACGGGGGCTCGGGAGGGGTGAAACTCAGTTGGGCCGTGGGGTGGAGTGATTTTTTGGAGTGAAAAATGTTCCTCCTTTGGCTTTGACAGCAACTTCTATTTATAGGTGAATTTTCAGTAGGAGTCCGGCCGAACTTAGACTGAAATCCAGGAGGTTTTGTGGTATTTTGAAATTTTGAGGGACTTATTGGCAATTTCTGAAGACTGCAGAGGGAGTCCGGCCGGACTTTGACTGTATACCAGGGGTATTTTAGTTTTTTCACTTTGAATTTGATTGAAGGGTGACT
Organism: Adenophora triphylla var. japonica; assembly: GCA_022495995.1. Classification (NCBI taxonomy): domain Eukaryota; kingdom Viridiplantae; phylum Streptophyta; class Magnoliopsida; order Asterales; family Campanulaceae; genus Adenophora; species Adenophora triphylla. Next base: position 70,118 of record JAFEMH010000787.1, read on the forward strand.
AGAGGGAGGTGGCATGCGTGCCAAGTGTCCCTGTGAGTCACCAAATGTGTGGGAGTTCGTTCCCGGATCCCGATTTTGTCCGTTTTTTAAATAACAGTCCGGAAAATGTCCGAAATGCCCCCCGAAAAGTGTCGGAAAGTGAGTTTTTCAGGGAAAGCCGTACTTTTACGTGCGTGACACGTGTTAAGTACGTTTCGACGTCGGGATGCTCGGGGCAGTCCCGGGACGTCTCGTTGGCTTGCAACGGGAAGCTTAACGGGTTTCGATTAACCTGGAGCGGGCCAGTTAACGAATTCCGGTTAACTTTCAGACGAATTTTGACGATCCGGATTTAGGTACTTACATCGCCGGAGACCATTTCGGCTAGTCGTGGGTTCATTGTTTCATATCAAAGAGCCAAGTGATTAGTCTTGCTGATTGGACGAAAATTGATAAGCACGATTCTTGCAACATCAATAATTAATAATAATATTTAATAATAATAAAAAAAAAATAATTAAAAAATAAAATTAAAAAATAAAAATAAAAATAATAAAAATAAAAATAAATAAAAATAATAATAAAAAAATAATAAAAGAATAATAATAATAAATTATTATTATTATTATTATTATTATTATTTTAGTCTTTATAATTTCATTCAACACTTTTTCAGCATATTAATCAAACAGTCATACTTATTTATGACAGCTCATCAGCACTTAAAAAAAATTAAATCAAACAAGATCATTCATGAGCTCATCAGTCATAAGTTATTAGTCATAAGTAATAAGTCATCGGCATATATCAATAAGGTAAATCGAACAGGCCCTAAATGTAGAAACAACAAGTAATACTAATAATAAACAAACATTTTTCTACCTCTGGGGGGATTTTTTTACTGCCTAAAGATTAAAGGAAAGACCTTTAAATGGAAAAAAGGAGAACACAACTTTTTGAAACTATCTTCCCACCTGTCTACAAAAAATCACATTAAATCTTCTACATTATAAATCTCCTCCTTATTCTTTTCTTCAACAGGTATCAAAACAAAACCCTTTGAAGGAGCAACATAATACAAGGATATAAAGCATGTGTACAGAGCCTTGGCAAGTCAAGATAGAATATATGCTCATCTTTCTTCCTCTGCAGTTCAGACTGACTTTGATAATCGAACAATGGCAAGTCCTTCACGTTGAGTGTTGAGTCATGACCAGCGTTCTGCTGTTAATATGTTTCCACGCAACAAGAGAGTTTTATATATTTTCATTTACTCTCCACCCAACTGGAGACGGATATATCATTGCCACATACTATATATTACAGTATATCAGAGCAATGGATACAGCGGTGATTAATGAGCCTGCTAACGAGGCTCTCAGGCTCTGGAACTAGAGAATAGGTTAAGCTGTTCCAAAAATGAAATGATAATGACTCGTTTAAGATCTTTTTCAATATAGCATCTTGTTGAGCTCTCTCCGTCTCCGTTGAGGGAGCTGTAAAGTATCTGTGTGACAGAATGAAATCTATCAGGTTCAGGGTTCAAAAATTGACAAGTAAAACATGTGAAAATTATGCTGGCAATATAGTTAGATCAACAGGGTGAGAGAGTAAATAATATAATCAATACTCTGTATAATTCTTTCGGTAACTTATTTGCTATGCATGCAGTGAAATTTCACCTCCAACCAACAAAAGGCATATAGGTATATCGTTATAATGATTAGTGGAAGGTAATTGAACCTCAAAATCTTGTATTGATACCTCTCAGATGAATGGAGATTCTAAGCATAAGGACAAACCAACCTTTGCATATGTCTACCCTAAGGATCAAACCGGAAAGACCTCCAAGTTGGAAAAACAAGGCTACAATTGACCCTGCTGTTAAGGGAGACTCTGCCTTGGCCTCTCCTCTAGTTGTAAAGTCTGCCTCCGGTAAAGTCCACAGGTCCGGAAAAGGAAAAGTTCAAAAGATCTACTTTATTAAGGCACATGTAGACTTTGAAAAGGGGTCATCCGTACGGTGTCGGTGTTGTAGCAGGGGTTGTGGCGGGGTCTTGAGAGGCAGTTGTGGGCAAAGGTTCCATTCTGACCTTTGTTTTTTCTCAACCCCCAGCAGCTCGTCTTTTAACTCCATCGGTCAACAAACAGCCCTCTTTAAATGACTTCTCAAGGCTGCCTCCATTCTAGATGGGGACTCAGCAAAGTTTTCAACTCTACATTGCCCCAAGCCCTATCAAGACGGGAAGTATGCCTTGCCTGTTTATCATCACACTCATATCCCTGATGAGAAAGCCTGAAAAGTTAAAGAGGTTGTATACATTCTTTCCCCGTGATGACTTGGATGTCTACCTGTCCAAATTCCATGCAGCAAGGCCCTACACCAATGCACAGATCAAACTTGCTACCTGCTATGATCTAGATTTCTAGCTGAACAGAGAAGCTCAAGGTGATTCCATGAGACGAACAGTGAGTACCTTGCTCTAACTGGATGAGGCATAATCAGATGGTTACTCACAAGATGGCTGCTCACATCATTGCGAAATGATTGAAGTTTAAGGAACATCACCCCTATTTTGTTGGGGTATGGGTCACAAATGATGAGTATGAAGCAGAAGACATAGAGGCTGAGCCAACCCAACCAAGAAATTCTAGCTCATAGGATCGCCTAGGTAGATCTCAAGGGAGATTGATGAAGCCTTTGAGATCACGTTGGATGAGAAGATTAATCATCCTCTGCCCAGCAGCCCTCAAAATCCTCTTAGACAAAGGTTGAGCTATCTTCCAGACTGCCCTCAGCCTCATTAACTCAGTACTCTACTCCAAGATCATCACCCAAACCTGCTGCATTTTCAATGCATAATTCCCTTATACAAAAATTATCCCTTAGGGGGCGTTTGGTTCGCGGTAATTGGCCATTCCAGGGCGGAATGGAATGGTCAATTCCGTTGACTTCATTCCTTCGCCCCGTTTGGTTCGTTGGAATGAGAGATTTTCCATTCCCGACGGAATGAAATTTCATTCCTTGGAATGGATTTTCATTCCTTCCATATATGGAAGGAATGATGAATTCCTTCGGGAATGGAAAAAAAAAAATTTTTTTGACCAAAATACCCCCAAACCCAAACCACCCCTACCCCCTACCCACCCCCACCCAGCCCCTGCCCTACCCCACCCCACCCCCCCCCACGAAAAAAAAAAAAATTCTGCCTACCCCCCATCCAGCCCTGCCCTACCCCCCCACCCCCACAAAATATTTTTTTCTACCTACCCCCCCCCATCCAGCCCTGCCCTACCCCCCCCCCACCACCCCAACCCCCCCCCCCACGAAAAAAATAATATTTTTACTCATTTTGCATACCCCTACCTACCCCCACCCCCCCCCTCCCAACTCCGTTTTTGTACATCGTACTTTAGGGCGTGTTTCACTTTTACCATCAAACTTTATTTTTTTCATTTTTACCATTGTACTACAAACAATAGTGTAATTTTATACCCAAATCTGCTATTTATACCCTGAATTATTTTATTTTTACCATTATACTAAAAAGAACATTGTCATTTTATACCCAAATTTGGTATAAAATGACACCATTGTTTGAAGTACGATGATAAAAATGAAAAAAATAAAGTTTGATAGTAAAAGTGAAATAAACCCCAAAGTACGATGGACAAAAATGAAGTTTTCCAAAAAAAAAAAAAAGTATTGCTTCGAAAATAAATTCTCATTCCATAGAACGCTTCATTAACAATGAACGACATCTATAAAAAATTTATGAAAATCATTAAATTTTCATATAATTTGAATTGAATCTAACAACAGACTTGAGAATATCAAATCTATTTTTTTTCTCATGCAAGAGAGTGCTTGATAATAACACTCACAAAAAATATTTTAAAAATATATAATTAATTGTAATTCTTATCAAAACATAATAATATAATAATCGTAATGTTAAGCATGGTATTACACTTTACTCGAGCAAAAAAAGGTAAGACACCCGATGGTTAAGAGATTTATTTAATCTATTTATAGTCAGACCCCTTGTATGTTGAAAATTTACAAACTGATCCAACAATTTAGCAAAATTAAAAATTCTCAAACAACAATGAAATGACCGAGACTACTCATAAAACGCTTGCAGAGAAACAATCCTAGGACAGCAGATTTGAAAAACATACCTGCTAATATCATTACGGCTTATAGGGAAGAAAACAGAAGGAGGTTGCAACTTCAACTCCACTTTTTTCTTTGAAAGATTCGCGTTACCAAGAATGTTTTTCACAACTCTAGTCAGAAGGTCAGCTCCATTCCACCTCAAGAGGGTATCATCGTAACTTACATAGAATTCCGTCAAACACTCCATTATGAATGGACTGCAGATAAGCATAAAATAATCTCAACATTCACATCGATATAAAGGAAAAGGTAATAGATACACAGTTCTTTCATCAAATCTCCTCCTGAACAAAAAGCTTTGAGGTACAAGATGGAAATTAATTGCGCATAAGCAAGCAAGTAAAGTTCACCATCAAAGACGAAGTTGCTGACATACCTGTGCTTTCCAAATGCCATCACGGCACCATTTACGTGGTTTCCAGCTAGCTTGTCCTCTAGGCCTACTGTATTATTCAGTGAAGATAATGGTTTCAACACTATAATGTCAGAATCAAGGTAGATCCCACCATATCTGTAAGAGAAATATGACAAAAAGTGTTAATAGACCATTGCATGAATTACCCAGTTAAAAATAAAGCTCGTTTTCACTCAAATCAAAATACAAGAGAAGTCTGCAAATCCACAAGAATAACATAGGAGGCCAATTAGCACACTTGGGATATTTATGAAAGTTTACATGGTGGCTTTGACTCTAACATTAGGAAGTATGAAAGTCAAATTCCTCGACTCAAATTTTTGCAGGAGCAAATTTTTTTTCTCAAAGAAGTCCTACAACAATAATGATGAAGTTATAGAGAATATTTTCCTTATATGCTCATTCATGAATTGTGACATGGGAGGATAAAGTTCTTAGTACAAACAACATCTCTTTGCAAGTTTAGATGCCATAATTCTGTCAAAATCACACTTTTCAAAAAATATTATATTGTAAGATATTTTAATTTCGAAACTGGATCATCATAATTTTATTTGGAGTGAGCTTAGTAAAACTCAACTTTGTTATCCTTGATAATTAATCAATGTTTGTTCTATATTAACCTTATTTTAAGGCATTCGCCAAATTGTTTGCGGTTACAATATGCATATTTATATACTCCATCTTTGAAATTATCATCTCTACAGTTCTGCTACTACATCATTAACAGAATATATAGATGGTACATTACTTGTAGAGAGCAGCAAGCCGGATAAGCTCACTGTAGTGAGTGGGATAAAATTTTGTCTTCTTCCATTCAAACCATACTGAAGCAAATACATGAGTTGGTGTGTCCTTCAGCAGCTCGTCCAGGTTGGGCATGGCAACGGCAAGCTTGAAACTGTGATATAGCATTTACCAATGGATCAATTTTTTCTATGCTAGCATAGCCTTATTTCATTCATCAATGACATAAAACTAAATGACTTTTAAAGCATTTAACGAGTGCATTAACACAGGAAAATTACCAAACCGAATGAAATGTTCTAATCTTGTGAAGCATACCACCTTACATATCAACAACTCCGAAAACCCTATTGATTTATTTGAAGATACAACTAAATGCATTTAAAAATATATCTTTCTTTTTTGCTCCAAGAAAATGTGGAATCAAAAGAAAGAAAACACAAAAGGGAAGACTGGTGCAAAAATGCCCTCCAGCCTCTCGCTACTGTGGCTACAGACACACCTAAAGCTTCCAAAGTTGACGCCCAACGAGGGAAGGCTGGTGCAATAAATTGTAACAAAAAAAATGACATAGTTTTATCTCAAAAAGACCTGAAAATTCCTCTCAGCTGAATTGCATCATGAGAAGGCATTATATACATTGTTGAGTCCATGTCTGATAACTTATACTCTTAAATAGTCGGTAAGTTAACATGGTATCAAAACCCTGATTTGGCAAGGTCATGGGTTCGAATCATCCCACTTGCATTTGATACCCAGTATTGATGTGTGCGAAAATTGCACTTTGGGCATGATTGGAAAGTGGCATGTCTGTTGATCTCTCTACATGTAACAATGATTGGGTTATACGTGAGGGAGGGTAAGGCATGATATACATTGTTGAGCCCCTATTTAATAGCTTAAATATTTAGATCAGTCGGTAACTTCACACACCACAACCTACTAAACAAAGCACACTTAAGAACAATAAATTCATATACAAATCTACGTGTAGCAGAGGAATTACCCATCCTTGACGACTCCTAGATGTTTACATCTTGATTTCAATCACAAATAACACAAAGCCAAACAAACAAAGCAACACTGAAAACCCCAATCCTTGAAAACAGCAATATTGACACACAACATAACCAAATTAAGTGGCACATAAGCGTTAAGTGCAAATTGGTAATGATAACTATCAATGACCTCAAAACCAAATTGATATACTTGAAGATGGAGCTAATGAATTCAACTCAATTACCAAAATTAATAAGAAATATAAGTTACGTAGAGTTGAGGAACTACCCATCCTTGACGAAATCACTGAAGAAATTAAGTTCAAGAGATTCAGAAAATACAATCACGCATGCATCCGGATGGTGTAATAGAAGGCTTTCAAGACCTCGTTGGTGTCGAATACTAAACATCCACGGTGGTGAATTCCAGACCATAAACACCCTCATTGCACACTTCCCTTTTCTGAAAAATGCATCCATGAAGTTGGAGAATAACAGATGAGGATGCAGGCCAGGGAAGTAACCCCATCTCTTGCCATCAGCATATACTTGGCCTGCGAACTCAGATGTAAATTTAGCATTAGCATTTTCATTCTTTGTTCCCCTCACTTCCACTGACAAATTCACACTCTTCTTCTCACTCTGACTTTCCTCAGTCACCAGTTGAATATGCTCACTCTTGTTATTGGCATCATTATCATCTAAAGTTCTTCTCTCTGCTCTCTTTATCTCAACTCTTCCATCATCAAGAATGCCCGCCCCTTTAGCCTCAGCTTTCCTCACATCCTCCAACAATTGAGCTTTCTCTCTCGATATTGATTCATCGTTGGACTGCACTATCCCCAGAGGTTTTTTTCCAAGAAAAGGTACCTTCTTAAACTGATTCAAGATCCCCTTCTGGACCAACTTATCCCCTCTAGTGAGGCCGGTCACTCCACTCCCATCAGGGTCTTGCAAAAATGGATTGTTCAAAGGATTCAACAGCTCCAAGTGTGACTTAAACATCTTATCCCTCCTTAAAAAGTCGCTTTTCGCATCAAACCACCTTCCCCACCCTTCCCTCAACGGTGAAACTCTGCTCCCAACCTTCAACAAAAGTGCATCTTCTATTCCCTTCGACATTGTAACTTTTCTCCGAATATTTTCATCCAATGCTACATCATCCGAAGCAAATGCAATTGCAACCTTGCTTGAACTTTCTTCCAATCCTAAATTCGCATCAAAACTCACATAATCCTCCCACTGATCAATCGAACGTTTGTCAAAAGCGCGCCTAATTACCCCATTCACGTGATCGAAATAGTACCTGGAAACCCTAGACTGATCATTTTCGTCTTCTTCAATTTCTACACCTCGAAGAATGTCGTCTTCGTCGGGAACCCTAGACGGATCGGAATCATCCTGGACAACTTCGTCTAGCTCGTCGATTCGGTCTTCCGAGCCATTGCCGGAGTTACGGTCGTCCGGGTCGGCGTCTTCGAGGAGGGGATCGGAGTCGAGATTGGATTCGTTGGAGGTGCGGACGAGATGGGCTTGACGGTCGTTGCTGAGGCGACTGTAGAGGAGAGCGACGGAGAAAAGGAGGAGAAGGGCTGCAATCACCGCGCAAAAGTGAGTACCGTAGCGAGGTTGCCGCCTTGCGCGGAGGTTCCTCAACATTTCCGTGGTGGTCCAGTGGCCAAGAGCGGTCGTTGATGGCCGTTGATGTACTTGTCGGTACTGATCTTTACATCATCTTCATTCATCTGTGCCACTTCAAAATTGTTTCAAACCGTTCCTCCCTCCTTCACCCCAATTTCACGTTATCAGTCATCAATAAAATAATTAAAAACAATTTTATCTTTTTTTATGATAAAAGTCATCAGTTTCTCTCTCTTATTTTTTATTATACTTCACCATATTTTCTCTTTCCTACTCATTTATATTACATTTATTACTATTACATATAATTATTAATTATTGTACTATATAAATAATTAATTATAAATTTCATTATAATTAATTATTTTATTAATATATTTTATTTTTTAATTATAGAGAGTGATAAAATATTAATAATGATAGTTTTTTCAATATTCTTATATTTTTATTATTTTTTATATGTTAATTGCAATTTTTGTTGAAAAAATTAATTTCAAATGTCTGACACGTGTCACCCTCTAATTGCTCACTTTCCTTGATTTTCTTTTTTCTCTCCTTGTCGTTGCCGTCATCTGCAAGACCAAATTTTTTTTTGTAATGAATGAATTTTGTAAAGTCATGAATGGCCAAAGTTATCATGCTAAATCAGCCATGACATTTTGAAAATGTCATGGTTGTGGATGCTCTTAAGCTATGCACGCCGACATTCCATATGGTGGGCCGAATCCCAAAAACCCACAACCCCCACAGCCCAAAAAAATAAAATAACAACACTTCCTCGTTAAATGTGTCATGATTTTTTGAAAAGTCCGTTTCAAAATATAAAAGTTATTTAGCGCAATTTTAATATCATATAAAAAAAAAAAACTTGCTTTGATTTGAAGTCAAATACGCGACGGCTTATCCAGACGAAAACGGAGAAAATAATAAATACTCCATCCCATCTCAAATTAAAAAAAAAACAAACAATTGTTGCAGAGAAGATAAGAAGATGAATGATACATTTGTCTCATAACATTGTGAACACATTTCTTTTTGGGTGTCTCAATCAATATGATAAGTAATGATATCAATAATGTCGGATCAGCTAATATCCAGTGTTTCAGATATATCCTGGTGGCTTGAGTAGCCTGGAAAAATGAACAAACACGTAAACTAAGTCGGGCTTCACCGGCGAAGACCTTACGGCGTGAGAATAAGTATAGGTATTTTATAAGAACAAATCAATTGAAAATAGTTTAGAGCCAAAAAATGTGTTAACAGAAATTCGTGATTTATGTGTGTATATATACTTTTAGGAGATAGTTTCCTACCTTGGATAAGAAGTTAGGAGTGAACAAGAAGTTGAATCCTACTCAAATCCTAATTTCATGATATCCATGTTGGAATAGGATTAGAATTGTGCTGGGGACGTATCTCGGGCAGGTCGTGCTCCTCGACATTATCGCCACTGGTTTTTTGGTCAACATAGTGGCTATGTCGGGCATGAGAGATGACCAAAGGTAGGGAAGCCCTTTCCCTTTGCCATCTCGACATAACTTCGTTGGTGGGATTAAATATGGTAGACATGGTCATTGTCGACTTAGTCTTTTGTCATGGTCGGCATAGTCTAGCTCCCTGATCGTTCCAGTCATATGACGAGCTCCTTTATGTCTTGGTCGACATAAGGCTATGTCGGGCAGGATATGACGAGCGTAGTTTGGAAATCCCATTCCTTATGTCGTATTTAGGAGTTGTGTATATTTTCCATTTGGCTGAACCAATTGGGTCTTGCCTGTTTTACGGCCCAAGGTCATACTCGGTTTATACCATCATTGGCCCCCGACTTTCTAGCTCGGTTATGTCAAGGAGAAAGTGTACCTCGTCCTCGACTTACGAATACGAAGGATTTTTTCTCGAAATATGAAGCGGCTAATCATTTTAACCGGCGGATCTAGACATTGATGGGCACGCTTATCATTAATGAGACATTCGCATTGGAACACGCACCAGCCTTAAATTCGGGGAGTGGGAGAACGTGCTACCCATTTTCGTCGACCCGTATCCACTCGGATCTAGGTATAAAAGGTTAAACCCTTTCCATTTTTACTCTTTCATCACTCTTGCATATGAGAATGAGCATATAAGGTTCACATTTCTTTGGAGAGTTCTTCGCTTTTGGCTTGATTTCTTGAGATTGAAGTCCGATTCGTTCCATCACCTCATATTTTCATCCTTATAAACAGGTGATTTCCTTTTTCCTAACCATTTTTACACATTTTGTGTTTTGAATCTTGTTGGGGTTTTAGAAACCGCCATTGTTGTGTTCGTTGTTGCTCCATTGTTTGTCAAGCTCATTCGTGTATCATTATGGCAATAACGTGGAGGAGTAATCCCAACGCTATATACTATTATCGTACTCAAAATCTTCGAATTTACAAGAGGATTGTTGGTCCATGGATGATGATGGGTTTGAATGAGATAGGGGAAATTTTAACAAGGTACCAATCCCCTCGGACTATCTTGACCTCAACTCTCCAAACATGGTGTTGGTTCGAGAATGGACTGAAATCCTTGACCATATCAATCTATACTATTTGAATGTCGGGCACTTGGTGCGTCCACGATTAGGTGAGATCCCTTCCTCGACTTGGATAGGTGAGACGGGGAGGAATACCTCCTAGTCCTTGTCATTATCATTGTCGTTGTCTAGCAATACTGATCCCATTAATTCTTCTGCAGATATGTCGGGGTGAGAACAAAAATGTTGTCGGTCCTCAAACTGGTCCCTCCACGTCGGGGAGGATTTTTTACGCCTTTGATGAGGGAGCACGTGCTGGTGCTCATCATAGAGGTCTGAAGGAAAAAAAATTATCTTGTAATAAAATACCTAGCAAGTGTACTAGCTACCGTTGTAGTAGTATGCACAAGCAAGGGTCGAACCACAGAGACTTGTGTGAATTAACAAGTTGATTTAATTAGTGTAAAGTAACCAAGGAGGGGGTTTATTTTTGATTGATGAAACTAAATTGAAAACAGATAATTTAAACTAATGAAAATAGATAATTTAAACTAATGAAAATAAAACAAAGATCGAAATCAAGAATGACAAGGTTTCACGGATTGGGTTCACCACATATTATCTCTTTATGCTTTTTGAATGATAAAAATATTAATTGGGTTCTAGGATTTCTTCACTTTTATAAGAATTGGGACGGTTAGATGGCCGGGTTGCAATTCTTTTATTGAACAATTATCAATTATTACGCAAGATCAAACCAACAAAAGCTCAATTTATTAAGAACAAAAGAATTAATGAAACCTAGACTCAATCGATTCACGCAAGATCGTCAATCGAGTCCAATCACCCTAATAGTGTTCATGCATAATTCTCCACGCAAGTGCAAGAATCGTACCAAATACAAATTAAAAATATTAGGATGAACCAAAAACCACAATTAAAAGAGAATTAAAAGTTTAGCATAAAGATCAAATAAGGGCTACAACCAATCCGTGAACTAATAAAGAATTAGCTACTCAAAATAAAAATAAAAATTATAAAATTAAAAATAAATAAACATAAAAAAAACTAAATTTGAATTGTAAAGAAAATACCAACAATGCAATGTTGTCCTACTACTTTTGCTGGGAATAGTGTCGGCATAATCCCCCCTCTATAAAAAAACAATGAAACTTATTTATTGACTGGGAACAGTTATTCCTGCCTTGAATTATTTCCTTCCCCTTTTATTTCCAAAGAATAGTATCCTCTCCACCAATTAGTACCACGGCTGCAGTCCTGATCTGTATCCCCTTTCCAAAAACCAAGTGATGCAATTGAATAAAAATAAAACCTAGGCCATGGCGTGTAAAGAAGCCAGCTACATAGGCCCAACACAGGCCTAAACCAAGCCAGAAATCGGTCCAAGAATTTCCACTTCAGCGGCCGCCCAACATTCTGCGCCACAGCCCACATGTACAGAGAGTTTTGATTTTGAGGTTTTATTTCCTTCAAGTTTTTATCGAGAGTATTATTTTGGTCACTGTATTTTTCTCCTTTTGCGCTTTGATCCTTAAATTTCCACAATAAGCTTTTTCTCTTATTTTTCTGTCAAATTTCACTTCAGTCCCTGTACTTATAAAACACTAGAAAATACATTAAATTCGCAAGGTTTCGAGCAGAAAATAAGCTTAAGAACATATCTTTTGGATAGGTAAAACCACATCCATCAAATACCCCCAAACTTACCTTTTGCTCGTCCTCGAGTAAAACAAAACTAAAACTAAAAAAAAACTAATCTAACAAATAAAAACAATCAACATAAAATATTTTTGCTATGTTCTCAATACATACAAGGTTGTCGGCCAATCAAGTCTCAGATTCTCACATAATATGCTAAACAAGTGCCAATAAGAATATGCAATTACAATTACATTAGTGCATCTAACCCACAATTTTCCACCTCGACCTGAATGGTGAATGAAATATGGGAGATCATGATCAATAAGATAAGATTGTTTATGGGTTCACTAAGACATGCCCTACATCACAGATAACAATACAATTTACAAGGATGCTCATATGCACGATTACACACTTGTCAACCCGATTACTCAATATTGAACACGAATTATGCCTTTAGGGTTAGATCCACAACAATTGTGGGGCTAGATTTGCGGGTACAAACGAAGGAATGGACATACAAACACAAGAATGTGAAATTAAAAGCCTTCCATTGCATATTACTCCTTTCGGAATTTCAACTTTTTCGCTCACCTTTGTTTCCCCAATACTTCAACCCCCAAACTAGACTTTGTCATACTTTATACACTTGGGGTTGAAAGCATTCCCTCTCTCAATACATGTCACTGATCAATCTACTTCACAAAATTAGGGGACAAACTTTTTCTTTTCTTTTCTTTTATTTCATTTTTTTCTTTTTTTTTCTTTTTTTTTTACTTCTATTTTTTTTTCTTGCCCCTTTTTTTTTTTACAATACATATCCACTTCTCCTCACTCATTCCCATATTTTCCCTATGTAACCCCCAAACTAGAACTTTTCTAATTCCACATTCTTGCAAAGGTAGGATAAACCTATTTTAAGTGTCAATGGTTAGGGAGTAGGCATCAAATGAAGGCAAATGGTGGTCTAGATATTCCATTCTTTCTAACAAGGCTCAAAAAGGGATCAAGTGACAATTCATATATAAACAGTGACGAGAAAGTTGAAGGCTCACAAGAGGATTGTCAAAGAAATAAAAGCCATAAATATCAAGTAATCTATTGATTTGTTATTGACAAGCGTGCAACCATGTTATAGGACCCCCGAGAATGTCAAAGTGAACCCATAAAGGACACCTAAATTAATGACCATGATCAAGAAAAATGATGGAAGTGAATGGTGGTGCAATTGTGTTTTACATGTATTAATGCAATTCTAATTAACATATTCAAATTGGCACAAACTAGCAAAACTCAATCAAAAATCCCTGAAATCATCATGGACGTTGGCCAACTTCCAAACATATAATGAGAACAAAATTTTAAAATTTTTCTATTTTTTTGGAGGGTGACACTATATACACTCCCCTATAAACCCACAAACTCGGAGAGATATCTACCCCCAAACTCAAAACATGATATGTCCTCATAGCAAAGAGAACAAAAACATGCCTCGGGTTCAAAGGACGATATGACACAACAAAGCAAATAAATAAAGCAAATATAAACGTACCTACTTGGGTTGCCTCCCAATTAGCGCATTTGGTTAAGGTCGTTAGCCCGACCGTTGCCCGCGTTTGGACTTTACCTTCCATCCTTTGGCCCACTTCATGGTTTCGCGGGTCCTTATCTTCAGTTCATGCCCCATAAATAATTTTTGAGATATGAAGTCATTTAATACCCATGAAATTCTTTCACATTTGTGCTTTTTGGGTCTTTTCTCTTGAGGATCTTTTCCATTTTTCTCTTCCTCACAAGAAACAGGAGGTACAATAAGTGTTGGTGTTATGCCCTAGGCCTATGATTGATAGACTTATGTGTTGACATTATTTATTATTATATGAGATGTTTATTATTTGATTATTATATGTTTTGTATATTTGTTTATAATAATCACTGTCCCTAATTATTAAGAGAATAGATTAGTATAATTGTCAATGGATAATCATGTGATGATTATATGCATAAGAGATGCACATTGAAATTATGGGTACTTGTTAGAGAACAAGTGACTGGACATGACCCGCATGAGATTTATGTAATGGTCAAATGTCATACTTAAATCTCATACGGTTACTTCATTTATTTCCTAGACCTGAGACTATCATAACCTTACATATGATGAAAGCCATGTTTGATTTTAGTCAAACGATATCTTAACACGATATCTATAAAGGCTATCATTGGCATGATCGGATTCATGATGGGAAGGATGATAAGTCAAGAAGGAGTTTGTCCCTCGGAAGAGAGATGTTATGCTTGGGCCCCTCGATGAGTGATAATGATGAAAGTGTATGGCCGTACCCCAATATGATTGGAATTATCATTATACTCAAGAATCGAGAAAGCATTGAACAATAACAAGTCGACAAGGACCATGACTTGTGTTCAATATAACATCGTGAGACAAAAGGGATAAATGGAAGTACACCGTTGGAAAACGTGAACTCTTACGTTGCATCATTTGGGTAGACATAATGGCTTGCTAGAGTCCGCTTATGTCTTATGAGGTTCGATATGATCGATCTCATTGCCAACATGATGTAATCCTATTGGGTCACACACAACTAGAATGAATTAGTTAAACCGGAGGAAGAATGATTGAGAGACACGAGCTGGCTACTTATGTCACGCGACATATCAAGCCAATGGCTTGATATACCGCGCGACATAATAGGCCAATACGCGTTTTTGACGGCTGTCTCTCCTAATTTGATTAGAAGAGGTATTTACACTATTTGTAGTATAAATACGAGGGTTCCATCGAGACCTAAAAGTCTAGCCGAAATTTTAAAGCAAAATTCACAATCAAATTCTCTCAATATTCTTCAAGGTTTAGATCTAGCAATCAACAAGAAATTGTTCTTGGATTCATTCAAAGGTGTGGATACCAAAGAGGGTCTTCGCTCGTTCATCGATCAAGACCTAGAGTTCAAGCAAGTTGAAGAACGAAGTTTGTGATTCAATATCACATAATCAAATCGTTCGATAGCTCAAGACCGGAAAGCGTTTCAAGGTTGGTTTAATTCTATTTCATTGATATTCAAATTAATTGTATAGAACGGATCCTAGGGCTTCTTGGGTTTTATGTTTTTAATGCTTAATTCCATTGCGCATGGACCCGTAAAACCCAACGGTGGTATCGAGCCCCGTTCGTATGATTAAGTTTGAATTAACATGCTAGGTTTAAGATATAAATTGTTTATATGCTTATTGCATGTTTTGTATGTGATAGAATTTTAATTGTTTATGTGAAACAATGTGAAAATCGTTTTCAATTTATCTTTGAATTAAATCTGTAAAAAGGCTGTTTTATGTGATTTAATTGTTTATATCTGTATTGGTTCGAATCTGGAAATCCTGTAACTTTGTTTGCCTATGTCGTGCGACATATCGAGCCATGTGGAATTCGGAGTTAAGCGGCATGTTACGTCGCGCGACATATTAAGCCTCTGGGCGTGTTGTCACGCGACATAATAAGCCAAAAGCTGGCGAGAATCTGTTTGTTCAAATTTTACGCTATTCTGTGATTGTGTTTACAATCGATATGCTGATATGAAAATCTGGATGTTATAAAATTGAGTTTATAAGTCCGCGATAGATTGATTCATTGATATACATGATTAATTGATTAAAATCGATTTTAATAATTATTGCAATGTATATGAAAATGGATGTTATAAAATTGAGTTTATAAGTCCATGCTAGATTAATTCATTGTTCATGCATGCTTAATTAATTTAGATTTGTTTTATTAATTGTTGCGATGCATGAATTATTTGTTCTTAATTGTTAAGAATTATTAAATTAGATGTTTAGTTGAAACATGATATTTAGTTTCCTAATATGTTTAGATTTAGACATTGTAAATTTTGGATCTTATGATTGTTTATGGAAACAAGTCATAAATACGCGAAATTTAAAAGGAAACTGATTGTTTATAAAAAGGTAAGGATTATGTTGCCTAATCAGAGTTGATTTCTAATTATGCATGTCTAGGAGAGTTCTGTCTAAGGAAGAGTTGGTACTTAAGAAGTCCTTGCGGCTCACCTATCTTCCCGGGAACTTACGGTGCATGATTTTGACTATCTTTACGATGTGCTTATAATCTACCTTTAAAGAACCTTCATTTAACTTTTAAGTTCTTTATGCCAATTCATGATTAAAAACACTTGAGACCATTCGGATAGTTTTGGGTGGGCTTGCCATAGCAAGGTGCTTTGATTCTATTCGAATGCGAGCAAGATGAGGAAATGGTGGTTCCTATACATTTTAAAGTGAATGAACTTAATTGGGTTATCAAAATGGTTTTGGACCCAAGGCATAAGATGAGATTAAAATATGCCTAGACATATGATGTCTTGAATTGATCTCATAAAAGATCTAAGAGTCATATATGTGATATGATTGATGTTTTCTACCTAATTAATTTAATTTTGAGCGGTTTGCCATAGCAAACTTGAAATTGAATTAAAGTTGGATCTTAGCCCATTAAATGTATATTATGCTTATTTGCATTTGAAGGTGTATAATTTAGTGGGAGCATTTATTTAAATGCACTATACTTCTCATATGATATGTTTACTTATATGTGTTCATATTTTATGTATATCTTTTTGTAGAATAAATGGCATCAAACAATAATCACTTTTCACTTTGCGATGTTGTCCTTGAGAAGGAAAAGTTGGAAGAGAATGGTACAAACTATATGGATTGGATCCGTAGTTTGAGAATTGTTCTCAAACAAGAGGAGAAAGCATGCGTTCTCACCGAACCTATTCCACACGAACTCTGCGCCAATGCTTTGCTAGAGCAATAAGGGAACAATATACGAAGCACAAGCGTGACTCTACGGATGTTAGTTGCCTTATGCTCTCCGCCATGTGCAAGAGTCTTCGAAGAATCTTGAGCACTTGGGGACGATCGACTTAAACAATCGGGCGATGGAAATGTTCCAAATTCAAGCTAGGCAAGAAAGGTACAACACGGTTGCATCCTTGACCTCATGCAAGATGAGTGAAGGACAAGGCTTGGTCCCCGTGCTCTCAAGTTAAAGGGCCACATTGAGCATCTTGAAAGGCTCGGTTTTCCAATTAGCCAAGAGTTGGCTACCGACATAATCTTGAATTCATTACCTAAAAGTTTTAGTCATTTCATAATGCACTATAACATGGGTGGAATGAATAGAAACCTTTCCGAGTTAGTTCAAATGTTGACTTTGCGGAAACCGGTATTGTCGAGAAGAAGACCGATCAAGTGCTAATGGTTAACAAGGGAAAGGGTTCAAGGGTAAAGGAAAAGCAAAGGTTGCTAATCCTAAGGCAAAGGTTGCCAAGCCCAAAGAGGCCTCCAAGCCTAAAGAGGCTAAGCCTAAGTCCCAAGAGGACGCAATCTGCTTCCATTGCAATGAGATTGGACATTGGAGGAGAAATTGCGCAAAATACAAGGAAGCGAAGAAGAGCAAAGGAGTTGCTTCAACTTCGGGTATCTTTGTTATAGATATATTCCTATCTACTTCTAGTTCTTGGGTATTGGATACCGGATGTGGAACTCACATTTGTTTAAATGTGCGGGGTCTAAAGAACAGAAGGATGCTTAAGGAAGGTGAAGTGGACCTACGTGTGGGGAATGGAGCAAGAGTTCTTTGCATTAGCCGTAGGAACTTATGAAGTTACTTTACCTAGTGGACTAATACTTGTTTTTGAACAATTGTTATTACGTTCCTGCTTTAAGTAGGAATATTATTTCGATTTCATGTTTGGATAATGAAGGTTTTAATTTTCTTATATGTGATAAGAAATTTTCTATTTACAAGAGTGATATGCATTATTATGCTTCTTTGTTTCATTCAATGGCCTTTATATTCTTGATGTTGAAAATCGCGATAATGATGTCTATAACATTAACAAGAAATCTAAACCCAATGATGTAAACCACACTTACTTATGGCATTGTCGTCTTGGCCATATAAACGAGAAACGCATTTCTAAACTCCACAAAGATGGATTTTTGGACTCACATGATTATGAATCATATGAGACATGCGAATCTTGTTTACTTGGCAAGATGACCAAGGACCCATTTACCAAAACCGGTGAAAGGGCGGGCGACTTATTAGGACTCATACATACCGATGTATGTGGGCCTATGAGTAAGCGATGCTAGGGGAGGATTTCGGTACTTCATAACATTCATCGATGATTATAGTAGATTTGGATATGTTTATCTAATGAAACATAAGAGTGAATCGTTTGAGATATTTCGAATATTTCAAAATGAGGTGCAAAATCAACTTGGCAAAACTATTAAGGTACTTCGATCCGATCGAGGTGGTGAATATTTGAGCCAAGAATTTGTGATCATCTTAAGAGTTGTGGAATCGTTTGAACTCTCTCCACCGGAACACCACAATGGAATGGTGTGTACGAAAGGAGGAATAGAACCTTGTTGGACATGGTTCGTTCTATGATGAGTCAAGTTGAGCTTCCTTTATCCTTTTGGGGACATGCACTAGAAACTGCTGCTTTCACTATAAACAGAGTTCCTACCAAATCGGTTCAAAAGACCCCATATGAGATGTGGCATGAAAGAAAACCTAGTTTGTCTTTCATGAAGATTTGGGGTTGTGATGCATATGTCAAGAAGTTAACTTCGACAAGCTAGCACCTAAATCGATAAATGTGTTTTTGTGGGATATCCTAAGGAAACCAAAGGATACTATTTCTACAACCGAAACGAGAACAAAGTGTTTGTTGCTCGAAATGGTACTTTCTTAGAAAAGGAGTTTCTTCGCAAAGGAACCAGTGGGAGTAAAATAGATCTCGAAGAAGTTCGAGAACCCGAAAACAACATTGAACCAATGGTAGAAAACTGAACCAAGTTCACAAACCGTTGTGGAACCGGTTCAAGATGCACAAGTTCCTCGCCGAAGTGGTAGATCACGATCCGAACCCGAGAGATATGGATTTCTCGTCACGGAAAGTGATGAAGTGGAGTTAATCGAAAATGATGAACCCACTTGCTATCAAGAAGCGATGTCCGCTCCGGATTCGGAAAAATGGCAAGAAGCCATGAAGTCCGAATTACAATCCATGGCTGATAATCAAGTTTGGAACTTGATTGATCCACCCGAAGGTGTAAAAACCATAGGGTGCAAATGGGTTTTCAAGAAGAAGACCGACATGGATGGGAAGGTGCACACCTATAAGGCTAGGCTAGTAGCTAAGGGATATAGGCAGATTCATGGCATAGACTATGATGAAACCTTCTACTTTGTAGCTATGCTTAAGTCTATTAGAATTTTACTTGCCATAGCCGCATATTATGACTATGAGATATGGCAAATGGATGTCAAAACAGCTTTCCTTAATGGGAAGTTACTTGAGGATGTATACATGATACAACCTGAAGGTTTTGTCAATCCAGAAAATTCTAACAAGGTGTGTAAGTTGCGAAATCCATTTATGGATTGAAGCAAGCTTCAAGGAGTTGGAATCTACGTTTTGATGAAGCAATCAAGGAGTTTGGTTTTATCAAGAACGAAGATGAACCTTGTGTATACAAGAAAATTAGTGGGAGCGTAGCACTATTTTTAGTGTTGTATGTCGACGATATCTTACTCATTGGAAATGACATTCTGCACTAGAGACTGTCAAGTCTTGGTTGGGAAAGTGCTTTTCAATGAAAGATATGGGCGAAGCCGCATATATCCTTGGTATCAAGATCTATAGAGATAGATCCAAGAGGATGATTGGTTTAAGTCAAAGTACCTACATTGACAAAGTCCTTAGAAGATTCCAAATGGAAAATTCTAAAAGAGGAAATTTGCCAATGTTGCATGGTATATCTCTTAGCAAGAATCAATGTCCAAAGACTAATGATGAGCGAAAGAGAATGAATGGTATTCCATATGCTTCGGCAATTGGGTCTATCATGTATGCTATGTTATGTACTAGACCCGATGTCTCGTGTGCTCTAAGCATGACGAGTAGGTACCAATCGGATCCCGGTGAACCACATTGGATAGCAGTCAAGAATATCCTCAAGTACTTGCGAAGAACTAAGGATGCATTCTTGGTCTTTGGAGGAATGGAAGAAGATCTTGTAGTCAAAGGCTACACGGATGCTAGCTTCCAACCGACAAAGATGATTTCGAGATCATGATCTGGATTTTTGTTTATGCTTAATGGAGGCACTGCGAGTTGGAAAAGTTCCAAGCAAAGTACCGTCGCCGATTCTACAACCGAAGGCGAGTACATAGCGGCATCCGATGCGGCTAAGGAAGCGGTTTGGATCAAGAAGTTCATTAGTGATTTGGAAGTCGTTCCAAGCATCGGAGATCCTATTGAACTTTCTTGTGATAACAATGGTGCCATTGCACAAGCAAAGGAACCAAGATCACACCAGAGATCCAAACACATACTTCGACGTTTCCACATTATCCGTGAGATATGTGAAAGGGAAGACGTTAAGATATGCGAGTAGACAACGATGACAACGTGGCGGACCCACTAACTAAGGCTCTCTCACAAGCTAAACATGATGGTCATGTTAGGTCCATGGGTATTCGATACATGGTAGATTGGGCCTAGTGCAAGTGGGAGGCTGTTGGTGTTATGCCCTAGGCCTATGATTGATAGACTTATGTGTTGACATTATTTATTATTATATGAGATGTTTATTATTTGATTATTATATGTTTTGTATATTTGTTTATAATAATCACGTCCCTAATTATTAAGAGAATAGATTAGTATAATTGTCAATGGATAATCATGTGATGATTATATGCATAAGAGATGCACATTGAAATTATGGGTACTTGTTAGAGAACAAGTATTTGGACATGACCCGCATGAGATTTATGTAATGGTCAAATGTCATACTTAAATCTCATACGGTTACTTCATTTATTTCCTAGACACGAGACTATCATAACCTTACATATGATGAAAGCCATGTTTGATTTTAGTCAAACGATATCTTAACACGATATCTATAAAGGCTATCATTGGCATGATCGGATTCATGATGGGAAGGATGATAAGTCAAGAAGGAGTTTGTCCCTCGGAAGAGAGATGTTATGCTTGGGCCCTCGATGAGTGATAATGATGAAAGTGTATGGCCGTACCCCAATATGATTGGAATTATCATTATACTCAAGAATCGAGAAAGCATTGAACAATAACAAGTCGACAAGGACCATGACTTGTGTTCAATATAACATCGTGAGACAAAAGGGATAAATGGAAGTACACCGTTGGAAACGTGAACTCTTACGTTGCATCATTTGGGTAGACATAATGGCTTGCTAGAGTCCGCTTATGTCTTATGAGGTTCGATATGATCGATCTCATTGCCAACATGATGTAATCCTATTGGGTCACACACAACTAGAATGAATTAGTTAAACCGGAGGAAGAATGATTGAGAGACACGAGCTGGCTACTTATGTCACGCGACATATCAAGCCAATGGCTTGATATACCGCGCGACATAATAGGCCAATACGCGTTTTGACGGCTGTCTCTCCTAATTTGATTAGAAGAGGTATTTACACTATTTGTAGTATAAATACAGGGATTCTGTCAGACCTAAAAGTCTAGCCGAAATTTTAAAGCAAAATTCACAATCAAATTCTCTCAATATTCTTCAAGGTTTAGATCTAGCAATCAACAAGAAATTGTTCTTGGATTCATTCAAAGGTGTGGATACCAAAAGAGGGTCTTCGCTCGTTCATCGATCAAGACCTAGAGTTCAAGCAAGTTGAAGAACGAAGTTTGTGATTCAATATCACATAATCAAATCGTTCGATAGCTCAAGACCGGAAAGCGTTTCAAGGTTGGTTTAATTCTATTTCATTGATATTCAAATTAATTGTATAGAACGGATCCTAGGGCTTCTTGGGTTTTATGTTTTTAATGCTTAATTCCGCTGCGCATGGACCCGTAAAACCCAACAATAAGAATGGCCAAATTTTCATTGAAATAGCTAGGAAGTGAAAAATCTTCATCCGTATCGTAAACCTCCTCACTATCCCTCTTTTCACCACCATAGAACAATCGTTCTGATTCATCACAGGCCTCCTCGTGCCAAGATTTAACTATCAATTCTTTTTCTACAATTTCCACCTTCTCAATACACCCACTTGAACAAACACAAAGTAATTCATCCTTACAATCAACATTGGAGATTTTACAGACAAAATTATCCTTTGCCTTCTCCAAAGATTGCCTTTGTTCAAGTGGTGAAAAATGAAAAGCTGAATCATAAACACACTCTTCCCCATCATCATTCGTATACCAAACTAGGTTTCAAGGTGTCTCTTCAGAATAACAGCTAATAGCAGGAGTATGTACCAGATCGGTGTGAGAAGAAGAATGTACCTCATAGCTTATGGAACTCTCATCTCGAAGCGTGGTGATTGACTCAACATGATCAGGCTGAATTAGACTTGAATCTGATTCTTGCTTCCTCAATGCCTTCAATATTGTGTCAATGTGTCCATCTATCTTGCTCAATACTGTTTCGGTCTGTTTCTCTTGTTCCATTCTCTGCTCTTTCATCTCTTCCAATTGTTCCTCCCAATATTGCTTTTGAGGTGGCGGAGGTGATGGGTTATAGTACATTGGCTCTCGCTCATTCCACGTCATGTTTGAATAATTTTCCCACCCTTGGTTATACGAGTTGGGAGGAATACCATATGGAGGTTGCCATGACTGAAAATAATTTCTTTCTTGTACCTGTGGATAATATTCAGAAAAATATGTCCTAGAGAGACAAGCATTAGTAGCATGAGAATTAGCTACAACCAATCCGTGAACTAATCAAGAATTAACTACTCATAATAAAAATAAAAATTATAAAATTAAAAGTAAATAAACATAAAAAAAAACTAAATTCGAATTGTAAAGAAAATACCAACAATGCAATGTTGTCCTACTACTTTTGCTGGGAATAGTGTCGGCATAATCCCCCCTCTATAAAAAAACAATGAAACTTATTTATTGACTGGGAACAGTGTCCTGCCTTGAATTATTTCCTTCCCCTTTTATTTCCAAAGAATAGTATCCTCTCCACCAATTAGTACCACGGCTGCAGTCCTGATCAGTACCCCCTTTCCAAAAACCAAGCGATGCAATTGAATAAAAATAAAACCTAGGCCATGGCGTGTAAAGAAGCCAGCTACATAGGCCCAACACAGGCCCAAACCAAGCCAGAAATCGGTCCAAGAATTTCCACTTCAGCGGCCGCCCAACATTCTGCGCCACAGCTCACATGTATAGAGAGTTTTGATTTTGAGGTTTTATTTCCTTCAAGTTTTTATCGAGAGTATTATTTTGGTCACTGTACTTTTCTCCTTTTGCGCTTTGATCCTTAAATTTCCACAATAAGCTTTTTCTCTTATTTTTCTGTCAAATTTCACTTCAGTCCCTGTACTTATAAAACACTAGAAAATACATTAAATTCGCAAGCGAGCAGAAAATAAGCTTAAGAACATATCTTTTGGATGGGTAAAACCACATCCATCAAGGTCGTGGTCAATCTCAGAGAGGGAGATCTGGTACGCCCAGGGGTAGGCAAGTTAAAGTCGGGGACCTCATGATCCAAGACTTGCAGGACAACTATGGTGTGTCCAGGGAGGAGTACCGTCTTACTTATGCCCCAGTCTTGCCTCTGCATGACAAGGATGCCTTGTGTGATTTCTTTTACAACATGAACCAAGTCTCCTTCTTTTATAAACAGTTTCAACTTGGTCTTTGCCTTCCCCTTGAACCATTCATTTGTGTGTTTTTGAAGGACATGCACGTTGTCCCAGCCCTGATTGGAGCAAATGATGTGAGGTATTTAACTGGCTTCATTGTTTTGTGCCATAGTTTTAGGTTTGAACCATGCCAATCAGCCTCCACAAGTTTTTTCTGGTGAGTTATAAGGAGGACACCCACGTCATAGTGGTGAGAAGTGATCTCAGTCGTCCTAAACTTATATTTCCCATGTGAGCAAGGTGTTTGGTTGGAACAACCATGTAATAAGGGTGGAGAGCAGGCAAGGATGGGAGTAGACGTGGCCGGTTCGGTTAACCGGCGGTTTAAACCTCCAAAAATCCCAACCGGAACCGAACCGGTTAACCGCCTTAGGCGGTTTCGATTTTACGGTTTTTCGGTTAACCGCTTAACCCTTTTTTTTTATTTTTTGCTTTTTCAAATTAGGTTTTTAAAAGAAATTTTTAACAGAATTAAAAACAGTTACGAAAAAAGTTAATTTTCTAAAAGTTTTTGAATAAAAAAGTTAACTTTTTAACAGTTTTTTGAAAAAACAGTTAACTTTTTATCAGTTTCGGTTAAGTTTTATACTTTTTTTTAACTTTTTTTTTCAATTTTTTTTTGGATAAATAAGATTATTTTAGACTTTTGCATACTACATACATTTTTTGCAAAAAGTTAAATAAAAAAAGTTATGAATTTTGAAAGAAATAAAACTTAACTTTTTTAAAAGAAACGAAAATATATAAAAGAAAAAGGGGCGGTACCCTTAAATTTTATTAATTAAAATAAAATTACAAAGAGGAGGACAATCAACCTTACCCTTTTATAAATAAGGGGGACATTTAGGAGCCTTTACCTCAACCTAACTATTACAATTAAAATAAAAATAAACCTAATCTAAAGTCTAAACTAATCTAATTAAAATAAAAATTAATTTAAAACATCATTCATTCATCACTACTTTACGTGGAGTCCTCGACATTGTTGTATTGATATTTTGGATTCGAAATATCCTCTTCATAAGGCAACTCTTGTTGCCTTTTTACCGCTCTAACCCAATTGCCAATTAAGAGTTGATGTTTCAAGTTTTCACTAGTTAGTTGGGAACGTCTTTCATTCAAAATATTTCCTCCAATGCTAAATGGCGATTCAACCGCCACCGTTGAAGCGGGAGAGGCTAAGACTTATTTAGCAAATATGAAAAGTATAGGATAAATTTCTTTCTTTCTTGACCACCTTTGTAAAACATCAAATTCATTTGAATTTGGATCTTGATTTAATTCAAAGTTTGTAGTGAAATAAGTTTCTAACTTAACGGGAATGTTTGATGATGATGAAAATGAACCTCGAGAAGGATCACGTTTTTTACTATACAAATTTGCAAAAAAACCATATATATCTCCACTAGTAAAACTTTGTTGAGAAGTAGAGAAAGGATCTTCATGTTGTTGACTTTGAAAAGAGTTTTCATATAAGAGATTATACTCATTAAAAAGGTTAATCAAATCATTTTTTGTTTGTTGAACAATAATTGACGGATTCAAATTAATTTATCAATGTCACCATCGGGATATAACTTCAAATAATAATAAGCTACAATAGACTCTAAATAATCTAATTTAACTCGGGGATTTAATAATTTTTCAACCAAGAAGAGGGATAGAATAGTGTCAAAATATTTAAGCCACTTTTGTCTTATGGAAACAATGCATTCTTTTAAAATATGGCATTGTCTTAAATTTTCAAAACTAGTAACAATTGCAACAAAATGCTCTAGCACCAAAACGAAAGTTGGATAATAACTCCTGAAAAAACTAAAGTAGCGGTATTGAAAATCTTTAACAATTCACATAAATTTGTGCATGCATTCCATTGATAAACAAGTAGTGGTTCATTATAGCCAATTGACAGAAAAAAATTGCATTAGGAGATCTTTATAAGCAAAACTATCGATTAATATTTTGTAGGTGGAATTCCACCTAGTTGGAACATCGTAAGTAAAATATTTGTCCGTCACATTTTTACTTCTTAAAAAATTGATCCATTTTTTGTATTAGATTTTTTTTAGAAATAAATTGAATACATTGTTAATTGGCTTAACATAAGATTCTAATGCATCCAAACCATCTCTAACACATAAATTAATAATATGACATAAACATCTAATATGGAAAAACATACCCCCCAAGTGAGATGTATTTCAATCTCTATCTCTTTCTTATTAATGGTTATAAGCAGTGGCACACTCACCTATAACCCTAATCAATAATCAAACCTAACTGACACAGTCTAGGTTTAGATAATCAATTGATAAAGCTTTAAGAGATTAAGATCAAGAATTTCACTATTCTTTCAAAATTTAGTTTCACCCACTTCTCAATTTATCATGGCACATGCATAAATCTCAAAGATGCTACTTGTGAAAAATTCTAATCTGGCACAGACTTAGGATTAAACTAGCAATAAATCAATTACAAGGGAAAAGAGAATAATCAAATCTCAAAATCCTAGAAAAAGATCTAGCAATTAAAACAAGTAAAACTATGAATAGGGATTAAGGAATAAGAAATAAATACCTCAATTGAATTCAATAAACAGTTCAAGATTCAAATCCAAAGCAATGGAGTTTAGTTCTCCATGAAAATTCAACAAAGCTCTCTAGAAAAAGAAACAAAGTTCAAACCCTAAAACAATTGACAAAAGAAGTATATATACTCCTCCGTCCAATAAACCTAAACCTAATAATAAAGGAAAAAGGAAATAATAATAAAAGAACAAAAGAACAAAAGAAAAAGAAATTAAAATACAATCCAATTCTTTCCTGTCGTGGTCAACTGACATCACCTCGGTCAAAGCGCCTAGTCACGCCTTCAATTTCCAATTTCACATGGACATTAAGTTTTCAATTTCTTTCTTCTACTTTGATCACCCAGGTTCTCATAATTCCATTCTGATCCTCGAACTCTGCTGCTTTGCAATTTGATCCTTGAACATCACATATTTTCAGCTTTCTCTTCAGCATTAGCAAACTTTCGCAGGAAAATCATAAAATCACTAAAAATAGTCTCAAAATACAATGATTTTCCTACTAACTCAACAATCCAACATTTACTCAAACTTACATCAAAACTAATCTAGATTACATTAAAATAATGATAAAATGTCTAGAAAATTAGGAAATTACATATACTGAAATTCGCCACATCAAATTCCCCCACGCTTAAACCATTACTCGCCCCTGAGTAATATCCTAACCCCACTCTAAATCGCCGGTCTAAACAGATAGCATGGGAGGAAAATGATCCCTAATCTCCTCTAATCCACCAATCCAAATCAATGAAAGGTAATAATCATCGGAGTAATAGAGACTCCGTCTCCTTATAACACCCAAAATATAAACAATGAATATAATGACCTTAGCGTGATACCAACTCCCATAATAAAACGGTATCCAAACTAAGGTCCACACAAATAAAAGCCAAGGGGAACAAATTATGTCCTACGTTTCCCCCACGCTTGGCTCACACTACATACACCCTCATAAAAATAAATCATTGTTAAGGTTGCGACCCTTAAACAAAGATTTACCTCGTGAAAAGCACCAACACCCCTTATAACTCCAACAGAGAACGAGGGTTTCTATCCTAATCATCTCTAACCGAGCCTCCTACACCAAGTATGAAAATCCTAACCCGAGACTCCAAAACCACCCTTATGTCTCCAACTCCGGTGAATAAATGATAATACATCTCAAAACCTCACCTTTTGCCTAAGCGCCCTTTCAGATTTTCACTTAGCCTCTTTATTTTTTTCTATATGTATATATTTTTTTCATTTATTTTTTTTATAAAGAAGAAAATAACTATATACACCAAAAACAACTATACAAACCCCACCCCCTCACTAAACAATGCATAGTTCCATATGCATCAAAACAAAACAAATAAGCGATAGGGATACCTTCCGGGACTACTGAGGTGGTGGAAACAGATCTGGCCTCCAAAAAAATCCGTGGCTAGAGCTACTCCCAAATTGCTGTTGATTATGAGTGAATAATGGCCCAATTTCCAGATATTTGAAATTACAGGGGCTAAAATGAAAATTGGGAGAAAATGGGGGGAATAAGCTTGAATTGAAAGTTTAGGGGTCAAAGTGAAAATTTGGGAAAAATAAGGGACCAAATTGATTTTAGAAAGATCATAGGTTAAAGTGAAAATTTGGGAAAAGGAGGGAGTAAACTGGAATTACTAATTTCAAGGGTTAAAGTGCAACAATGTGAAAGTGGGGGGGCCTTCAGCTGGAAACTAATGGTGGCTGGGCAAAATGGCCAGAGAAGCAACATGGCCTAGGAATGGTTTGGGGCTGTGGCCGAGAGAATGGGGCGGAGGTTTGGGGTCCATTCCTTCGTCTCAAAATTACGATTATTTTTTTTTTCATTTTTTTTACAGGCCTCTATTATTATTATTATTATTATTATTATTTATTTATTTATTTATTTATTTATTTATTTATTTATTTATTTATTTTTACAGGCCCCCCTTTTTTTAAGGAATAAATCGGATCAGCCTTGAGGCGGACGCATGGGCTATGTTAGGGCGGACGCCTCAGCAACAGTTTGTTGGCTCCAAGTCTCTGTGTCTGAGGCTGGCGCCTCATTCAGCATGGGGCGGACGCCTGACTTCAAAATTTTTTTTATTTTAAACAATGGTGCCCTCCAGATTTCCTGCACATCATCAAAAACAAAAACATACCTTTAGTAGCACCGATTCTAGATATAAATAAAATACAAAAATTAAAAACATAATGTACAGAATAACCAATAAAATAAGCAACTCAATTCCGGGTTGCCTCCCGGTTAGCCGCCCTTCTTTACCATCTTTGGCTAGACCCAACGCCGGGTAAGCCCCCGGCATTGCATACTCCACATAACTAAGTAATGGGACGGGAGGCCCCACAAACACGAGACTCATCAATGTAAGGGGGATGAAAGTAATCTTCATTTATGTTTGGTTTCCATGACATGCCTCCCTGTTGGATGGAGACCATTTAGGCTTCCCCTTTTTCTTGCTTCCCTTCTTTCTTCCTCGGTGGTTCACCTTTCTTTGCCTCCTCCGGCTTCATTTTAGAAAACTTCACCTCATCTATCTTGGCCTCCTCCTTGATAATCAGCTCCCTCAAGTCCATGGCACAAAATTTACGCACATACTTGGGAAGATTCATGGTATCGAAAATATTAAATTTCACCACCTTTCCATCAAACTTCATGGTTAGAGATCCCTTCTTTACATCAAGTTTTGTCTCTGAAGTAGACATAAACGGTCTCCCCAATAGAATTGGAGCCTTAGAATCAATCTCCATCTCTAAAATGAAGAAATCTGCCGGGAACAATAGATTACCAACCTTCACTTCTACATCTCTCACCATCCCCTTCGGGTATGCGTTGGACTTATCCGCCAACTGAATCACAACTCTAGTATCCTCCAATTCACCCAACTTAAGTTCTTCAAATAATGTATACGGCATTACATTTATTGAAGCCCCCAAATCGAGCATAGCCTTCCGCATTGAGCTACCCCCCAATGATATCGGAACCACGAACATGCCCGGATCACTACACTTTTTGGGCATCTTTATCTGATAAACTGCGCTCACATGCTCAATCACCTTCACTTTCTTCATGGCCTTCAGCTTATTATTCCTCTTGGTAGTACACAGTTCCTTCAAGAATTTGGCATATCTAGGAACTGTTTTGAGAAGATCCAAGAAAGGAATATTTACTTCAATATTCTTGAAGGTATCAAACATGCTCTTCTCTGATTCTTGTGATGTATCTTTGCTCAATGCCATTGGAAAAGGAACTTTCGGCTCATAGACACGCAACAATGGTGGAACATATTTCTCTCCAGGGGTCTTCTCTACTTTCTCTTCCACCACTAACTCCGGTTCCACTGGCTTCTTAACATTTAATTCTGACTCTATAGGAACCATTTGTCCATCAACTTTCTTCTTCCGCCTCACATACACTGCGCTAACATTTTGCTTCGGAAGGTTCTCAGTTTGAGGTGATGATTTTGCTGCCTCTCTAGCTTCCATTCTTAACACTGCCTCTGCAATCTGTCCCATTTGTCTCTCCAGACCACTGATACTAGCATCAGTCCTCAGCTGATACTGCTGAAAACCGCTTGAAAAGGTAGTCATACTCTGAGCCAGTGTACGGAACATGTCATCTGTAGACTGCTGCTGTTGCTGCTGTGGTGGTTGTCCCCATCTAGCATTGGGTTGATTACCCCCATAGTTATACTGTCTCTGCTGCTGCTGTGGGAACCCAATTGAATTCACATTCTCCTGACCTTCTGTCCGACTCAACAGTAACTGCTTCATCATACATTTCAACTCCTTGACCTCGGACTCAAGCTTCTCATTCTCCCCACTGCTTGTACCCATAGCACTAACCTGTCTGGCACTGGATCTCCTCCCATGTGTTCAGGTACTCCTTGCTAGCTCCTCTAGTAATTTTTGGGCCTCCGCAGTAGTTTTGTTCAGTATGCTTCCCCCGCAACAAGAATCTATCATCCTCTTATCCTGCATAAGTAATCCCCTGTAGAAGTAGACTATCAGCTTGTCATCAGTATACCCATAATAAGGGCAGCTCTTGCAGAGATTATGGAAGCGAGTATAGTACTCATATAAGGTCTCATCTGCCTTCTGCTCCATGTTACAGATATCGCGCTTCATAATATTTATCTGGTCAGGTGGGAAAAATTCTTCAAGAAACACCTCCTTCATCTTCTGCCAAGAAATGATACTGTTGGCGGGCAAGTTGTAATACCATGTATTAGCATTGTCTTTCAGGGTGAAAGAAAACGCTCTCAATAAAGGCTGTTCGAGAGGTAAGGCTGCCGGTTTCATGCTCTGACATATCTGCACAAACTGAGAGATGTGCTGATTCGGGTTCTGCCCCGGCAAACCGTTGAAGTGGGGCAATTGATTAAGTAGCCCAGGCTTCAACTCAAATGCAACCCCAGTAGGCAAATTTGGAAATAAGACTGCTTGTGGTTGCTCTCCCCAATTGGGAGCTACTCTCTGCCTTAATGTCAATGGGGGTACTACATCCTCTCTATTATTTCTTCTACCTCCTCCATTCACATTATTTTCCACTTCAGGAATTACATCACCTTATGGTCTCGCCATCTTATCCACTAACAAGGCTTTCCCCCTGTTCCTGAAAATTCTTTCAATTTTTGGTTCACAAAGCTCAAGAAAATTATTAGTAGAATGGGTATGGACCATACAATGATCCACACCACGAAGGGACAAGGATAACGTAAAACAAACAATTAAAATAAGAAGAAAAAATTAAAATTAAATAAGAACACAAATAAATAACACTGTTCCCCGGCAATGGCGCCAAAATTTGATAGGCTAAAGTCGCACGCCTACAAATTAGTACCAAGACTCGGCTACAAAACTGTAGCAAGGACAAGTCCAGGGTCGATCCACTGAAGAACGGTATTTGTTGTGTAATGGTCACAGACCAGTTTGGGGGTTTGTTTGAATTGTTTGTCGTAATAACTACAGCAAGTAAATAAATGTGATTGTAAACAATTATAAAAGAAAAACACTTCAGATTTGGTTCTGTCCCCGTTTACCAATCCAATATCATCGGTATACTTTCTTTCCCTTCCTCCTATTCACTTGATCCGAGATGTATTTCAATCTCTATCTCTTTCTTATCAAAGGTTATAAGCAGTGGCACACTCACCTATAACCCTAATCAATAATCAAATCTAACTAGAACAGTCTAGATTTAGATAATCAATTGATAAAGCTTTAAGAGATTAAGATCAAGAATTTCACTATTCTTTTGCAAATAGAACAAAATTTAGTTTTACCCACTTCTCAATTTACCATGGCACATGAATAAATCTCAAAGATGCTACTTGTGAAAAATCCTAATCTGGCACAGACTTAGGATTAAACTAGCAATAAATCAATTACAAGGGAAAAGAGGATGATCAAATCTCAAAACCCTAGAAAAAGATATAGCAATTAAAACAAGTAAAACTATGAATAGGAATTAAGGAATAAAGAAATAAATACCTCAATTGAATTCAATAAACGGTTCAAGATTCAAATCCAAAGCAATGGAGTTTAGTTCTCTATGGAAATTCAACAAAGCTCTCTAGAAAAAGAAACAAAGTTCAAATCCTAAAACAATTGACAAAAGAAGTATATATACTCCTCCGTCCAATAAACCTAAACCAAATAATAAAGGGAAAACGAAATAATAATAAAAGAACAAAAGAAAAAGAAATTAAAATACAATCCAATTCTTTCCTGCCGTGGTCAACTGACATCACCTCGGTCAAAGCGCCTAGTCACGCCTTCAATTTCCAATTTCACATGGACATTAAGTTTCCAATTTCTTTCTTTTACTTTGATCACCTAAGTTCTCATAATTCCATTCTGATCCTCGAACTTTGCTGCTTTGCAATTTGGTCCTTGAACATCACATATTTTCAGCTTTCTCTTCATCATTAGCAAACTTTAGCTGGAAAATCATAAAATCACTAAAAATAGTCTCAAAATACAATGATTTTCCTACTAACTCAACAATCCAACATTTACTCAAACTTACATCAAAACTAATCTAGATTACATTAAAATAATGATAAAATGCCTAGAAAATTAGGGAATTACATATACTGAAATTCGCCACATCACCCAAATAAGTATTTCTTTGCCAATGATTACTCCAACCATCGGCACAAATTGAAATTTTATTTTCTAATTTTGATAAAACACCAATTAAATCTTTTTTATTTTTTTTCACCACTCTAGTAATATCACGTACGAGATTCGTATGTGGTACTCTCGTGGCGCCGGGATTTAAAGAAAGTCGAACAAAATTTCCATAAAAATCGTCATTCGCAAAATTAAAAGGAAGGTCTTTAACGCAAACTAATTTGGCTAGTTCATCCCTATAAACCCACTTATCAAATTTAAAAAGGACGAAAGGGGAATACGAACCTTGTGCACCCGAACCCGAACTATGTTGTTGATATTGTAATTGCATTTGTGTAGTGGAAATGCCAAGTTTCTCGAGATGTTTTGACAACGTATGCCCGTTGAGCGTCCCATGCCCTCCGCCTCTTTTGAATGAATAAGACGTGGAACAATAGTTGCAAAATGCTCGAAGATTATAATCATCATCGGCATTAATTTTTCTTTTGGTAAAATGGATGGCGAATGTATCGGATTGCGGCTCTCTTTCTCTAGGAGGTTGTCGTTATCCCCGACCCCGACCACCTCCCCTAGTAACTCGGCCCCCTTACCCCTCCTAGCACCACCACTTTCAATTTCAATAGCTTCTTCTTCCTCACCTTGTTCTTATTGGATATTTGGATTTTGATAATCAAAATCATCATTGGGGGAGGAAGAACCAACATGTGACTTGCCTAAATTGCTTCTTCTTTGATTTCCCGCCATTTGTGTAAGATAAAATGAAGTTTGGAAACAAAATGGAGCTTAAAAATGGATGAAAATGAAGAAAAACATTAATTTTGTTAGAAAACTAACTGAAAATGGGACAATATTTAACTGAAAATTGGATGAGAGTAAGAGAATATGTGAATATTTGAGAGTAGAAGAGAAAGAGTAGAGAGAAATAATGTAGAAATAAAATGGGAGGAGGGAGGTGATATTTATAGTTAGTTTTTAATTAGTCAAATTGTTTTTTTTAGATCCGTTAGTAGTAACTAGCTTGAAAGGGCCAAAGGGGGGGGACAGTAGGCGTTGGAAAGGGGGACTAGGGACAGGCGCCACCGGCCACACAGGCCTAACGGTCACACAGGCCCAACAGTCACACAGGCCCAGCCGTCCAGGCAACAGAGAGCCCAACGGTCATATGACCGTTTGAAATTTGAATATTGGCCGGTTAAACCGACGGTTAAACCATCGGTTAACCGGTTTTTCAGAAATTCAAACCTTAGCCGAACTTCCTATTTACCGGTTTCGATTACACCGGTCCGGTTAACCGGCGTTGATCGGTTTTGGCCAGTTTTGACCCATTGAAAATTGGCCGGTTGGCCGGTTTATAAAATGGCCACGTCTAGATGGGAGTTTGCTGCTCCTACTCGGCTTTCATCTATGTCAGAAGAGGTGTGGAGGCAGGAGTGGAGTGATAGGTTGGTGGAGAGGCTAGAAAGGTTTGCTGAGGTTGGAACCTTGTGTTGGTCAAGTTTGGAGGCCAACCAATGCTATTACATGCAAGGCATCATGCCTGGTCCCCTTAATGGACAAATGCCCATGGTCCCTGTCACAAGGGGGAATCTGGACTGGAGGGTGCACCCCAACTTAGTGTCCACACCTAGTGTGATATTTGTTAGTTGTACAAGGACAAATGTTTAACCGAGGACGATGTCATCTGTTGTAATTTTCCTGCTCTTGTGTTTAATTTTGTGTAATGTGTTTCTTGTCGTCCTCGTATATTGACTTGATTATTCCTTCCATGCAGATCTCACTCCCGAGCAAATAAAGAAAATGGAGGAGGAGACTCTAGACCCCAGGAGCTGATGAAGCTGAAAAGGAGGACCTACGAGTACTTAGGAAGGAGTAAAAGATGGGCAAGTGTTATTGCTCTTCAAGCTATCCTCTCCACCAAGGAGGCTAGGGATTTGCCCCTTAAATCGGTTGGGGCATCGAGGAGCCCGCTGAAGAAGGCCAGGATGGGCAGGAGACCCGTACCGGGGATTCCCAAGGCACAGAGGGTGTGCCTTGTGTATCAAGGGAGGCATTAATTCAAACCGTCCTAGAAAGTGCCGAGGAAAGAGATGTCGAGCACCAAACTGTTGGGTTTTGGGGTTACAAACGCAGCGGCAAAACTTTGAAATACAACAAAACCCTAGCCCTATGATCCGTCTAGCATGAAGAGATTAGAAATATATATATGAAATAGAATTTACATACCTTAATGTGATTATGTTTGTTTCAAAATGGATCTTCAAAAATGAATCACAAAATCAATCTCAAACCCGTTGATGAAGGTTTTGATCTTCTCCTTGTTCTTACTTGGTGATGAATCAACGATCGAAGACTTCAAGCTTTTGGTGATAAAGTAATCACCCTCTATCGATAATCCACACGCGAACGGACCAAGAACTCTTCTTGTTGGATTGCTAGATGATCCCCGATTGTTGAATCAATATTCAACAATCAATGGCTTTTTGGTAGAATGAATCTATGGAATTTGATCTTTGATTCGTAATCAAAATCAACCAATTAGTGTTTCTAAAACTCTAATTTTCGTCATCTATGACTGGGGCAAAAGGATTCTATTTATACAAGTTATAAATCCCTAACACTTAGGGAAAAGAGTCATTTTTCCAAGCCAAAACGGGTTTCCAGCGCCGCCAGGATGAGTCGTCCCCAAGGGCACGAGTCATCCCCTAATGCATGCTCTCTGATAGATTCATCCCTGCCTTGGGGAATAGTTGGGCCAACTGGGCATGAGTCATCCCATAGGGGACGAGTTGTCCCCTGACCCCAGAATTCCACAATTAAGCCATTTGTGTGTGACCCTTTAGGAATTATATTTTATGTTGGTAGTGAGTTGAAACATCATCCTCACAAGACATAAGTGACTTCTAGCAAGTCATTATGTCCACCCAATTAAATATAACATTAAAGCTTGATTCCTTGATAATCAAATGTCATAATCCCTTTGTCTACAATGTCAAATTGAACATGAGTCATAGTCCATGTCAACTCATCTTGTTCAATGCTTTCTTGATTCCGAATATGTTGATAATCCAAATGCATTTGATCTCTATCAAATCACTTGAGTGTGGCCACACATTTCATCAACATCATTCATCGAGGGGCCCAAGCAAACATCTCTCTCAACGAGAGGGACAAATCCCATCTTGACTTATCATTCTTCCCTTCAAGAATCCAATCGTGCCAACATAGCCCTTATTGCTATCCGATTAAAGATAGTGTTAGACTATATCAAACACGATGTTCATCATGTGGAAGACGATGATGATCTCAGGTTCAAAGGATTAAATGACACTACTATCATGAGATTTAATCATGACACATATGACTATTGACCATGTCATAAATCTCATTGGTAGGTCATGTCCAATACTTGTTCTCTAGCAAGTATCCATAAGTGTAATGTGCATCACATGCATATAATCATCTCTATGATTATCCATTACCAACTTATACTAGTTATTCACAATAACTATAGACGCAGTTCAATATAATAAACATGCAAACATATAGTGAACCAAATAATACTTTCTCTATAATAAATGATAAAGACGATTACATAGCGGTTTAGATTATAAGTCAAACATAACTAAATGCCTAGGACACTACACCAACACAAACTGCCAGCCAAAAAAGGCTAAGGACAAAGGAAGTCCTTGAGGACCCCTGCTGGTCCCCCATCATCGGAGGCATCTGTTCAGCTTGTCCGGACATATGTCGAGGCCGAGCTAGTCACATATGAATTTTGCTAGCCCCCAACTCTTATGGGCTTGGATGTGCTTGCCCGCAAGGGCCCAAAACTGTTCCTTGGCCGGTCTGTGCTCCACCATGCCATGGATGAGGACCTATTGGATCACTTCTTGGAGGTAAAGCCTAGTAGGGAGCATCTGGCCAACAGGAAGGGCCTTCTATTCTGCGAGGTGAGGTTACTCGTCTTTTCCTATTATCTTTATGTCATTATGCTTGTACTTTTATTGACATCTTTTTTCCTTCTATGTAGCTTGTCACGGTCTCTTGCTATGAGGCCATAAGGAGCAAGGCCGCTGACGAGCTCGAGCAGAAGATGGAGCGGCAGGCCGAGAAGGATAAGGGAAACTAACAAAGGTCATGGAGATCTTGAGGTCCCCTATGGGGGGAGGTCATTAAGCAAAAAGGCTCCAAGACTGAGGCCATCAAGTCCGAGCAAGCAGCTAAGGAAGAACTAATAACGGCCTAGGAGGCAGCTAAGGTCCGACAAGAGGAGATAGAGAGGCAGAGTGCAAAGAATGAGGAACTGCAAAGGAAAGTCGGGGAAGCTGATGTCCGACTTAAGGAGTTGGAGACTGGCATCCCTTCTGGGGAGGCAGATGCCATTGGTCGCTATAGAGCCAGCCCGGCTTTTAGACAAGCTTTGGCAGATAAAATGGCCATGATGTACTCGGATGGCCACTTACATTTGGCCAAAAGAGTCAAAGTGAACCCGACTGTCAATGTCGACCTGGGCATGCTTGCTCGGCTTATAATCCAGGATACCTACGATGACCTTTCCCGGTCTGGACACTCCATGGTTCCCTACTCAGAGAATGCCTTAAAGATAATAGCTGCTCGAGATGCCCGTGAAGGCCTTCCTGCCTGGGTTGCCCCTCCTGTTGACCCCCAAAATATTCACGTTCTCATGGAGAAAATCCAGGATGAGGAGGCATCAGACGAGGAGGATGAATTCGATGATGAGGAGGCCCATGTTGAGGGGGAGGCCCAAACTGATCAATTGATTATACCCGATTGAGAAGCCAAGCAGGAGGATTTATTCATGGACGCCAACCAACCTTGAAGATCTTTCTCTTTTTATTGTGCATGTAGATGTAGACACCCCATTCTGAACCAATAATTACATGATTACACTACTCTTCATCTCTCTTTTGTGTTTTGATGAAAGCATATTAGTTTCAGCATGTTTCATTAAGTTTCTAACTAACCTCGTTAGTTTTGTACCTAACTGACTAACGAAATAACTGAAGAGGACAAAATGGTCATTTGACTAGTTGCCCCGCGCGGGACATACATGTCTCGCGCGAGACAACCCCTCTGCAGGATGTGCAGATTCATTTTCCTTCTCCGTTTCAACCTCTTTTCTTGATAAATCTTATCCAATCCGGGTATCCAATGATATTTGAGTTTTGGAAGCTTTCTTGGGAGGTATCCCAATCCACCTTTACCTCTTAAACCCCTATAAATACTTGATGACTTTCAGTAGTTCAAAAGATGGTCGATCCCCAAAAATTTAGTGGTTTCTCTCCTTTAAAGATTCATGTAAATCACCCATAAACAAACACCTAAATTCGTTTATTAACCTTGTTGATCAATGAACAAGCCTAGAATCGAGGCGGAACTCCATCCAAATCATTTCTCGACAGAGAAGACATCTTAGAACCACATTCTTAGCCAAACACTCCCTAAACACAAGGTAAAATCCTATATTTTTACTTTCTTCTTCTCAAACCCTCTCATTACTTTTAGAGTGATGTAATCCCATAAAAAAGAGTTAGCCTAGAGTCCCTTCAATCTATGGAGGTGATCTCAAAGCATATAATCCGACATTCCTAATTAAGAAATTAATTAGGGTTTGCTTGTTCTTCTTTAATTATATATTGTTTGATTAATAATATTCAATTGGCAAGACCGATCTCCGGATTGAGTGGAATCGGTGCTCCTCGACCTTTACATTCCTTAACTTAACCCCCGAGCCCTCAAATCTCTTTAAATCATCAAAAGGGTTTTCTTATTATTTTCCTAAATAAATAATAAGTGGCGACTCTGTTATTCAATCAAAAAGGCAACGCTACAGTTTTGGCGACTCCGCTGGGGACAAT
Organism: Adenophora triphylla var. japonica; assembly: GCA_022495995.1. Taxonomy (NCBI): domain Eukaryota; kingdom Viridiplantae; phylum Streptophyta; class Magnoliopsida; order Asterales; family Campanulaceae; genus Adenophora; species Adenophora triphylla. The sequence goes on from JAFEMH010000787.1 coordinate 108,671, forward strand.
TAATCAAGAGAGTTAGACTTGCGTTACAATTGAGTATTATCAATCTTTTTTAATTTCCTGTAAAAGAAATTTTTTTTCTGAATTTTTTCGAATTTTTCTGTACTGTTTTCGTAAAAAAAAATTATTCTGTCCGACTACTTGTCCAGCGCGGGACAAGCTTGTCCCGCACAAGACATTGTGCCAATTCTATTAACTCAGCCGCCAAGACAAACATGGAATTTTTGCACGTGAACTTTTTAAAGTTTGACACCACAAAAAAAAAGAACTTGGCAGCTGACTTTTCTTTAAAGTATTGACCGCACAAAAAAAAGGGGGAAAAACTTACAGAAGAAAAGTTTTAAAAATTCAGAAAAGTCAAAATAAATTATTATTTCTATTTTGTTTGCACTAACTTTATTTTGCAGGGTAGAATAATTAATTTATACTTGAACTATATACTTGCGTGAGATTGGATTATTTTAAATTTTACCGGTCATCGGTTGACTCGAGCTTTTTAATTAATTAATTTAATTCTCTTTCTCTATCTCTTTAAGTGGAACTACGACGGCCTGAGTCTTCCTAATTTGGAAAAAATGTAGGCAACCACTTGGTGCGGCCATTATCTGTTTTTCTTTTAGTTTTCAAAAAAAAAAAAAACTTTCTATTTTCTCTATCACCTAGATTGACTATCACACACGTGCACTCATATTATATTTGTCATTGTACTACATACTCTTGATAAACTCAGGACCCACACTAAGGACAGATGACGGTAGCCACCTAGTCGTCGGTCTCTCCGAAGTTGGATCATCCCACTCCGCGTATTCAATCCACCTAGATTGTCATATCGCGGGGAGCCTAGCCTTCCAGCCCTGCATCAATCACATATCATGTAGATTTACTTTTTAGGACACTCCGTGATCGATCAGTTTGATCTTGGAGTCTTTGTAATCTCTTGTCAAGATCATTTTTGTGCAATAAGCCATGAAAAAGAAATCAATAAATTATCACTTCGAATTTGTCCCTTCAAAAATGTCCCTACGATTGTCCCTTCGGATTTGCCCCTAAAGTAAAAAATTCCTCACCAGAATTTATTGCACAAAACTCGATGTTACTTGAGATTAATTTCCCCCTAGGTCCTTAGGTTTGGATTTTGAATGTTAGAAACCCTCAAAATGAATTTTCCGTCCGACCAAAATTAGGATTAAAATCAGAAAATTGTGACTTTCGTGGTGTTGTCTCGCGCGGGACTGCTTGTACCGTGCGAGACAAGTGTTCTGTCTTTTCGTATTCTGGCTAAAACCTTCAAGCCTTCATACACCCTATTCAACCGACTTGTTGGGACTCGATCATGGTTTAACACGATTGCTACACATCTAGGTCCATCGTCAAAGCTCAACGCAATGTCTGCTTCTCCTTCTGTCACCGAAGCCGAAATCAAGGAAACTAGTTCCATCACAATGGTTAATTCTCCTCCCAACACTCAAGCTACACAAGGGATCGATGCTCTAAAGGCCCGTCTGGAAGAGGAAGTGAATCAAATGGTCGAAGTGCATGCCCATGTCTTATTTACCCACTTCCAACGACAAATGGAGGGGAAATTTCAAACTCGCCTATGAGCCCAAGGCGATTACTATAAGGAAGAGGTTGAAACACTTCAAACCCATCTACAAGTACAAAAAGAATACTACGAAGAAGAAATCAAAGCACTTCATACCTACCTACAAGCTCAAGAGGAATATTAGGATCATGCCTACCTTAATAGATTCAACCATTCCAACACCGGCAAACACCCTACTACTCCTCCTCCCAAGAAGAAAAAGAAGGAGAGATACTATGACAAACTCGAAGGAATCACTCAAGAGGGTCTCCTTGACACCTTGTAAAAGAAGGAAAGATTCGAACAAGAGAAGGTGTTCCTCCTAAGGATGTGGGTCCTAATCATGCTCATCACTTATTCTGCAAGTACCACAACTTCACCGGCCACGACACCAACACTTGCCACCACTTGAAGGTCATCATCCAAGACCTCTTTGACAAGGAGGATTAGAATGTCCCAACATCATCACCAATCCTCTCCCTCATAATGCATGAAGAAGATGAAGCTACACTTACTACTTAGGGGCTACATCTATCCTCTCCCACTCTCTTTTGATAGAAGTAGATTAGATTTTAAATTTTCAAGTATGAACTCGAAGAGTCATTCTATCTTTTTAGTACTTCTCACCTCCTCTAGTTTTTGTCATCTAAACTATCGAGTCTGTATTAATTTCTCCATTAATCAAAGTCATCTTCTTTTCCTAAACACTTTCCCTAAGGTTGTTCTATCTCATGAGTATCATTTAGTGCATGCAAAATAATGGACCCTCCATTCCCTAAATCATCGCAAAAATAGAAACTTCTAAACGAGTTTAAGAAGCGAGTTATCATTAGAAGGCTTAAGGGCTAAACATTATCCCTACTGAAAGTCAAAGGTCAACAAACGAAGAAAGCCAAAGATGCTGCTATCAACCTTCATTTCAAGAAGAGTGGGGCTACTCAATTCAAAGCTTTAAGAGTACAAAAAAAAGCCCCACAACAAAGGTGAAACTTCAAGTGCATGAAGGGCTCCCCCACAAAGAAGAGGAGTCAAGTGATACCAACAAAAGAAATGAAGATTACTCAACATCCTCTTGCAGCAAGTTAAGAAGACTTTCAGTATCAAGAAAAATGTTTACCCTTAAGTCATACTAATATTTGGCTTTCTTCTCAAACTTGTTTAGAAACTTCTAGATGATGCGCGGTTCATTAAAAGGTAGAACTACTTTTCTAGATCCTTGAGCCAAGCAGCATTTCTTGTTGAGTCTAGAGGCTTCATGTTAGCCACTCTCATACACACTCTTGAAATCCAAGCATCAAAACTGGGACTTCCTAACCTTTCCTCCCATAGTCAATCTCTACTTCAACTCTTCAAACTAATCTGCATTAGGTGCTTTCCTATTTGCTTCTCACTCTCACCATTAGAGAATACACTTCTCCAAAGAGTCAATGCTTGGATCACCTTCCAAAGAATAGAGTCCGTCTCTCCTCATTTAACTTGAGATCTCATTTCTCTCTCCTCAATAAGATTTTCTCCGCTGAGTTCTCTTCAAGTTAACATACTATTTTCAAAAAAAAAAAGAAAAAGAAAAAAAAAGACGCAAAAGAGATGCCCGCTAGATTGAAAACCCGAAAAGGGCGGTCTAGGCAAAAACTAGGGTGCGTCACTAAGAAAAAAAATCAAGGACAAAGGGAGACCATTCTTCAACCTTCTTCATCGAACATCATTCGGTCTTCTTCAAATCAAATCAACAAGAAGAGCCTTCTTCGATCTTCAAATCAAGAGATCAGACTCACAAGCCTGTTCACAAAATCATCTACCACATTCAAGCAACTTGGGACTTGAGACAGAAAAGGGTCTTGGACATAGAGCCATTATGACAGTCAACAGACTTGTAGCCGTTTGCCTCCTAGAGACACGATTCAGGGGAGAATTAAGAATGAAGATTCGTAACAGGCCTAGATGTGTTCACACAAGGTTATGTAGCGATGGTGAATTTTTTAACATCTGGGAGTCGCCACTTATTATTTATTGATGAAAAATAATAAGAAAACCCTTTTTGATATTTTCAAGAGATTCAAGGGTTCAGGGATTAAGTTATGGAATGGGTAGGTCAAGGAGTATCCATTCCACCCAATCTGAAGATTGGTCTTGCTAATTGGGTGTTATTAATCTAATCAATCTAAAGAACAATAAGAAGAAATAAATAAACCCTAATTAATTTATTAATTAGGAATGTCGGATTGTATGCTTCGAGATCGTCTCCATGAATTGAAGGGACTCTAGGCTAATCCTTTTGATGGGATTATACTACTCTAAAATCAATAGAAGGATTAAGAAGAGAAACGGAAGTTAAAGGATGATTACCTTTTGTTTGAGAAGGGATTCGGACAGAGTTTCGACTCAATCCTAGGTTCGAATCTTGATACGGATAGAGCTTCGCCTCAATTCTTGATTCGGGCTTCGATGTTTGTTGATCAACAAGGATGATAAACAAACTTTAGGTGATTTAGGGTGATTTTGTAGGAATCTTTCAGGGAGAGAAACCCACAAAATGTGTGTGTTATGTGTTTTCGATCTGGGATCGGGCCTCTGAAATACTGAAAGCCATTAAGTAGTTATAGGGATTTATTAGGTGGATGCATGACTTGGTCACCAAGTTTAGGAGACTCAAGTGGATTGTGACTCCTCCCAAGGATGCTTTCAGAACCCTCTAGTCAGTAGAGACCCGGATTGGATGATGTTTATCAAGAAAAGAGGTTAAAACGGAAAAGGAAAGTGATTCTGCACATCTTGCAGAAGGGTTGTCTCGCGCGAGACACGTATGTCCCGCGTGGGACAACTAGTCGGTTGACCATTTTGTCCTCTTCAGTCATTCCGTTAGTCAGTTAGGTCCAAATTAACGAGGTTAGTTAGAAACTTAACGAAACATGACAAAACTGATATGCTTTCATCAAAACATAAAAGAGAGATGAAGAGTAGTGTAATCATGAATTATAGGTTCAGAATGGGGTGTCTACAGAGTCATCGATAGAAAAGACATCATTCTGAACGCTGAGATGGTCGTGCCACACGGCTACCTACGTATCTCTATCGGAGAATCAGACCAAAACGTAGTTCGACTCCAAAACACGAAAAGGCTGCTTTAGGTATTTTGAAAATCATTTTTGAAAATTGAGGAGATTTTATTTTTGAAAAGGCAAATCCATACTGAGGAATCAAATCATGACCCAATTATGAATATACCTGTCTATCTGAAGATTCGCCTGTTTTGGCTCTGAACCTGCAGGGAAAGATGTTAGAAAATAAAGATTTATCTGTCCGGTCCTTTACATTCAAATGATTTGTCTTTTGAGACTGAAGTGAGGTGACGATCCTGGTGGTTCGGGACCGAGCTTTTGTTGAAGTGACGATCCTGGCAATTCAAGATCGGGCTTTTGTTGAGGTAAGTATTTGACATACTGACCCTAGATGCTTGATACACCTGATTGGTGACGATTCTAGCGATTCAGGATCGGGCTTTTTGTTGGTGACGATCCTGGCAATTCAAGACTGAGCTTTTGTTGGTGAGTACTCGACATACTACCTGTAGATGCTTGACACACCTAATTGGTGACGATCCTGGCGATTCAAGACCGGGCTTTTTGTTGGTGGCGATCCTGGCGATTCAAGATCGGGCTTTTGTTGTTAGTGAGTACTCGACATACTACCTGTAGATGCTTGACACACTGAATTTGCGCTCGCCCGAAAATTTGTTTTTCGTGAAAATGAAGGAGTCGCCACTCCGTTTTAAGAGGAAACATTGAAAACCTTTTTTGACAGAGAAAATACGAGTTCGGGGGTCAGGTTACATGTTGGGAAGAACCGAGAGTTCACCCAACACGCCTCGTCCATGGACGAGTCTTTCAATTAAACATCCAAGCAAATCCAAAAGTGTGTGCAAGTGTTGATAATGAACAAATGGAGTAATCATGCATTTTATTCAATATGAGAAAGAGATTTACAACTCGTGAGCCCATTATTTAGGGAGGCCACATCCCTGCTACAACAATCTAAAACAGATTACAACTGAATGAGGTTTCTGCAAATGGGTCACGATATGTTGCATGAAATATGATTCCGGTAACCACATGTGTCGCGTGACATAGGATCACCTCGGAACAATATGTCGCGTGACATACAGAGGCCATCTGCAGAAACTTACACAATGAACATCAGAATCAACAATAACTAATCCAGATCCAATTGATTAATCAAATTATGTATGAAATACAAGAATAATAACAAATCGACCTCGGGAGTGTGGATATGGGTAGATCCACACCCCCTTTGGGCTTTGAACACCAATTCAAGCAAATATCCAACAAGAGCAATTCAATTACACAGATCAAACGACTTAAACAGAGAGATTGCGATTGGGATTCAATAATCCAGAACTGCCTAGTGGTCTGATTATTGAATCCTAACAAAAGTAAATGAGAGAATTATGAAGAATTAAGTAAGAGGGAGAGAGAGAGAGTTTAGATTTCGTTACCCTTGATGCTTCCCCGAATCCTGTATCAAGTTAGATACAAGACCCTTCAATAGGTTATTTCTGGCCTTGAAATCCTGAGAGAGTTGATGCAAGAGGATTCAAGTGAGTTGGTTGGAGAAATGGGTTTAGATGGGAGAGAATTGGGTAGGTTGAAGGTAGGAGAGAGAGAGAGGTGTGTTTGGGAGGCTTTGTTACGATGCAATTTGCGCAGAGTAACAGTAGGCTGAAGTTGGGATCCATTTATGAGAGGGGGAGGGTCTTATTTATAGGCTGCAGTTAGTGGCCTCAAGGTGTCGCACGACCTTACGTATCCACTTTCCATGCCTCGACTTGTCGCGTGACACAAGGTGGCCATAACCATTTTTGGCGCCAAAACCAGTTTCTGGAACATTCCGGGAAAATACCCAAAAAGTCCAACAGGTTTTATTCCCAAGAGGTCCCTTTGCATGAGTAAGGTACCAAAAGGTACTTCCTTCACGGGAAACATATGAAATGTTTCCGGAAGTCTCGGGATCGGTCGGGAATTTACCAAAACGCCCCTTAATGCGATTTTATTACATTAAAATGCATCTAAAAGGTTGTGAATTGGATTGGCGTACTTACAGAGCCCCTCGGCAACGTCACTTTTGGAAAAAGTGGGGTTTTCGATAAAATAAGACCCAATCCCAATGAGCATCAAGGGATAAGGTAACGGGCTAGAAGGGTGAATCGGGGAATCTAATGGCTGGACCTTTCTGAGAAAGGATTCCTATGTATCCCTTTAAGAAGGGAATCAAGCCAAATCGTAGTTCAGAATTACCAAAACTAACTACAAGCAAGAAAGGGGTAGAGATGTGGCTTCATACCTTTGTTGTGCTTACTTGTGACTTCTTGAGGGGTCGGTACTACTGCGGTTGGCTAGTAGCTGCTTTTAGTTCCATGTTGTAGCTGCCGGAGGGTCTCATGCTGCAACTGGTATTTGCGAGTAGCTGCCGGAGGGTCTCATGCTATCGCCGTTGATGAGTTGTAGCTGCCGGAGGGTCTCACGCTGCAACTGGTCTTTGTGGATGCCGGAGGGTCTTAGGCTATAACTGCTTGGTGGGAGGTAGCTGTCTAGGGTCTCATGCTACCATTGGTTCTGCTGAGGGATAGGTTGTGGCCTCTGCCACTTGTCGATGCTCGCTGGGTGGCCATTCACGGGAAGGTCTTTGCAAAATAGGCTTTTGAAGTCGTCGGGACCGGTGAGCATTATTGCCTGAATTCTGTGGCAGCTGGGGCTCTTTTCTTTGACAAGCACTATTTGGGGGCTGAGGCTACCGCTTGTTGACGTTTGCTGGGGAGATTGACAGATGCGGACTCTTTGTCTCGGTTTATCATGCAGAATAGGCCTTTGAAGTCGCCGAGACTGGTGAGCCTTGTTTCTTGCTTGGATTCTTGTGGCAGCCGGGCTCTTCTTCCTTTTTTTTTCTTTGACAAGCACTGCTTGGGGGCTGAGGCAATTGGGGCTCTTTCATATGATGCTGGTGAGATCGGATGGCTGGACCTTTGGAGAAAGGATTCCTACGTATCCCTTAAAAAAGGGAATCAAGCCAAATCGTAGTTCTGGGCCTTATGAAGATAATAGAGGCGGGGTCTGCCACCTGCGGGGTTCGGAATCCTTGTCCAGAACTGTGATTCGAGGGGCAGTCTTCACAATCACATTACGATCACCTGATTATTGTACTCTGCGGGGGGAGACACAACACTCTAGACACTTTGCATTTTATTTGACCTCTTACTTATGCATTATTAATCTTTTGTTGCACAAGTCCACCTCAGCTGGGGAGAATAGGAAGTAGGGGGATTTTGCACGGCTTGGTGAGCAGATATGTCTGTATCAGTTGCTCTATGAGGGATTGTGTATGGGATGAAAAGTGTTTGTAATGGGGTGGACCCTCTCCCGTTATAGGGGAAACGTATAAGTGATGGTGTAGCTTAGGCAAGTCGGGGACGCTCCCGGGAGTACTGGTTGCAGCAGGTCCATTGCTAGTGAGGACAGAGTGTATAGTGCGTCTGAGACAGCAAGCAGCAGAGGGGGTGCAGAGGATAATCCCGGCTTGGCGAAGCCCCAATTGACAGTTCAAAGCAATCTTGGAGGGAATCTGGTTAGGAGAGCCAGAGGGATACCTTAACCAAAGCCCCAGCTTGAGGACATTACATGCAGCTTCATCGCAGGCAGAGTCATCTTGTGGCCGAAGAGGCAACCCATCATTTCAAATCGTAGTCAATCAGTCGCTGGACAAGACTCAGAAATGCTTACGTGCAGGGGCATATCTTTCGAGGGTTGGAATGTATCCCGATTTTCTGTATGACACTCTCGCTTTAGGTTTGACTCTTTTGAGAGAGTATAAGCATCACAAGGTGTGGAAAAGTGTATGGAAGCCCCTGCTGACCGAAACGGTGTTTAGCTCTATCTTCCTATGATGTAGAAATAGAAGACTTTTTGAGACACTTGAAAACTTGTCTTATTCGTGGTGATCACAAAGCTACTTAAAGCCCTTTATTGATGTTCGGGTTATTCAAACCACCAAAGCCGATATGAGCAAATATTTTCATCAATCCTGAGGAGAAAGCTCACTGATATCAAGAATCAAACTCGGAAGGATAGGCAGTGTATGGGCATGGTCCTTGAGGAGACCGGATTTTCTGAGATCTGTTTGTGATTTCGACCGAACCAATTATGGTTGCCTACGTTCCCCTCCATAGGAGGAGCTCAGGTCGCCGTAGTTCGGCTTATCCCGAATGAAAAGAATGAACGTTGGAATTCAGGGATCTGAGGACCTTCTAGGATTTCGAGAGTTGAAAGAACATGTCCTCTTGGAGTGTCGATGGGAGACACGGATGTGAAGCCCCAGTGGGACATCCACGGCGGGTGTTTGCGGAGGAGAAATGAAATATGCTCACATGGAACGTCGAATGAACGGATAGAATTTGCACAATCTCCACTTGACGGTCCTTTGAGCCGGGATGGACTTGGCTCCGCTTTAAGCAATAATCTGTTTTAAGATCTCGACGATACTGGAATGAAACTGCTATCCGGTAGGGACTGCGACTGGGCTTCGGGATTTCGATCGGTCTTTGGGTGATTCAGGATATCATGACCTCTTAAAATGAGAGGTCGGCTAGGCTTTTTGCTGGCTGAACCTCTAAAGATGAGAGGTTGGCTCTTGGGTATGTGTTTGGGATTTCTAAGGTGAGGGAATCCATGATTGCATCTTCAATGCCTCTAAGAATGAGAGGTCAATCTTTTGGCTTTGGCTAAAGGCAAAGGTAAGGGTAATGGTAATGGTAATGTCCTCTAAAATCGAGAGGACGGCTTGGGATTGGTCAAGGTATTGAGAATATCCTCTAAGATCAAGAGGACGGCCGGAATTGGTTGAGGTAGTGGTGAGGGACATCCGTGCTGTCTCCTTATTCGCTCTGAGACTCCTCTTTGAGTAATGACCGGATCTTTTGACTTTCACTTCTGAGAGAATCGCTGGGGACTAGGCTCTCTTTCTTTCCTTCTTTTTTTTTTGTTATGTTTTTTTTTTTGTATTTTTGTCTCTCTCTTTTCTTTTTTTCTTTTTTTTTGAGAGAGAATTTCAGTTAGTCCCCAGGATGGATCATTGCCTTCCGTCGTTCTTGCGCTTGGAGACGGTCAATCTTCTTTTGCATCACGGGAGCCTCAAGGATAGTCCCTCTTCTTCTTGAGATGGTTAAACGGGTTTCAAATACGCCGATCTTGAAATGAAGGGGTATTGTTTAGTGAGGGTGAGGTAATGGCTTTCCTATGGGTGAAGGTTTCAACCGCAGTCCCTACAGGATGATCCGAACGAGATCAAGTCTTCATTGCTTGCTTTAAGCTTACTTCGCGGAAGATCCATGCAAATTCATCGAGCAACGAGATAGCGAAGACGAAGGAAAGTATGTGAGCATATGGGAATCGAGGTGGGAAATTGGTAAGCCCCACTTTGTGAAGGATATCAGTCGATTTTCTCACTCCGATCAATTTAAACATTAGCCATTTCAAAGCGTTGGTCGGTGAGCAGCACAAGTGATCAGTTGGAATAAGACCATTTCAATCGAGTGTAACGCAGGTGTACTAGTAATGTCTCGAGTCTAGCAAGAAGAGAAACAAAGATTTTTATCACTGCAAAGCAAAATTGGTCCAACTTGGACTCAACAGACTCATGTCCGATAGTGGACATTCTAGACCCTACGAGGACTGATCGACTGCTTCAACATTGGATGGACGGAAGAGCATCGTTGCCATCGGTGCGGTGAGGACCCTTCTCCATCTTTCTGTTCTTCATAAGTCGCCCTCCTTATCTTTAGCAATCTGAGCAAACAACCGTGCCTCTCGCTTGCGAGGAAGAATATTTTCAAGTGTAGCTCGCAACTTTTCGATGGACGCACCATTTGCACTCTGCTGACCCATGGGCTACGAACCTCCAGACTGGTGGGCCATAATCTTTTCTGCACTGAGCGTTTTGGATTCCGCATCAGATGGACGACTGCTCGGTGTGATGTACCCGATTTATTGAAATCAAACGGAGTCGCCACGCCATTTTTGTTTAAAGGGCCAAAACTTTGAAAAATGCCCGAGATTAGAAATTTGGGTTCGGAGGTCATGTTACACGACGGGAAGGACGTTAGTGTGCACCCGGAATGCCTCGTAAAATGAGTCTTCCAAGCTAAAAACCATTTGTTTGTGTGTGTGTGTGTGTGTGTGTTACTTTGGCCAAAATGAGTTGAAACTGAGGAAAGTAAAAATTGGGAACTCTTTTTAAGACTTTAAACTAATCCCATGATTTTTGGTGTGATTTTTGAGTTGAGTTTTGGTACTCAAAAGATTTTTAGGAGTTGGAAACCATTTCTGCCAGAATGAAGAAGGCAGTGGACACTTGATTTTGAAATGGACTTTAAGGCCTGAAAACCCCAGAATCTGGGAAAAGTCCGAGAATGAAAAATGTTCAAAACACCTTAAATAAGGTTTCTGTAAAAGAACTTTTCATTTTGGAGGTTATTTGAGGATCCAAAACCTTCTGGAAATCTCAGATATGAGATCTGGACTTCCAGAGACTGATGAACTGACCTTTAAAGGAAAATTTGAAAAAGGGAGTTTTACTCACGAAAAAAATAAAGTAAAAATATGTATGAAAATATCTGGATGTTGGCTACAAAAAGTATTTTGTAGTCAACACCAAATTCCAAGTTTATCTGTGTCCAAAAAATTAGACCATGGACAGAGGTCTTAGAGAAATGCTACTGGACAGCAACATTCTCAAGAAGGAAATATGATTTAAAAGGGGGTTTTGCAATCCATGCTTGTCCCCATTTCCCTAGGTTTTGATTAGTAGTCACTAGACATTTTAGTGGTGATCTACTATATCAAACCATCCTTGGGGTACATTAGGACTTAAGCATTTCATTTGCTTGGGAAGGGGAATTTTGTAGAGATGAAATTAAAGAGAAAAATCAACTAGAGATTTAAAATGTGGACCATTTGAGATGGTAATTCATGAAGGTGAACTTCAAGATGACCATCTTAGGTCAAGATTTAAGTTAAACTAGACATAAAGTAAATCAAAGTAAGAAGAACAAGATGAACAAGAAGTTAAAAGGGAGTTTTGGGGTTTAGAGAAGGAGGGCTTTACCAATGGTGACACCCTATCTTCCTAGGCTTGGAATTTGACTTGAGGATTATCAAGATTTGGTGTTTGACTTGAGGAGTATCAAGATTTGGTGTTTGGATTTGTGTTTGGGTGGATTCAAGGCTTGAATGTGTTTAGAGTTTGATGATAGAGTTGGTCAAAGAGAAAACAAGTAGATAACACTTAAGTCCTCTATGTTTTCTCTCTAATGCTCCTCCTAAGGGGTGATTTGAGCTTGGATTGGTGTATGTATGAGAGTATGTATGAGAGTATTTTGAAAGTATTTTGAGTGAGTGGGGTTTGGGAAAGATTGAAGAGAAAATGGTGGCAATTCTAGTGAATTCCCACTGTTTTCTCCCTATTTTTCGCCAGAATACAGCTTCTATGAGCCAATTGTGTTGTGTAAACTGAGAGAGGAGGGTTTAATTTATAGGCCTCTGGAAATGTCAAACATGTCCGCGCAGAGGGTATTGTAAACGTGCACTGTTCATTAAATGTAGCTCCAGGCTTTGGACAGGAAGAATAAAATTCAAAAATCCAGCAGTTTATGTTTTTCAACTTGCCCAATTCGGATTTTTCCAATTTCTTTTGCTTTTTGAGATTCTTTCCTTGGTTTATCTTTAAATGGCAAACCCTAATCTACCCTTGGTTAGTTAGAAATGTTAGAAATGTTAGTATTGTTAAAACTTTCGTTAATTTTCTAACGAAAATACTAACAACTCAAATTGGAGTACTTACAGTAGCCCCTCGGCGACGGTGCTTTCGAAGGAAGCGGGGTCGTCGATAAGAGTAAGGCTCCATATTTGGCAGGATGATCAAGTGATCGAGTGGCTGAACCTATTTAATAGGCTACCTACGTATCCTTAAGAGGAATCAAGCCGGCCGTAGTTCGGGTCTTTGAACCTGGAGATGATGGCATTTTAGGTGCCTCGAACCTGATGAGCGAGTTCTGCAGTCGGTTGCTGGAAAGAAACTCTGCTGGGGATAGAAGATGACCATTTTGGTCTGGTGGATTTGAGTTGTATATCTGCTCTGCTGGGGATAGGAATGACCATTTTCGGTCTGTTGGCTGAACCTAATGATAGGCTACCTACGTATCCTTAAGATGAATCAAGGCAGTCGTAATTCGGGTCTTTGACCCTAAGATTTGACTATTTTTGGGAAGTCACCCTGAGATCTGACTATTTTTGGGAAGTCACCCTAAGATTTGACTATTTTTGGGAAGCCGCCCTATGATTTGACTATTTTTGGGAAGTCGCCCTATGATCTGACTATTTTTGGGAAGTCGCCCTATGATCTGACTATTTTGGGGAAGTTGCCCTAAGATCTGACTATTTTTGGGAAGTCGCCCTGTGATCTGACTATTTTGGGGAAGTCACCCTAAGATCTGACTATTTTTGGGAAGTCGCCCTGTGGTTTGACTATTTTGGGAAAGTCGCCCTATGGTTTGACTATTTTGGGGAAGTCGCCCTAAGATCTGACTATTTTTGGGAAGTCGCCCTATAGTTTGACTATTTTGGGGAAGTCACCCTATGACTTGACTATTTTGGGGAAGTCGCCCTGGTAATGACTTCGGTTTGTCGAATTAGGGGATGATTGCGATTTATCGCTTTCCTCGTGTTGTGTGTGATAGCGTTTTAGGTGCCTCAAACCTTAATGATGGCGTCTTAGGTGCCTCGAACCTTCATGATGGCGTCTTAGGTGCCTCGAACCTTGGAGATGGCGTCTTAGGTGCCTCGAACCTTGATTTGAAATGATTTTCCTTTGATGGTTTGGGATAGATGGTCTATTGGTGGACTTCATTTGAAGGGATCGGTCTTATGTTTGCTGCCGGGATTCCGTTAACTTCGCTGGGGATTTTGTTAGCCTTTGTTGGAGTTTAGTTCAGGAGTATGAACCTAAATGGGGACTTAGTTCAGGGGTATGATTCTAAGTCGAAGTTTAGTTCAGAAGTATGAACCTAAATGAGGACTTAGCTCAGGAGTATGAACCTAAGTGGGGACTCAGTTCAGGAGTATGAACCTAAGTCGGGGTTTCAGTTCAGGAGTATGAACCTAAATGGGGACCTAGTTCAGGAGTATGATCCTAAGTGAGAATTCAGTTCAGAAGTATGAACCTAAATGAGGACTTAGCTCAGGAGTATGAACCTAAGTGGGGACTTAGTTCAGGAGTATGAACCTAAGTCGGGGTTTCAGTTCAGGAGTATGAACCTAAATGGGGACCTAGTTCAGGAGTATGATCCTAAGTCGGGGTTTCAGTTCAGGAGTATGAACCTAAATGGGGACCTAGTTCAGGAGTATGATCCTAAGTCGGGGTTTCAGTTCAGGAGTATGGACCTAAATGGGAACTTAGTTCAGGAGTATGATCCTAAGTTGAGGTTTGGTTCAGGAGTATGGACCTAAATGGGAACTTAGTTCAGGAGTATGATCCTAAGTTGAGGTTTGGTTCAGGAGTATGGACCTAAATGGGAACTTAGTTCAGGAGTATGATCCTAAGTTGAGGTTTTGTACCTGAGGGAGACTATTTGAAGGTGTTCTTGCTGGGGAAGATTCGTGCTTACGAGAACTGTCGAGAAAAAGGGTGATCGTGTTGGACAAGTGACTGGACCTATGGTAGGCTACATAGTCCGTCAAAAAGGGTGGCGATAACGAGAGGCCACGGGCTTTGTACCCAAGGTTGACTGCTCTTAGGGGAGTCACTCGAGGATTGACTAAAGCTTACGTTGCTATAACTAAGGTCGTGGGTAATCGCACAACATTTGTGAGTGTATGCATATTTTTGAGATATGTTGAAGGACTAACGTACCTTTGCTGTGCTTACCTGCAGGAGAGCAAGTTGCGGGGCTGTGCGGTAGTTGATAGTGTTGATGCATCTTTGAGAACTTGGTGCCTCTGTCCGAACTGTATTTGAGAACTTGGCGTCTCTGACCGAATTGTATTTGAGAACTTGGCGTCTCTGACCGATTTGTATTTGAGAACTTGGTGTCCCTGACCGAATTGTATTTGAGAACTTGGCGTCTCTGACCGATTCGTATTTTGAGATCTTGGCATCCCTGACCGATTTGTATTTTGAGATCTTGGCATCCCTGACCAATTTGTATTTTGAGATCTTGGCATCCCTGACCGAACTGTATTTGAGAACTTGGCGTCCCTGACCGAATTGTATTTGAGAACTTGGCGTCCCTGACCGATTTGTATTTGAGAACTTGGCGTCCCTGACCGATTTGTAGACACTGGAGGTGATCTGCACATGTTTTGCCCGGAATCATCTCTTGCTGAAAAGGGGGATTTGATTTCTTGCAATTTTGTTGAAACCATTGATTTTGGGCTTTGGCAAACATCTTCCTTGTTGAGGGTAAGTCTTAATAGTGAAGGAAAATGGTCTTTCACGTTTGAATTCCTGCATTGGTTAGTAGAGAGGAAGAAGCATATATGACATTCATGATGACAGATGTATGCATAGAACCAAAAATGATTGTGAGAGCATCACTGCATATGTTCGCGAGATGATGCATTTACTTGCTTTCGAAGATGCACCTAGTCTAAGCTTTTGGCAGGGAAATTATGATTTATGATCTTCAATCACTTAGGATTTTTCCTATTGATTCAAGTTTTGTGCATGCCACATGAGCCCTTGGGAGATTTTTGTGGGGATGCATGGTGATGAGAGGGGATGCATTGGGATGTATGTGTCTGGAGACTGTTTGGAACAGATTTTGAGCAAGTGGAGGAGGTGAGAGCCCTCGATTGCGATTTAAACAGTGGTTGTTGATGAGGTTTTGTTAACAGTATCACATGGACCTATATCTTGATGAGATTGGATTCGGATCCCGGGTCTTGATTGGAATTTTCCCTCTCAAAATTGGTCATTTGAAGCTGATACTGACATGCTCTAGGGCACGTTGATATGAGTGAAGCTTCTTTCATTTGGGTGAGCTGTGACTTCGGCCGAAACCTTGTTCGGAGAATGATTTGATGAAATTGCTAATGCCGGGAGAAACCCAGATCTTAAATTCCGATGCTACGGGCAGCTGCTATGTACCAAGTTCTGAAGCTGAAAAATCTAGTTGTTGATGTGACTAGACCCTTCTTGTGACTTGATAAAATTCAGGTCCAAAGGACCAACTTGATAAAGCCCCCGGATCCTGAGTAGGCAAAGTCCAGATTTTGAAGAAGTGCCTTGGTGAATCTATCTCGTAGTGAAGAACCCAATGTGGACCCAAAGATGACTATAGAAGCCCCAGCTTGAAGAGCTGATACAGGAGAACCTGGGAGAATCGCTTAGCAAGCCCCAGCGTGAAGAAATTTAGAGTAGTCTTACAGAGGAGGCACCCATTTTTTCAGACCTTAGTCAACCAGTCACTTGGACAAGACTCAGAAATGTTTACGTGCAGGGGCATATCTTTTGAAAGGTGGGAATGTCTCCCGAATTTGTATATGACACTCTCGCTTTAGTTTTAACTCTTTTGAGAGATTATAAGCATCACAAGGTGTGGAAAAGTGTATGGAAGCCCCTGCTGACAGAAAGACAGTGTTTGGCTCTATTTCCCTATGATGGAGAGAAAGAAGACTTGTCGAGACACTTGAAAACTTGTCTTATTCATGATGATCACAAGGCTGCTTAAAACCCTTTGTTAATGTTCGGTTTATTCAACTCCTAAATCTGATATGAACAAATATTTTGATTAATCACGAGGAGAAAATCAACTGATATCGAGAATCAAGCTCGGAAGAACGGAAAGTGTATAGGGACGATCCTTGATGAGACCGGATTTATTTTTTTGAGATTTGTTTGTGATTTTGACCGGACCATTTCTGGTTGCCTACGTTCCCTCCATTATGAAGAGCTCAGGTCGCCGTAGTTCGGGCCTATCCCGAATGAAAAGAGAACGAATGTTGAAATTCGAGGATCTGAGGACCTTTGGGGATTTTGAGGATTTGGAGGATTGAATAACATATCCCCTTAGAGTGTCCATGAAAGACACGGATGCGAAGCCCCAGTGGGACATCCACGGCAAGTGTTTGTGGAGTAGAAATGAATTATGCTCACATCAGATTTGAATTTGCACAATCTTTGATTGGTAATTTTGAGCCAAAATGGATTAGATTCCAGTTTAAGCAAGCAATGAACCATTAATTTGATGAAATTGCTATCCGATAGGAATTGCAGCTGGGTTTCCGGGCTTCGATCGGCCATCGGGTAATTTTGGAAGTTATGACCTCTTAAAGTGAGGGGTCGGCTGGGCCTTTTGCTGGCTGAACCTCTAAAGATGAGAGGTTGGCTTGCAGGGATGTGTTTGGAAAATCTATGGCAGGGAAGATTGATTGCCTCTAAGGATGAGAGGTCAAATTTTGACCTTGGCCAAAGGCGAGGGTAATGGTGATGGGAGTATCCTCTAAAATTAAGAGGATGGCTTGGGATTGGTTTAAGGAAATGATAAGAGGAAATCCAAGCTATCGAGAACTTTTGTGAACTTGCGAGAATTCGGGCTCCTTTTTGATCATTGGAGAGCCTCTTTTTTTTTTTTTTTTTTTTTTTTGGAAGGCTTCCTGGGGAGCTTGGAATTATATCCGAAATTGTGAGGATTTTAAAATCATTCTTTTGAGAATTCAGAAGGCCTCTTTGAGGAGTTGAGAATTATCTTTCCTTCCTTCACAACTTGAACATTTTATGCATCGCCGACTCTCGACGCTAACTTCTTTGGCGTTGCTTGGACTTCTCTCAATAAGGAGCAAAGGTGATGGCTAAACAGGGTTTCAAAACATGCCGATCTTGAAATGAAAGGGTAGTGTTTAGTGAGGGTGAGGTAATGGCTTTCCTATGGGTGAAAGGCTTCAACCGCAATCCCTACCGGATGACCTGAGATTACGTCTTCATTGCTTGCTTAAGCTTTACATGAGAAAAGATCCATGCAAATTCATCGAACAACGAGATGATGAGGCTGATGAAAGGGATGTGAGCATATGAGATGCAAGATGGGGAGTTGGTAAGCCCCAATTTGAGAGGGATATCAATTGATTTTCTCACTCCAATTAATTTAAATATTAATCATTTCAAAGAATTTGTGGTTGAGCAGCACAAGTGATCATCTGGGATAAAACCATTTCAATTAAGCGTAACGTGGGTGTGCAAGTGATGTCTCGAGTCTAGCAAGAAAAGAAGAAAGACTTATATATATATAAATTTTAAATGATAGTTAAGCTATCTTTCCACAACATTCGAGGTGGACAAAACCGACAAGTGTCCAAGATGGACTTAGGTGAAAGAAAAATACTAGAACCTACGAAGGTTGACTAAAAGACTATTTTAGAGATAGGTAGCCCCTAGTCTAGCCGCTCTTTGCTGTTGGACCATGCATCCATTCTTCGATGCTGGAGACGGGAGCTATCGCAGGTCTTCCCATCCGGACTTCTTTGTCAGCTTCTTGCTCAATCCAACCATTTTCCTTGCCTGTGATGACTGGTTCATTGACCTCGCAAAGGGGTGAGTCAAATTCCATTATGTTCCCAAGTCTTGAACCACCAAACTCGATCATGTTGACATTCGGGTTGTTGTTTCTAGGGAATGGGTTACTGATAGTATTGGGCCCTTCAGGCACCTCTAACCTCCCTTGTTCAATCAAACTTTGGATTGCCTTTTTCAGGGGGACGCAATCATCTGTCAAGTGCCCGTGGTACTGATGAAAGGCACAATGCTTGGAGGTATCCAAAGGAGCATTGGGGTTTCTAGGCTGATAATTTTCCAAGGGCCGGAGCAAACCTTCTCTCACCAAACCTCTGAAGATATCACTCAAAGGCATCCCAAAGTTTCTCAAGTCTTGGAGCCGGGATCTGGATGCATCAGGTTTCTTGGGAACAAAGGAAGTGGCATTGTTACAGTCCTGTCCCGCATAGCTAATCACTTCTTTACCTTTTGGTTGGGCAGGAGCTGTGTTGGAGGTGGAAGAAACCCGGTATCTGTAAGCAGGTGCAACAACTTGCTGCTGATTGTAAGCCTTTTCGAACTTAGCCCCGGAATTAACCATTGCACGTAAGTCAGCGTAGGGGAAGTGACTGAGGGAAGCTCTCAAATGCGGCTTCAAGCATGACTGAAAGATGTCTAACTGCTCCTCGTCAGAGGGAGGAATGGCCATTTCACTAAGCTTCAGGTTCCACCTTTTATAGAAATCCTCAATATTCTCATCAGGGCGCTGCATCGTTGTCTGCAGGTCAACTCTGTTTGTTTCCCATTCCAAGTTGGCTTTATACTTATCTGTGAAAGTACTGGTAATCTGTTCCCAAGTAGCCCTAGCTTCAGGCTGCAATCGGAAAAACCATTTCAAAGCCCCTGACTTCAAAGAGAGACTGAAGTAGTCAGCCAACTGCTGGTTTGTGCATCCCTTGGCTTTCATTGCCAAAGTATAGGTGTCCAAGTGAGTTTTAGGGCACGTACTTCCATCAAATAGTTCGAGATTGGGCATTACGAACTTGTGAGGCAGGGGTACAATCGAGTCGGGATCTGTAGGCCGAAGAGCAGTGTTCTTTTTGACGGTCAATTCAGCGATCTGCGCTTTCATTTCCTTGTGTTGCTCCATAAACCAAGCCAATTGGGGATCCAAAGGTGGAGCGGGAATGCCTGAGCCGATATTTGAGCTAGGAAGAGGACTATCTGTTGGTGGTGCATTGGTGGAAGGAATACCTTATCCCGGAGCATAGGTGAAAACCTGTCCTTGGCCCAAATTACCCTAGGGAGTATAGGTAGGAGCTTGGGCAAAGGGATAGAACCCAGCGACTTGCTGTTGGCTTCAAATCGGCAGAGAAGATGGAGGTAGATCTGAGGTAGCTGGATAGCTCGGATTTCCGGGGTGAGGCCCGTAAGTAGGCTTGAGTGCGGGCTGCTGTCCCTGGTTGTTGAATTGCATGGCTGCCTGTGGCGAGGGTGTGTAACCAGGGGGTACTGCGGTCCTGGAGATTCTGATGAAACCGGGATGGAGGTTTGGTAACCCATCAAACCATGAGTGATACATGGATTTGTGAAAGCTGTGTGAGGAGCAGCTGAGCTAGCATCATTCTGAGGAAGGGCTCTGACCGTGGCCCGTGAACTGCAGCTGTGGCGGCATTCGAAACTGTTGCTGTGAAGGTCCAGATTGATCGGTTCCAAACTGAGGTGGGATCCCCATTTGCTATGGCATTCCGAGGCACCCCCAACCATGAGTAGACATTCCGTACTGACTTTGTCCCCACTGAGGTACTGCGAACTGACTCGTCCCGTCAGGCTGCATGGATCCAGTGGTCCGCAGTTGGGGAGCCGGCTGACCCAGAGGTCGAGGAGCATGGGCTCTGGTGGTAGTATCGTGGGAAGCCGGTGGTGGCATCCTGGAGTAGTCGGGTTGACCAAGAGCGGGATTGGGGTCTTCCTCTTCTTCCACGGTGAAGGTGCCATCGGGATTGAGGCTGGCGGCCAAACCATGGCTCTTAATAGCCTCCATGAGGCTATTCAGCTGTGCTTCTTGTCGCACTCTCATCTGTTCGGCTAACTGATTCCACTGCTGTTCTGTTTGAGGAGTCCCGGGAGGCGGAGTGACGTTGTCCCCATCGTTACCGGCTGATGCAGACATTCTGAAATCCGGAGTTGGAACAAACGGTGAAGCTGACGATGCACTTGACTCTTCCCAACTGATCAAACGGTGACCCGGCGCCCGAAACCAAGCTTTGTGAGGAGCTGCGGGGGGAAAGACACGAGGGTTCAGATGTTTGGGAATTGAAGGAGGGTAGGTGTTTGGGCTTTGGGCTCATGCAACATGCAGTTATTTGTTCATGTTTACTTAAAACATGTTTTATTAACCTAATCGGTTGGAAAAGATTGCTCTTTTTTTTCGCAAACTACTCTGGATCCTGGATCTGTGGGCCCCGTCACTACGTCTATAAGCCCCTCGTATTCCACCTGTATTTCGACCTCCTAGGGTGGACAGCCCCGGGCGAGGGTCCTATGGGCAAGCGGGTCCCACCGACCAAAAGAAAAACGATCCTAAAAGTCTGGCGGGTAATCGAGTCTTAACGAGCATTCGATGTAAATTACGGACAAAGCTGACGTCAAAAGTCAAGATCATGTCCGAGGGCTCGACGAAAAGTCGGCATGATTTGGACTGATAAATGTCCACGATTGATCTTGATTTGTCGTCAATTAGGCCGTAATTAGGCATGGAATAATCATTAATCCTTGATGACTCGGTGTCATCTTTGGGAGTCGGTGTATAATTTGTGCCGATCGAGCCGAAGTCAAGGCGCCGGTCAATATCTTGGTCAAAGTCTGCGGCGGAAAACCGGCAGAACTTCGACTGATTAGGGTCCCCAAAAGACATTGAGTCGGTATGCCGACAAAGGCTTGAAAGGAAAGGTCTATACACAGACAGGGCATGACACAGACCAAACTAAAACCAATCGGGTCTCGGACAAAGTGTGTCATGGACAAGTGCATGGTCGACACGAGGCTCCATGGGATGTTTGGGTAGTCCTGTGCTTGCACCGAGAGGCATAATAAGACCAAACGGGCCGCGACAAGGATTTCCCCGGGTTAGGGACGTAGTGTGCAGTGTACGGTCACGTGCGCGTAGTGTGCAAGCAGTCTATTTCCTTTTTCTTTTTTTTTTTTTCTTTCCTTTTTCTGAGTAAAATAGAAATTTTTCATATGTGTCTTAAAAAGAATGATGCATGATTTTTTTTTTGAAAATTTTCTTCTTTTTTTTTTTTGAATTTTTTTTGAATTTTTTTTTTTGAAATTTAATGAACACATAAGCACATAAGCACAAGAATTCCAACAGTTAGGGACATGATTCCGACAGTCAAAATTTTGACTTTTTCCGAGGCGGCCAAAACAACACGAAAATGTGCAAAAATCAACACACACAACAAATGATTTTTAATGCCGGGACGGAAGCTTGACCCTCAAAAGCTTTTCTTTTATTTTTTCTTTGAAAAAAAACAATGATACCGGTACGTGGGATTGTTAAACCACAATTTATCCCCGACTCGTGTTAGGAGGCGATAACGGGAAGTTTAATGGTTTCCACCAATATACCAAATATCAATTTTTTTTTAGAAAAAGCTTATTTATCCCCAGCGGAGTCGCCACTGTGATGTACCCGATTTTTTGAAATCAAACGGAGTCGCCACGCCATTTTTTTTAAGGGCCAAACCTTTGAAAAATGCCCGAGATTAGAAATTTGGGTTCGGAGGTAATGTTACACGCCGGGAAGGATGTTAGTGTGCACCCGGAATGCCTCGTAAAACGAGTCTTCCAAGCTAAAAACCATTTGTTTGTGTGTGTGTGTGTGTGTGTTACTTTGGCCAAAATGAGTTGAAACTGAGGAAAGTAAAAATTGGGAACTATTTTTAAGACTTTAAACTGATCCCATGATTTTTGGTGTGATTTTTGGGTTGAGTTTTGGTACTCAAAAGATTTTTAGGAGTTGGAAACCATTTCTGCCAGAATGAAGAAGGCAGTGGACACTTGATTTTGAAATGGACTTTAAGGCTTGAAAACTCCAGAATCTGGGAAAAGTCCGAGAATGAAAAATGTTCAAAACACCTTAAATAAGGTTTCTGTAAAATAACTTTTCATTTTGGAGGTGATTTGAGGACCCAAAACCTTCTGGAAATATCAGATATGAGATCTGGATTTCCAGAGACTGATGAACTGACCTTTAAAGGAAAATTTGAAAAAGGGAGTTTTACTCACGAAAAAAATAAAGTAAAAATATGTATGGAAAGCTCTGTATGTTGGCTACAAAAATTATTTTGTAGTCAACACCAAATTACAAGTTTATATGTGTCCAAAAAATTAGATCATGGACAGAGGTCTTAGAGAAATGCTACTGGACAGCAACATTCTCAAGAAGGAAATATGATTTAAAAGGGGGTTTTGCAATCCATGCTTGTCCCCATTTCCCTAGGTTTTGATTAGTAGTCACTAGACATTTTAGTGGTGATCTACTATATCAAACCATCCTTGGGGTACATTAGGACTTAAGCATTTCATTTGCTTGGGAAGGGGAATTTTGTAGAGATGAAATTAAAGAGAAAAATCAACTAGAGATTTAAAATGTGGACCATTTGAGATGGTCATTCATGAAGGTGAACTTCAAGATGACCATCTTAGGTCAAGATTTAAGTTAAACTAGACATAAAGTAAATCAAAGTAAGAAGAACAAGATGAACAAGAAGTTAAAAGGGAGTTTTGGGGTTTAGAGAAGGAGGGCTTTACCAATGGTGACACCCTATC
The DNA here is from genome assembly GCA_022495995.1 of Adenophora triphylla var. japonica. Taxonomy (NCBI): domain Eukaryota; kingdom Viridiplantae; phylum Streptophyta; class Magnoliopsida; order Asterales; family Campanulaceae; genus Adenophora; species Adenophora triphylla. The sequence goes on from JAFEMH010000787.1 coordinate 131,676, forward strand.
TTCCTAGGCTTGGAATTTGAATTGAGGAGTATCAAGATTTGGTGTTTGACTTGAGGAGTATCAAGATTTGGTGTTTGGATTTGTGTTTGGGTGGATTCAAGGCTTGAATGTGTTTAGAGTTTGATGATAGAGTTGGTCAAAGAGAAAACAAGTAGATAACACTTAAGTCCTCTATGTTTTCTCTCTAATCCTCCTCCTAAGGGGTGATTTGAGCTTGGATTGGTGTATGTATGAGAGTATGTATGAGAGTGTTTTGAAAGTATTTTGAGTGAGTGGGGTTTGGGAAAGATTGAAGAGAAAATGGTGGCAATTCTAGTGAATTCCCACTGTTTTCTCCCTATTTTTCGCCAGAATACAACTTCTATGAGCCAATTGTGTTGTGTAAACTGAGAGAGGAGGGTTTAATTTATAGGCCTCTGGAAATGTCAAACATGTCCGCGCGGAGGGTATTGTAAACGTGCACTGTTCATTAAATGCAGCTCCAGGCTTTGGACAGGAAGAATAAAATTCAAAAATCCAGCAGTTTATGTTTTTCAACTTGCCCAATTCGGATTTTTCCAATTTCTTTTGCTTTTTGAGATTCTTTCCTTGGCTTATCTTTAAATGGCAAACCCTAATCTACCCTTGGTTGGTTAGAAATGTTAGAAATGTTAAAACTTTCGTTAATTTTCTAACGAAAATACTAACAACTCAAATTGGAGTACTTACACTCGGGCACTTGAACTGCTTCCACCTCAGGAATATGGACCAATGAGCATCGGGAACGAGAGCGCACACCCAACTTGCCGTAGCCTTGCAAAGGTGAAGAGGTGAGGGCATGTATAGACGGAGGGTAGAGAACTTTGAGAAGGTACGGGAGAGGGAAGAATGGGAAAGGAGACGGACTCATGCAACATTTATTATTGTTCAAGTAGAAATCGGTGTTTTAAGTCCTAGAGACGGTTGGAAAAGGATAAGCCTTTATTCATGCAGTCTAGACCTCGGGGGAACCTATCGACACATCATCTGAAAATACACCAAATGCGTTGAGTCAAAATTAATAATAGGCGATAATACCTAAACAAAACCAAAGCATTTATGGGACGAACGAGCAGCCCCAATTTCTGGAGAAATTTGGGCAGCATAACGGGTATTCCTGAAGAATTTCAAGGAAAAATCCGGCATGACCTCTCGTCGATGCACGTTGACAAAGCGACATGATCTCTCGTTAGAACATGTCGTGGGAACGACATGTCCTCTCGTGAAACCATGTTGTGATGGCAACATGCCCACACGTGCTAGGGTTTGGAGGAGGTACGAAAGACTATTAAGAATTTTGAAACAACTCATTTTAGTGTATTTGAAAATGTCGTGTCAAAAACCAACCGTTTTGGGTGAGGTTAAAAGTGTGGCGCCACCTATGCGCACTAGGGGGTTAGGTTTGATTTCAGGCGCTCAAGCGTAGGCGACGTACATCACCGTCCGCGATGCCGTCAATCGCACCCGAGGGTTCTAAGTCTAAGTGATGTAGTGTGCGGATGACTATATTCTTTTATTTACAAAAAACAAGATTTTTTTTTATTATTTTTTTTATTTTGAAAGGAAAGAAAACACACACACACCCCCACAGGAGATACAGGGAACAATAATCAACTGAACCTCATTTGATCCAAGGGACTGCCCTCAAACCAAGCCTTCTGAGTATCTGTTCAGTGGCCACTCTTTGTCGCGTGACACAGGACATCAAGAGACAAAGGTGTCGCACGACCTTTGTGGTCACTGAACCAGAACTCTGCAATCATCAAAATCAGCCCCTGTCTCTCCAAGGCACGAACAAAGCAAGGGCAAACAATGCATAACACAATGACCATAAAGCACAAAGGGCTCACAAGCCTCATATTCAACAAAATGCATGAACCCCAAATGATTATCAAAGATGCACACAAAATTGGATGTATTGGATGTCTAATCTAATGAAAGTCTGACCCACTTAACATTTGAAAAACAGGTTTTCAAAGTCAATTGTCCCCAGCGGAGTCGCCACTGAATGTGCGCTCGTTCGAAAATTTGTTTTTTGTGAAAATGAAGGAGTCGCCACGCCGTTTTAAGAGGAAACATTGAAAACCTTTTTTGACAGAGAAAATACGGGTTCGGGGGTCAGGTTACGTGTTGGGAAGAACCGAGAGTTCACCCAACACGCCTCGTCCATGGACGAGTCTTTCAATTAAACATCCAAGCAAATCCAAAAGTGTGTGCAAGTGTTGATAATGAACAAATGGAGTAATCATGCATTTTATTCAATATGAGAAAGAGATTTACAACTCGTGAGCCCATTATTTAGGGAGGCCACATCCCTGCTACAACAATCTAAAACAGATTACAACTGAACGAGGTTTCTGCAAATGGGTCACGATATGTCGCATGACATATGATTCCAGTGACCACATATGTCGCGTGACACAGGATCACCTCGGAACAATATGTCGCGTGACATACAGAGGCCATCTGCAGAAACTTACACAATGAACATCAGAATCAACAATAACTAATCCAGATCCAATTGATTAATCAAATTATGTACGAAATACAGGAATAATAACAAATCGACCCCGGGAGTGTGGATATGGGTAGATCCACACCCCCTTTGGGGTTTGAACACCAATTCAAGCAAATATCCAACAAGAGCAATTCAATTACACAGATCAAACGACTTAAACAGAGAGATTGCGATTGGGATTCAATAATCCGCATGCCTAGGGTCTGATTATTGAATCCTAACAAAAGTAAATGAGAGAATTATGAAGAATTAAGTAAGAGGGAGAGAGAGAGAGTTTAGATTTCGTTACCCTTGATGCTTCCCCGAATCCTGTATCAAGTTAGATACAAGACCCTTCAATAGGTTGTTTCTGGCCTTGAAATCCTGAGAGAGTTGATGCAAGAGGATTCAAGTGAGTTGGTTGGAGAAATGGGTTTAGATGGGAGAGAATTGGGTAGGTTGAAGGTAGGAGAGAGAGAGAGGTGTGTTTGGGAGGCTTTGTTACGATGCAATTTGCGCAGAGTAACAGTAGGCTGAAGTTGGGATCCATTTATGAGAGGGGGAGGGTCTTATTTATAGGCTGCAGTTAGTGGCCTCAAGGTGTCGCACGACCTTACGTATCCACTTTCCATGCCTCGACTTGTCGCGTGACACAAGGTGGCCATAACCGTTTTTGGCGCCAAAACCAGTTTCTGGAACATTCCGGGAAAATACCCAAAAAGTCCAACAGGTTTTATTCCCAAGAGGTCCCTTTGCATGAGTAAGGTACCAAAAGGTACTTCCTTCACGGGAAACTTATGAAATGTTTCCGGAAGTCTCGGGATCGGTCGGGAATTTACCAAAATGCCCCTTAATGCGATTTTATTACATTAAATGCATCTAAATGGTTGCGAATTGGATTGGCGTACTTACACACACCTAATTGGTGACGATCCTGGCGATTCAGGATCGGGATTTTGTGTTTGAATATGCTTAACGCATGGCACTTGACGTAATAGAGATGTTTGATGCTTTAAGAGGTGCTTGATGCACATGTCTTATCTAATTCTTGAAACTAGGCACTTGACGTGCTTTAATTCCTGTAAGAGGGTTAGTGAAAGCATTTGCATAACAACATATATTCACTTAAGCATTTGTTTGTTCAAGACGATCAATGTGCACTCGACTCCAAGAATCAGCGAGGAGAATGAGTTCTATTATGTGAGAATTGAAAATTGTTTGTGTGATTTAGATTTTGGTTTAGAAAACCAATTCGTGAGGTTCATTTAAAGATCGAATGATACAATCGTCTAATAGGATTCCGTTGAGATAACCCAAGTTCAACGCTAAGGTTCAGGATAATTCAAGGATTTTTCATTGTCGCAGGACTTTTTCATCGTCAAGCCCCAAGTTTCTCATGTGATGATCATTGACTGAGCAAGGTCTAAACCACTCCAATGACTTTTTCTATGTAGAACTTATGCTACTTACTCCAAAGCACCTATTTTTCAAGGCTTCTCTTGACACTAAGATCCAAGACTTTTTGTATGTTGTAGATGACTTCGTGAATGGGCTTGTGAGGCTGCGTGAATTTGAAGAAGGATCCCCTCCTTTTTCCTTTTGATTTTTTTTTCTTTAGTGACGCACCCTGGTTTTTGCCTAGATCGCCATTTCGGGTTTTCAATCTAGCGGGCATCTCTTTTGCGTCTTTTGTTTTTGTGCTCTAATTTTTGCCTAGGCCGCTCTTTACGAGTTTTCAACCTAGCGAGCTATTTTTTTCCTGAAAAGTATGTTTACTCGAAGGGGACTTAGATGGAAGAATCTCATTAAGGAGAAAGATGAGATCTCAAGTTTATTTGAGAAGAGACAGATTCTATTTTTGGAAGGTGATCCAAGCATTGACTCCTTTTTGGGGAAGTATAATCTCTAATGATGAGAGTGAGAAGCAAAAGGAGAAAGCTCCTAATGTAGATTTGATTACTCTTGAGAGTTTAAGTAGGGATTGACTGGGGGAGGAAAGGTTAGGAAGCCCCAGTTTTGATGCTTGGATTTCAAGAGTGTGTATGAGAATGGCTAAGAGGAAGCCCCTAGACTCAACAAAGAACGCTATATGACTCAAAAATGTATAAAAGTTGTTCTACTTTTAATGGACCATGCATCATCTAGAAATTTCTTAACGAGTTTGAAAAGAAAGTCAATCATTAGTACAACTTAAGGCTAAACATTTCTCTTTATGGATGGATGTTGAAAGTCTTCTTTATTTGCGTTGCCATTCAGGATTCATTGTAAGAGGATGTTGAGGGATCCTCTTTTCTTCGTTGGTATCACTTGACTCTTCTTCTTTGTGGGAGAGTCCTTCTTGCCTTTGTTGAAATTCCATCTTTGTTGTGGGGTAATGAAGGCTTGAGAGTTTTTTTTTTGATGCTCTATTTTTGCCTAGGACGATTTGAGGAGTTTCGACCTAGCGAGCTTTTTATTTATTTTTGTACTCTCAAAGCCTCGAATTGAGTAGCTCCACTCTTCTTGGGATGAATGTTGATAGCAGCGCCTTTGGCTTCCTTCGTTTGTTGACCTTCGACTTTCAACATGAGTAATGTTTAGCCTTAAGCCTTCTAAGGATAGTTTTCATTTCAAACTTTTTTAGAAGTTTCGTGACGATTTAAGGAATCAGGGTCCATTATTCGGCATGGATCAAATGATACTCATAAAGAAAACAACTCTTGGGAAAGTGTTTAGGATAAAGAGATAACTTTTATTGATAAGGAAATTCGAAACAGACTCGATAGTTCACTTGACACAAACTAGAGAGAATAGAGATGGACTAAAATGACAGAACGACTCTTCGAGAACATACTAGGAAGTTGCCCTAATCTATTTTTTTTTCAAAGGAAAAAAGGAGAGGACAATCGGAGCCCCAAGGTGGTGATGCTTCAGTTGATCTTGCCGGCTTCATACAAGTCTTGGATGGCGTCCCTCAAATTATAGCAATTGTTGGTGTCATGACCACTAAACTGATGGTAATCGCAAAATTTTTCGTGGTCCCAATCTTCTCTCATTTTCTTAGGATGATAGTCTTTCATTGGCTTCAATTTTCCTTGGCCTACTAGATCATCGAACATTTCCTTAAGAGTAGTCTCACCAAAATCATGATAGGTACGACCGGTGCTTCCCTTGTTGGACAATTTTCCTTTTCTGAATTATTTCTAAGACGGATCAATTCATCAATTCTAATGCTCGATTTATGGAGCTCGAGGAAATTAGGGAAGTAATTGCCGATAATCTTCTCTTGGTACTCTTCGCGGAGGCATTGAAGTAGGATGCGAATTTGTTCGTCTAGGCTTAGCCTATCAACGATTTCAGTCAGTTTGGCCCTCCATCTTTTGATGAAGTCTGTGAATGATTCATTTTGTTGTTGCTTGGTTTGCTCAAGGTCTCTCCTAGTAGTGTGGTAGGTAGTGTTGTCCTCAAATTGTTCTTGGAAGACACGACTGGCAAGTGACCAATCAAGTCTTGTGGAGAGTGGAAGGGTCATGTACCAATCTCTAGCGGTACCATCAAGGGTTTGAGGAAAGCATTGAACTAGAAAGTTGTCATCGACACCCATAGGTAGCATGGCCCAAGAGTAGGTTTCCAGATAGATTTTTGGACAAGTAGTGCCATTGAATTTTGCAATGTCGAGTGTCTTGTAATTTCTAGGAAGCTTTGACATGGTTTGACGAAGAGTGTCATAGTCAATAGAGAGCGAGGCTCCCTTACTCACATTTAGGGATGCAAGTTTCTTTTCTAGTATTGCCATGGTAAGGGGTTCGTTCTTGCTTTTTCCCTTTCTTTCTTTCTTGAAATTATAACTCTCATTGTTAGAGGATGAAGATGATGAGCTAGGCTCATACTTCTTTTTCTTGCTTCTGTGGTGGCTTTTAGCCTTCTTGGTGTATGATACTTCATCATCATCGGAGGTCCCGTTCTCTTTCTTCTGAGCTTAATTCGGCCATTTTCAGTTTCATGGCTCGGAGTTCATCAACCATGGCTTTCATTTCCCCGGCTTGGATTCTCCTTTCAAGTTCTAGTTGCCTTCATTTCATCGACTTGGGCTTGTAGCATTTCCTCATATAGAGTCCTTTGATCTTCAATTTCCTTCTTCGGTGCTTCGGGATTCATCGTGTCGGGAGGAAATTGAATTGTTACCGTTGGAGAGGAAATGGAGCTTGACGACCTTAGAGATGAACTAGAGATATCCCAACGAATCGCCTTTTAGAATATTAGCCCCAAACGATCCTAGGTGGAGAAAAGGATGATGGTTAAAATTACCTCACGAGCGATTTTTTTTGAAGTTTTATTTTTATTAGAGATGGAGTTTTGAATCAAGGAGGGAGTGCATATCGATTATCGATCACAGACACGCATTCGGTAAATAAAGTCTCGCGCGAGACATGGTAGTCTCGCGCGAGACATGGTAGTCTCGCACGAGACAACCATTCGGAGAGATGGATTTTTTTTCTTTTTATTTCCTAAATTCATGGCCGGACGGACAAAGATCTGTTTTCTATCTAGTTTCCTAGGTAAATCTTACAGGTATACGTAATTCGAACCAAACCTAGGGACACAGTAATTGACCGTTCTTTATAAAATAAAGCCATGTAAAATCATTTTTCAAGAAGGATTTTTTTTCTTTAAAGGGTCTTTCGAAAGGGTCATTTCGAAGGGACATTTCCGAAGGGACTTTTTCTTTCTCCGAAGGGACTTTTCCGAATCCTTTTTTGATAGTCAATTTTACATTAGCTTTATTTTGGTCAAAGACAAGAAAGATTACCAAGTCAAAACTGACCGATCACGAAGTGATCCTAGAAAATATTCTACATGATATGTGGAGATGCAGGGCTGGAAGGCTAGGCTCCCCGCGATATGACAATCTAGGTGGATTGAATACGCAGAGTGGGCTGATCCAACTTCGGAGAGACCGGCGACTAGGTGGTTACCGTCATCCGTCCTTAGTGTGGGTCCCGGGTTTATCAAGGGTATGTAGTGCAATGACAGATATAGCATGAGTGCGCGTGTGTGAGAGTCAATCTAGGTGATAGATAAAATAGAGATTTTTTTTGAAAAATAAAAAAGAAAACAAATAATGGCCGCACCAAGTGGTTGCCTACGTTTCTCCCAAATTTAGAAAGACTCAGGCCGTCGTAGTTCCACATAAAGGAGAGAGAGAGAAATAAATAAATAAATAAATTTAAATTACAACTCCCGAATCCTCCATGGACCGGACTTAAATTAAAAAATCAATCGCACGCAGGTATATAGTTCAAGTAATAAATTAATTATTCTACCACGCAAAATAAAGTTACAACAAACAAAATAGAAATAATAATTTATTTTGACTAGGGCTGTTACACGAACCGAGCCGGCTCGAGCTCGGCTCGGGCTCGGCTCGAAAAAAGCTCGAGTTCGAGTGGGCTCGAGGTGAACTCGAGCTCGAGCTCGAACAGATTTTCAAGCTCGTCATTTTTTCGAGCCGGCTCGTGTTCGGCTCGTATGTTCGACGAGCTCTGTTCGAGATCGACTCGTTTGAGCTCGACTCGGGCTCGGCTCGTTAAAAGCTCGAATAAATTTTAGTATATATATATATATGTATAAGTCGAAGCTCGAGCTCGGCTCGTTAAAAGCTCGTTTGATTTCAGATTTTTTTCAAAAAATAAATCGAAGCTCGAGCTCGGCTCGTTAAAAACTCGTTTGATTTCAGATTTTTTTTCAAAAAATAAGTCGAAGCTCGAGCTCGGCTCGTTAAAAGCTCGTTTGATTTCAGATTTTTTTCAAAAAACAAGTCGAAGCTCGAGTTCGGCTCGTTAAAACTCGAGTTCGAGCAGCTCGCGAAAAGCTCGCGAGCCAGCTCGCGAAAAGCTCGAAACTTGATTCGAGCCGAGCTCGAACATGCATTCTGGGCTCGAGCTCGAGCTCGAGAAAAGCTCGAGCTCGATATTTTTTATTCGAGCTCGAGCTCGAAACTTCAAAGCTCGACTCGGCTCGGCTCGTTTACAGCCCTAATTTTGACTTTTCTGAATTTTTTAAAACTTTTCTATAAGTTTTTGTTTTTTGTTTTTTTTTTGTATATTTTTTTTTGTTTGATACAGTCAACTTTGAAGATAGAAGTCAACGAATTTTTTTTTCAAAAAGGTAAAACTTTGATACCAGCTGACTTAACCTCCATTTTTATTTGTGTAGTCATTTTTTTTAAGTCAACTGCCAAGCTTGGTAAACAGCCGCCGCCAAACAAATAAATCATGCCTAATATTAGTATTGCGCGGGACTACTTTGTCCCGCGCTGGACAAACAGTCTGACAGTAATTTTTTTTGACGAAAACAGTGTAGAAAAATTTCGAAAAAATCCAGAAAAATCAAATTTTAAACAAAAAATTGAAAAGATTAATAACACCCAATTGTAACGCAAGTCTAACCCTCTTAATTAATTGTCCCCAGCAGAGCCGCCAATATAGCGATACGTGAATTTTCTTTAACATCTGGGAGTCGCCACTTATTATTTATTGATGAAAAATAATAAGAAAAACCTTTTTGATATTTTCAAGAGATTCAAGGGTTCGGGGGTTAAGTTATGAAATGGATAGGTCAAGGAGCATCCATTCCACCAAATCCGAATATTTGTCTTGCTAATTGGGTGTTATTAATCTAATCAATCTAAAGAACAATAAGAAGAAATAAATAAACCCTAATTAATTTATTAATTAGGAATGTCGGATTGTATGCTTCGAGATCGCCTTCATGAATTGAAGGGACTCTAGGCTAATCCTTTTGATGTGATTACACTACTCTAAAATCAATAGAGGGATTAAGAAGAGAAACGAAAGTTAAAGGATGATTACCTTTTGTTTGAGAAGGGATTCAGACAGAGTTCGACTCAATCCTAGGTTCGAATCATGATGCGGACAGAGCTTCACCTCAATCCTTGATTTGGGCTTCGATGTTTGTTGATCAACAAGGTTGATAGACAAACTTTAGGTGATTTATGGTGATTTTGTAGGAATCTTTCAGGGAGAGAAACCCACAAAATGTGTGTGTTATGTGTTTTTGATCGGGGATCGGGCTCTGAAATACTGGAAGTCATCAAGTATTTATAGGAATTTATTAGGTGGATGCATGACTTGGTCACCAAGTTTAGGAGACTCAAGTGGATTGGGACTCCTCCCAAGGAAGCTTCCAGAACCCTCTAGTCAGTAGAGACCCGAATTGAATGATTTTTATCAGGAAAAGAGGTTGAAACGGATAAGGAAAGTGATTCTGCACATCCTGCAGAGGGGTTGTCTCGCGTGAGACACGTATGTCCTGCGCAGGACAACTAGTCGGTTGACCATTTTGTCCTCTTCAGTCGTTCCGTTAGTCAGTTAGGTCCAAAACTAATGAGGTTAGTTAGAAACTTAATGAAACATGACGAAACTGATATGCTTTCATCAAAACACAAAAGTGAGATTAAGAGTAGTGAAATCATGAATTAAAGGTTCAGAATGGGGTGTCTACAGGTTACTCATTGAAATTCAGCCTTGCTGACTAGCAACAGATTCTGTAAAACCTAATTTGGTCCCAACTTGTCAAGCACAAGTTCACTCATATAGTTCACCCATCTCAAATATAAATCCATAAAAATGTCCCTACATGTTCATATACCATATACTCATCCATAAACTCACCACCAAAATGACCAACCGGCCATTTGCACGAACAGACGTGGACACCACCACATGAGTCTAGTTAAACAACTAAAATCTGAAAAATCTATTTGGAACCTTCATGTGCTAACAGGTGCAGAAAGGTAAGAATCCTTCGGGTCCATCAGAGACCAATGTGCATATATCCTTACATTACAGGGGCCAATAGAACCTCCGCCTCAACTGACAACTTCAAAGTCTGTGACGGCAGCAAACTTCAAGTCCGTGACCTCATCAACATTAACAAAGTCAGTGACGGTAGCAAACTTCAAGTCCGTGACCTCGATAACATTAACAAAGTCTGTGATGGCAACAAACTTCAAGTCCGTGACCTCAGCAACATCAACAAACTCTGTGACGGCAACAAACTTCAAGTTCGTGACCTCGGCAACATCAACAAAGTCTGTGATGGCAGCAAACTTCAAGTCCATGACCTCGGCAACATCAACAAAGTCTGTGATAGCAGCAAAATTCAAGTCCATGACCTCATCAACAACTTCAAAGTATGTGATGGCAGCAAACTTCAAGTCCGTGACCTCGACAACCACAACAAAGTCTGTAATCTCAGCATCAACAAAGTCAGTGACGGCAGCAACGACAACAAATTCCATGACCTCGACAATAATGACAATGTCAGTAACCTCAGGTAGCGCATCATCAACAATGGGTATCATCAGAATTGGGTCAAGTCCTTGATTCCTCATTAAGATCTTACCTTTTGTCCTTCAAATTGGCTTTTCAAAATTCCTAAAACAACCTTTTTTAGTGTTTTGGAGTCGAAATACGTTTTAGTCTGATTCTTTCATAGAGATACATAGGCAGCCGTGTGGCACGACTATCCCATTGTTCAGAATGATGTCTTTTCTATCGATGATATGACTTCTTCTATAAGTCTTGTCATCGAGGGGCTCTGTAGACACCCCATTATGAACCAATAATTACATGATTACACTACTCTTCGTCTCTCTTTTGTGTTTTGATGAAAGCATATTAGTTTCGGCATGTTTCGTTAAGTTTCTAACTAACCTCATTGTTTTGGACCTAACTGACTAACGAAATAACTGAAGAAGACAAAATGATCATTTAAATAGTTGTCTCGTGTGGGACATACGTGTCTCGCGTGAGACAACCCCTCTGCAGGATGTGCAGATTCACTTTCCTTCTCCGTTTCAGCCTCTTTTCTTGATAAATCTTATCAAATTCGGGTATCCAATGATATTTGAGTTTTGGAAGCTTTCTTGGGAGGTATCCCAATCCACCTTTACCTCTTAACCCCTATAAATACTTGATGACTTTCAGTAGTTCAAATGACGGTCGATCCCCAAAAATTTACTGGTTTCTCTCCTTGAACGATTCCTGTAAATTACCCATAAACAAACACCTAAATTCATTTATCAACCTTGTTGATCAACGAACAAGCCTAGAATCGAGGCGGAACTCCGTCCAAATTATTTCTTGACTGAGAAGACACCTTAGAACCACATTCTAAATCAAACACTCCCTAAACACAAGCTAAAATCCTATATTTTTACTTTCTTCTTCTCAACCCCTCTCATTACTTTTAGAGTGGTATAATCCCATCAAAAAGGGTTAGCCTAGAGTCCCTTCAATCTATGGAGGTGATCTCGAAGCATATAATCTGACATTCCTAATTAAGAAATTAATTAGGATTTTCTTGTTCTTCTTTAATTATATATTATTTGATTGATAATACTCAATTGGCAAGACCGATCTCCGGATTTGGTGGAATGGGTGCTCCTTGACCTTCCCATTCCATAACTTAACCCCCGAGCCCTCAAATCTCTTTAAATCATCAAAAGGGTTTTCTTATTGTTTTCCTAAATAAATAATAAGTGGTGACTCTATTATTCAATCAAAAAGGCAATGCTACCGTAGCGAACAAGTTTCACATTTTTTCTTTTCCTTTTGTTTACCTGCCTTGGCCCATTTTATGGGAGACAATACATTTTGACTAGCATGCCTTAGCCCTATTTTAGGGAGGCATTGCTAGTTCCTTTTTAATATGATGTATTTTTGCGCATTCTAGTGTTCATTTCCTTTACTTGTTTGCTTGAATTGCTAGTTAACTTGTGTTTGCCTAGTTGAATGCTTTGTCAATGTAGGAGGGCTTGGTGCCCGTCTTATAATGCTAGGCCCTTAATTATTATTTGCCGAGGAGGGTGCTCGACATTGATGTTTCACCATTTTAGCTAGGGGAAAGGTGCCCGTCATAAGTACTTAGACGTTTTACCCATTTTAGGTAGGGCAAGGTGCCCGTCTTAGGGACTTGGGCATTTCGTTCCTTTAAGTCGGGCATGGTACTTGTCTTTAAGGACTTGGGTATTTCACCCAATTATGGAGGGCAAGGGTGCCCGTCTTTAGGATTTGGGCATTTCACCCTTTGAGTGCGGGCAAGGTGCCCATCTTAAGTACTTAGGCATTTCACCATTTTAGAGAGGGCCATGGTGCCCGTCTTAAGGACTTAGGCAATTCACCCTTTAGTGAGGGCAATGGTGCCCGTCTTACGGACTTGGGCATTTCACACTTTGTACGAGCAAGGTGCTCGTCTTAAAGTGATGGACAATTCATCCTTTTAGTGCGGGCAATGGTCCCCGCCTTTAGGACTTGGGCATTTCACCCATTCTTCGAGCAAGGTGCTCGTCTTTAAGTGATGGACATTTCATCCATTTAGTGCGGGTAATGGTGCCTGTCTTTAGGACTTGGGCATTTCACCTCTCATATGACTTAAGTGATGATATAAGGACCTTCCGAGTTAGGAGAGAGCTTGTTCTTCTCGGCTTTTTTGCGTGTAGCTTCTATCTTTCTAAGTACCCAGTCCCCGATTTGGAATACTCGTTTGTTGACCTTCTTATCATGGTAGGATTTAGTCCTTTGCTTGTAATTTACCATTCTCATTTGGGTAGCCAACCTCCTTTCATCCACTAAGTCTAGGTCGAGCAACATGTTGATTTTGTTCTTTGACTCGTCATTGTTGGTGTTTCTAACTTTGGAAATGGCCATTTGGCTTTTGATCCAAAAGTTAGTATAAATGGTGTTTCCCCGGTTGGCCTCTGGGTAGTTGTGCAAACTGCCCATAAGGCCAATAGAAGTTTGTCTAACCACCTACCATCACTTCCTTCTAGGTTCTTAGTGAGGGTTGTTAGTACCATTTTATTTGCAGCTTCAACTTGACCATTACACTAAGGTCGGCTTACTGATGACTTGAGAGAACTGGAGACCATGACTTGAAATGATTGTATGTGGGACCCCAAAGCGGCACCAGATGAAGTCGTGGATGAAGTTAATTGCATTCTCTTCTGTAATTTTAGCTAAGGCCTTTGCTTCTATCTACTTGGAGAAGTAGTCGACTACCACGATCACGTACTTACAGTTACCTCGGGGGGGGGGGGGAGGGAAGGGTTCGATGATGTTGATCCCCCACATGTCAAATGGACAAGTAGTAATTATGGGAGTTTTCTCGACGAACGGGATTCTAGGGATGTCGGCATACCTCCGGCACTTGTCACACCTTTTGATGTAGGCTTGAGCGTCACCCCTCAAGGTTGGCCAATAGTAACCCAGAGTGAAAATTTTGTCAGCTAAGGTTCTGGCCCCCGGGTGACCACCACATATGCCATCGTGGACTTTAGACAAGAGATTCTCTGTTTCCTTGGGGTGAACACATCTGAAGAGGGGTTTCGTGAATGATCTTTTGTATGGGACCCCGTTACATACTGTGAACCTTACTGATTTCTTCGTGATGACCCTTGCTCGTATCTCGTCATTTGGCATTTGGTCCCTTTCAATGAATTCCACATACTCATCTATCCAACACTTCTCAGCATTACTAACAGTCTTTCGTAAGATAACTCATCGGCGAAGACAATGAGGGGGTTAGTGTTCGGGTCGGTGTAAGTACCCCAATCTGGATCGCTCTCCATCCAAGCATACGGAAAAAACCAAGGGCGAACTTCCGGAGGTCATAACTCCTTCATACGAACTCCGATTGAGATGTGCCATATATGGTTGGAAAGCTCTCGACGAGAACTAGCTTGCCATCACAATTAAAAAATTTGGAAAAGAATAGAAGGTCCATACGGACCTCTTTGTATCCAGATATAATTATTACAAAATCCTCTTAAAGTCCACATTATTCCCTCAAATCTGGGAAAACTAAATTTTTGGTTTTCATGGAAGGTTCGTACGGAACATCTTGCAGATTTTCCCCAACTATAAATAGAGGTCTCCCCCTCTCATTTTTCACACCTCCCTCTTCTCCTCTCTCCCTAAGCCTTCAGGCTCCCCTTCTAAGACCCCTCGGGGCACTCCCGGTCCCTTTCGGTTCCTTCCGGGGCCTTCCGAGCTCCCTCGCGGTGCTCCGAAGCCTTGTCGAGCACTACTGAGCACTCTCGAGATGCTCCCGCAATGCCTCGAGGCACTCTCGAGATATTCTGAGGCCCCTCGTGGTACTCCGAAGCCTTGCCTGGTCTATTTCGAGGCATCCCGGCCCTTTCCGAGCCAAACCGACGATCCCGACGCACGCCGGAACTCTGCCCGAACGCAACCGACGATCCCGACGCACGACGAACCTCTACCCGAACGCAACCAGTGATCCCAATGCACGCCGAAACTCTGCCCGAGTGCACATCCGATAGTCCCGAGGCACGCCGAAGCTCTGTCCGCAGACAACCGGCATATCCCGAAGCAATCTTGATCCATCCCGAAACACTATTTCATCCTCAAACACTATTCCCCAGCAGAAGACAGACACAAATCAACATTGGTAAGGCTTCCTTCCATTACTATTTCAATACATTTCAATACATAGTGTACAATGTAGACATCCGATACAACATGCATTTTTAAAATCACATACACACACACAACATTTAAAGAAAGAAGGGATACCGAAAGACTCATTTTTACGAGACGACTCGGGTGAGCTCTAATATTCTAATATTCTCTTCTCGAGGAGTAACTTGACCTCCGAACTCAAAAATCTCATCACACAACAATAGTTTTTAAACTGATGCCTTTTCTCAATGTTTTTGGCTAAATCAAAACGGCGTGGCGACTCTACAAGCAAAACACAGCGAGACACCTCCCAAAAACCATGAGATACCGGGGCCCGTGCGCGAGCCGGATCCGGGTAATTTCAGTCGGCCACGTCGATGGTTGCAAGTTTGGACAAGACGTCAGCCACTTAGTTGTCTTCTCGGCCTATCTGTCTTATCTAAAAAAACTCGAGCTTATTTACCATGTCTAGGATGAGATCCTTGTATTTTGTTAGGATGGGATGTTGAGTGTTGTACTTCCCTTTTATCTGCTTGACTACGATCTGGGAGTCATATAAGGCGGCCAATTTTGTTTGCCCATAGAAGAAAGAAAGCTTTAGCCCAAATATTAAGGCTTCATACTTAGCCTGATTATTTGATGCAGGGAACTTGAATTTGATTATGTCCTGGATGGTGTGCTCATCATTTGGACTTGCCGGTACATTTCTGGCTCGGCTTCTTTCCTTAGTGGCTGACCCATCCGTGTATAAGACCCAGCAGTTAGGTGGTAGCTCGATTGTCGGCTCTTCCTCTATAGGTTTTTTATGCTTATAGGAGGTGGGGTTGTGCTCGCCTGTGAAGGCAGTTTCGACCATAAAGTTGACCAGAGACTGTGCTAGGAGTGGCTTTCTTGGCTGGTATCTGATGTCGAACTTCATAAATTTGATAGACCAGTTGAGGAGACGACAAGATTAGTCTAACTTATGCATGATTTTCTTGAGGGGTGCATTAGTGTACACAATTATGGGGTGTGCAGAAAAGTATGCTTATAATTTCCTTGCAGCTAAGACCAAGTCATAGGCTATCTTTTCTGCATTAAAGTATATGTTCTCCACATCCGAGAGTGCTTTGCTTACATATTAATGGGCTTTTGGGTACCACCATCATTCCGAACTAGTACAACAGCTACAACGGTGTCAGTGGCTGCCAAGAAGACATATAACATCTCTTCTATGACTGGGCTGCTTAATAATGGTAGGGAGCCCAAGTAGCTAAGCATTCCGGCGTACAGGAGAAGTTCTTTGCCCCTTAAAGACTTTGAAAAATGGTAGTAACTTCTCACTGATTTTGTGATAAACCTACCTAGGGCTGCTACTCTCCCATTTAGACTTTGTACTTCTTTGATGCTGGTAGGCTCCTGCATGTTGATCAAGGCTTTAATTTTCTCCGGATTCGCCTCGATGCCCATTTGTGAGACCATCCATGAAGTCTAGTAATTCTCCATCTGTTACTCCAAACACACACTTGCTCGGATTTAACTTCATGTCATTTGCCCTTAGGTTCTCAAAGGTTTCTTTCAAGTCCACGGCGTAACTGCCCATCCTAGTCTTAATGACCATATTGTCAATGTATGCCTCCATGTTCCGACAAATCTACTTCCAAAATACTTTGTTGACCATGCATTGGTAGGTAGCACCAGTATTTTTTAGCCCAAAGGGCATCATAGTATAGCAATAAATTCCTCTGGCTACTTGGAAAACTGTCTTCTCGATGTCTTCTCGATCATCTTAATCTGGTGGTAGCCAGAGTTTGCATCCAGGAAGCTGAGAGTATTGTGTCCAGCAATGGAGTCTATCAGCTTATCAATTCTGGGGAGCGGGTAACTGTCTCTTTGGGCAGGCTTTATTGAGATCTATGAAATCTACTCACATACGCCACTTCCCATTTTGTTTTATGACCATAACGACATTGGCCAACCAGACAGGTTAGGTTTCCTCTCTAATTCTAACCTTTAGCAATTTATGTACTTCTTCCTTGATCGTATCCTCCTTGTCATTAGCATTTTTCTTGTTTGCTTGATAGGCTTAGCAGATGAGTCGACCTCCAACCTGTGGATGACCACCTCTTCTTTTATTCCCCTCATGTCCTCGACCTTCTAGGCAAAGATGTCAAGGTTGTCTTTAAGTAGGGAATGACCTGCTCTCGTTCTTCTGGGGGGAGTTGTCCTCCAATTTTTATTCTTTGCTCTAGATAGTCGGGGTTGAGTACTATCTATTCCAACTGGTCAACCAGCTCCATTTCTGGTCCGTCCCTAAATTACAATGTTTCAATGATGATTTCTTTAAGTCTCCTTCTATCATTAACATTTAAGTCCAAATCTTCTATTTCAATCAATTTTTCCATGACCTAGTCGTCTGATCTTATGTCCTGGTCGGACCCCGAATTCTGGCCGATGACAAGCCGAGGAGCTATGTCGGGGACGGGCAAAATTGTAGCCTCAGTGTTATCAAGTGTATTTGCCTTGGTGGACGTGTGTTGGTATAGTGGCAATTCACCACCGTCATCAGGAGTGATGGATCCGGACCCATTGGTGACATTGAACCACTTCGCCGTTCCCTTGTCCTACATGGGTTCAGCTTCTTCCTCCCTTTTATGAATGTCCAACACCATGAGCTCCTCATCCTCGACTTGAAAAATCAGATGAATCCGGGAGCTGGTGCTAGTCATCTTGACAGATTTTAAGAGTGTCAAAATTTCTTCAATCTTCAATTTTCAAGCCATTTTCCTTGTTTTCGTCACATGTTCCAAAAAGTCATTGGGTGTTGCCCTCACGCATCCAATTCCCGTCGAGGTTGGAAATTTAACCTGCTGGTGAGGAAGGGAGGCAACCATCCCATGTTTTTCTTAACTTGGAATGCCTAGGATGACATGGTAGTCATTGGCTAAGTCCATGACCATGAATGTTACTGTGGCCTATGCCCGATAGGGGTACTCACCAATTTCAAGCAACAAGTCAATTGTTCCCATGTCATTGACTTTATGATTTGTGAAACTTTCCAACCTACCGGAGTATGGTTCAAGCATGCTAACCTTCAAGTTCATCTTCTGAAATGTCGAGTAGTACAAAATGTCCCTTGAGGCCATGAGTCAATGAGGAGTCTCTCAGATTCACAGTTATCAATTCTTCCCTTAATCACCAATGGCTATTAGCAGGCAACTCGACTTCGAGCAAGCTCATTGGGAGAGAAGCTAATAACTTCTTCCTCTTTGTGGACCCATGCAGGAATGTGGTAGACTTTACTTAGTTCATGTATCTGATCCTTTAAATTTTTGTTGGAGACTGCCTCCTCCCTTATGACGTGGAGCTTTGCCCTGGGAGGTCGATCCTCTCTCTCCTCTCTATCATCGTCATCTCTTCCTCACTTGTTATCCTTTCGCATAACATAGTGGTCAAGTTTCCCTTTATCAACCCATCTTTGGATCATCCTTTTAAGTGAGATGCAATCTTCCATGTCATATCCATGATCTTTGTGGAAGGCACAGTACTTAGAATTATCTCGAACATGTTTTAATTTTGTACTTAATGGTCGGGGATCAGGTAGGTCTACCAGTTGCATAATCTCAGTTATAGGCTTAGTGAGATGGGTAAAAACATTGGCTTTTTATGTAGCCCTTATCCTATATTTCCCCTTATAGCTGCTTCCATTGGGAGTTTGGTTTGCGCAAGTCTAGGCTGTTTCAGCTCTTTTTGATCTTTTCTTACTCTTTTCTTCCACCATGGCTATAGCATAAGCCCGATTGTACAGATCAAATTTTGTTTTTGGCTCTCTTGCAGATAGTTCATATATCAATTACCCAGATAGTAGTCCAGAGTTGAAACAAACAATCACCTCCCGGTCAGTCAGACTTTCCTCGATCTGGTCGGCCATAGCCCTGAACCAATTGTAATAACTCAGAGTGGATTCATTTTTGCCTTGCTCTATGTTAGCCAAGTTTGCCAACCTCTTTTTCCGTTTGCCTGCGGTAGCAAAATGATCGAGGAATTTTCTCCTCATCACTCTCCAACATTCTATGCTCCCCTTTTTTTGCTCGCAGAACCATGACAGTGATGTCCCAGAAAAAGTATTAGCGAAAGCCTTGCAAAGAATGTCATTTGCCTTGGACAAGAGTGCCATATTTGACTCAAAGCCTTGCACATGATCTCGTGCATCTGTGGTCCCCCCGTAATTTTTAAAGCTGGCGATTTTAGGAGCCGAATTGGGTGGTTAGTCAACAATCCATTGGGAGAAGGGATATGTGGCACTAGTGTCCTCGTCCTCGATTTCCTTCTTCCTTATCTCCATTTAATCAATTCACTTCTTCAGAAGGAGAAGAGCCCTTGCATCTATTTCCATGCTACAGTGGGAACTGTGATAGGTTCTCTCTTTGTCTCTGTGGTCATTCACCCGACTTCACTCCGCTCGTCATTCGTGGCTGACATGATTGTCTCCATGTCCAGATGGTGCCCTGCCATTTCGTGGACTTGGTGGCCTGGAATGACGAGGAAGGGTCCTGTTCCTTCTGGAAGAAATCTCTAGGCAGGGAGGACTCCTATAATGAGGATGGATCCTATGTCAAGGAGAGGGATCTCGACGAGGAGGAGTTTTTTGTCTTGCAAGGTTGAGTTTGGCTCTTAAATCAGCCGAATTGACCTCTTGTTCTCTTTGATTATTTAACTGATCCCTAAGGTCCCCTCCTTGACGGGCACTT
The DNA here is from genome assembly GCA_022495995.1 of Adenophora triphylla var. japonica. NCBI lineage: Eukaryota > Viridiplantae > Streptophyta > Magnoliopsida > Asterales > Campanulaceae > Adenophora > Adenophora triphylla. Next base: position 151,406 of record JAFEMH010000787.1, read on the forward strand.
CAATGTCCTGGTGCCTTACCACGTGGGCAAATGTCATAGATGAGCGGCTATCTGAATTTATCGGTTGTATCATGTTGTAGAGGATTTTGGTCAGGGGGATGATTTTCCCTATTCCCATGACTACCTCGCCTATCAGCGCAACTTTCTCCTTCGTGAGAAACTCCAGTTCTAGTGGGTTGGATGAATTCAGCCAATGAATGATCCGGATATAACTCAAGCAGGGCATTCTGTGTTTCATAGATGTGCTGTAGAGTGTCCATGTGGCAATGCAACAGAGTTTTGCGATCACAAGGTGGAAGAGATGTGCTTGCACCCCCTTGGACTGCATTTCGTCTTGCCTAGCTAGCCGTGGGTCTGCCTCCTCCTCGTCTACGACGGTTATGGTCTAGGTCAATTTCCACCATAGGATGTCTACTGGAGCGCAAATTCATGCCCAGTGGCGGTGGTGGCGATAGTCCTCCGTTAAGAGGCGGATAAGGTGGAAGATGACCACCATGAACATGGGGAATCGCTGTTCATGCATTGTCAATATTATCCTCCATGGGCTGATTTTCCGGATCAAGTGTTAAACTGGCAGTATGTCCATCGTCCATCATATATGTGGAAGCAAATTTTCCAGCTATTCAAGGGTGTTAGGATCGTTTCCCGGCAAGGAACCAAACTTATGATGCCAAAAACGTCGGATCAGCCCAAATCCAGTGGTTCGAATATATCTTGGTGACTTGAGTAGCCTGAAAAAGATGAACAAACACGTAAACTAAGCTGGGGCTTCACAAACGAAGTCCCTCCAACATAAGAATAAGAATGTGTATTTTATGAGAGAAAATCAATTGACAATATTTCAGAGTCAAAGAATGCGTTACCAGAAATTCGTGATTTATGCGTGTATATATATTTGTAGGAGATAGTTTCCTGCCTTGGATAGGAAGTTATGAGTGAACAAGGAGTTGAATCCTACTCAGATCCTAATTCCATGATGTCCATGTTGGACTAGGATTAGAACTGTGCTGAGGAAATATGTCGGGCAGGTCATTCTCCTCGACATAGTGGCCACAGGTTTGTTGATCGACATAAAGGCTATGTCGGGCATGAGGGATGACCAAAGATAGGAAGGCCTTTCCCTTTGTCATCTCGATATAACTTCGTTGGTGGGATTAAATATGGTAGACATGGTCATGGTCGATTTAGTCCTATGTAATGGTCGACATAGTCTAGCTCCCTGATCGTTCCAGTCATATGATGAGCTCTTTTATGTCTTGGTCGACAAAAGGCTATGTCGGGCAGGATATGACGAGCATAGCTAGGAAAGCTCATTCCCTATGTCGTATTTAGGAGTTGTGTACATTTTCCATAGGGCTAAAGCCATTGGGCCTTGCCCGTTTTAAGGCCCAAGGCCGTACTCGATTTATACCGTTCAATAAGTTTCGTTACCAAAAATGAAAATTTTATACAATTTTTTTTATTCAATGAGACTTATTAATGTGAACACATTGGAATCCAAAATAAGGATTATAGCACCAAATTGGTATCCTAATGTGAAGATTAGATTTATAATTCTCAATTACTTACTCTAAATTAACAAGATTATAATGTAGGATTCCAATTTCAATGAGACTTATTAATGGTTGGTCTTGCTACGTTAAGTGTTCTAGTCTAAGTCCAAGATTTTCTTCTATAATCAATTCATAAGGGGTTTAGAATTGGGGATTGAAATGTTAGGGTGATAATTTTAACCATGTTCAATGAGTGAAGTTATCATTGATAGTCTCCTTTTTAATGGAAATCACATAAAAAGCAATAAATAGCAAAATAAGGATAATATTAAATGAGAGATTGTACCTAGTTGTGTGAGAGAAGAGAAGTTTCAATGTTGCCTATATTATATGCCTCCTTGTAGAGCAGACTTGAGAATTAACCTTTTTGCGAGGGTTTTTGGGGGTAGAATGCCTATAACAAGGGCACTTTGTGAGGGTTCATTTCAAGGTCTTTTTTAAGATGCCCTAATGGCCCTTTATAGGTAAATTAAGGATAAAGGTTTAGGTCAACAAGAGGGATTTCCCCCGAATCAAGCCAAAAGTAATGAAATGAGGGTGACAAAATCAAAAAGAGAGGGAAATTTGGAGACAAATGACACAAAAGCTAATCATGTTGTCCAATTAAGTACAAAACTAACAAAATCAGTTAAGAACTTAACGAAAGACAACCTATATCAAATAAAATATTATGTGTGCGATCGAGGTATGAGAGGGCCAAGGTGGGGTGTCTACAGAGCGCCTCGACGACGTGGATTGAAAATCATAACACGTCGTAGACAGAAAAGTCATCTGCCTTGAACGTTAAGAGAGAGAAGACTCAAAGAAGAGATTTGGGAGAACGCCATGCAATTTTCTTGATTGATCATGGATGCCTGGGGGAATCACTAGATTTTATGTTTGTGAGAGTGCGGTTTTCCGCTGTGGATGACCACCATATCAATTTGAAAGAGTATTGTGTGTGTTACTGCTATGGATGACCACCATATCAAGGTAAAGGAGTACAAAATGGATTTCTAGTGTGGATGACCGCCATATCAGGGTGAAAAAGTGCAGTTGAAATTACACCGAATTGATGCGTAAGCGGCATGGGAAGTTTTCTAATCATCCAAATAGTGGGACGAATAAAATAGTGCAAAGAGAGTCGCCACATCATTTTCTTTGTAAGACAAAACAATGAAAAGGTTGTTGAATGTGATTTTGTGTTTGGAGGTCACTTTACACATTAGGAAAAGAATATTAGTGCACACCCAAAGTGCCTCTCATCAACGAGTCTTTTTACCTTTGGCAATTTTTGTGTGTGTGTGTGTGTCTGTTTTAAGTCATAATAAATAAAGGTTTAAAATGTACACTTTTTGGAAATCAATTTTGAACAGGAGATTGCTAATAAAAGAGAAAATAGAGTGAAGGTAAAGGAAAATTGGAGAAACTATAAGAGAGACAAAAGAGGTCGCACGGCCTACAATAGGGGTCGTACGTGTCACGACCCTAATCCTAGGCACCATTTTAAGCACTTGTTGAGCACGTGGGGGGTGGAGTGCATTGCATCTCATTTTATGCATTTCATGATATTTGTTAGTTTTATGTGTTCATTTTGATATCTTGATAACTTATTTGATCTTTTAGGATACTAATAAATTAATTTAAATTATATAATGTATAAATGGAATAAATAGTAATTTTGTAGTTGAAATATGAATTGTTGAAATTTAATAAATAAATGTATAAAGTTCATTGAGGTGCTTAAGTGTCAAGGTTGGAAGTTAAGGTTGTTAGTTGTATCAATGTAAGCCTTGGAGGAGCTAAGGTGTAATTTGATTTAATGCATATCCCTTGTTTATTCCATGTAAGCTCATTTTGATCAAAACCCTCAGCCAAGTCCATTTCTCTGTTCTAAAAATACCTAGGGTTCTTCATTCATCCAAAAATTCATTATAAATCCGATTCTTCTCCGTTTCTCGATCCGTTAGCGTCTAAATGTTGAGGAAGCTGAGCGGAGCATTTCTATCCGATTGAAGTTTTTATTATTTTCGAATTATTTAAGGTAAGTTGTTATGATTTCCTTCAATTATTGTTCATTCCATGTTTTAAGTGGATATTGTTGTTGAATAATTGTTGTATGCTAAGCTTGGGCATTTTAATTGGTTTTGGAAGAAATAGAAAAGAGGTTTTGGGTGTGTATGGTGAATTGTTGGTATAATGGTTGGTTTGAAGTGAAAAGGTGTATATAGGTATAGTATGGCAACTTTGGTACATTTTACTTGGGTTGGAATGAGTAGAAATGGTTTGGAATGTGTTTTGTTGAAGTCTTGGTCGAGTATTGTTGGCTTAAGGTAGAAAGGAAAGGAGTATACAAAATCTGTTTTGGCTTTGCTGGTGTTGCTGATGTTTAGGGGTATAATGGAATACGATCAATTATAGAAAATGTTCTATAAGGAAATCGAATTACATTATACCTGTGACTGTCCCCTTCTGTGGCCACAGATTGGGGTGATAGTTGAGCCAAAAGCCTTTACAGATAGCTAGTATCTTATATGGTTCTCTGAAAAATGAGTCTTATAAGATGTGAATATGCCTAAGCAGTTCACAAATGAGTGAAGTTTTACTCCCACATTGTACGACATATTGTTCAGACGGGAAAGGTAAACCGAGGTAACGTAATGTCTTTACCGCTTTAACAATGTGTTGTGAGCAACCATGTTATGTGTTGCATTTGATATGGCATCTTGTTGCATCATAATAGCTTATTGAGATTTATTCTCACCCCTTCTCCCTTTACTATTTTAGATTGCGCTGAGACAGGTGGACCAAACCAATGAGGTCGGGAAGGAGTTTGGACAACGTTCCTTTTGGATTGTCAGGGTATGTTTAGAGTTGGTTGATTGGGAGTAGTATTTGAATGTTACTCTTTTGGGAGATTTTATATAAAACACTTTTGTAAAACATTTTCATTTGTGTTTATGTTGTAACTAAACATGTTGTTGTTTTCTTTCAAAGTTGGTTTTATAAACCTATCTCCAAGTGGAGAAGTGATGTTATTCTATCTTGGCTTATGAAAGTTTTCTTTTATATTTCCAAGTTTCAAAAGTTTTTAAATTTAAGGTGAATTGGTTAGTAAGGGGACCCTCCCGCTCGGGGCATGAGCTAATGTTCCGGTTTGGGGTCCCCACAGTTGGTATCAGAGCTCGGTTTAGAAGTCTAAGGGTAGATGTCTAGATTAAGGGGGAGTGTGTGATAACTGACGACGAGTGTTTGATGCAGGGGTTTGTTCAATGGCGGGGAATGATGATGATCAACAAAGGGCTCAAGAAAATGTGGATAATGTGGGAACATGATGAAATCAAAATGAAGAGATGATGAACTTGTTCCGAGTCTTCTTACAAAATATGGCAACTCGGGGACCAGCTCCGAATCAACCTGAGGGAGGTCAAGGACATGGGTTAGAGAAGTTTGTGAAGATGAATCCACCTTGTTTCAATGGAGATCCGGATCCTTTAAAGGCGGAAATATGGTTAGAGGCAATGAACAAAATTTTTGCGGCTACGGAAAGTCCCGATGAAGAGAAGGTGAGATGTGCTGTTTTCAAATTTGAAGGGCCAGCGGAACATTGGTGGCAGTTATTGAAGGAAAGTTGGGAGCGGGATCATACGCCGTAGATATGGGAGAATTTCACCCAGAAGTTCAAGGAACACTTTATTCCAATGGTTACTCATGACAAGAAGGAAGTGGAGTTCTTGCGGCTAGAGCAAGAAACTATGACGGTGGCTCAATATTCAGCAAAGTTCACAGAGTTGGATAGGTATTGCCCTCACTTGGTACCGGAAGAGGAGAGAAGAGTTTACCAGTTTGTAAAAGGTTTGAGGCTCGAGTTTAGGAAGCAATTGTTGACTCATGACTTCACCGACTATCAGGCGGCAGTGAACAGGCCGTATAGGATTGAAAATGACATTGAGGAGCACCGTGGCAGATCCGAAGGTGGTAGTGGAAGCAAATCAAGGTTTCAAGGACAAGACTCCGGGAAGAATAGAGGATAACCAAGGTCTTCAACTCCAGGGAATGTACGAGGAGGAAATGTTACAGCTCCTACAACTCGTCCAGTATCCAGTCAGTTTGGGACTATTTGTGACTTTTGTAAGAAAGTGGGGCATTCTGAAGATCGATGTTGGAGCAAGCAAGGCAAGTGACTTAAGTGCGGGGTAGTGGGACACTCTAGGAGGAATTTTCCAAGGTTGCAGCGGGGTCAAGCTTCGGGGAGTGGACAACATGGTGGCTAACCGAGGGGTGGTACGAAGCGAGATAATGAAGGGAAACCAAAGGAAAAGGTCCAAGGGCGAGTCTTTGCTTTGGGGCGTGGAGAGGTAGATCCCACAATTGTAATTAGAGGTATATTACATGTCTTAGGAGTTAAGGCTCGTATTCTTATAGATCCCGGGTCATCTCATTCTTTTGTGGCATCGCATTTTGCATTTACTTCGCATAAACTGCCTAAGATTTTTCCTTATGTGTTGGAGGTCTCTACTCCTATGGGAGAGTGCCTTGAATCTTCTTTGGTTTACCATGGCTGTGACGTGGTTATATGTGGGAACGTATTGCCAGTTGATTTGGTAGAGTTACTAATCCGTGATTTTGATGTTATTCTTGGCATGGATTGGTTGAGTAGTTGTCATGCATTGGTAGACAGTCGTAAGAAGCGAGTCTCCTTTTCTATGCCTGATTTGCCTATGTTTGTGTTTGATGCGGATAAGTCCTTATTTGGTGTTCATGTTATATCTGCATTAAAGGCTAGAAAATTTTTGTCTAAAGGGTGTGAAGGGTACTTGACTTATGTGTTAGACTCGAGTAAGAAGTCACTCGAGTTATCTCATGTTCCAGTTGTAAATGAGTTTGTAGATGTGTTTTCAACTGAATATTCTATGCCTCCGGATAGGGAAGTGGAGTTTTGTATTGACTTAGTGCCAAGTACTTTACCAATATCAAAAGCCCTTATAGAATGGCTCCGACTGAGTTGAAAGAGTTGAAGATTCAGTTGCAAGAGTTGTTGGATAGGGGTTTCATTCATCTGAGTGTTTCACTGTGGGGAGCACCGGTCTTGTTTGTAAGAAAGAAAGATGGTACATTGAGATTGTGTAATGACTACCATTTGTTGAATCAAGCTACTATCAAGAATAAATATCCCCTTCCGCACATTGATGATTTGTTCGATTAGCTTCAAGGTTCCGTGATTTACTCCAAGCTTGACTTGCGTAGCGGATACCATTAGCTGAAGATCCGACTGGATGACATCTCCAAGACAGCTTTCAGAACAAGGTATGGCCATTATGAATTCGTGGTTATGCCTTTTGTATTGACAAATGCATCAGCGGTATTTATGGATATGATGAATAGAATTTTCAAGCCTTATCTTGACAGCTTTGTTGTAGTCTTTATCGATGACATTCTTGTATATTCAAAATCCCGGGAAGATCAAGAGAAGCATTTGCGAATTGTCTTATCTGTGCTTCGTGAGAAAAAGTTGTTTGCGAAGTTTAGCAAGTGTGAATTTTGGCTCGAGCAGATTTCTTTCTTGGGTCACGTGGTGTCAAGTTCGGGTATTGACGTGGATCCTTCGAATATTGAGGCCGTGGTCAACGGGAAACAACCTTCAACAGTGATTGAAGTCCGTAGTTTTCTTGGGTTAGCGGGGTACTACCAAAGGTTTATTGAAGGATTTTCGAGAATTGCAACTCCGTTGACAAGGTTGACTCGGAAGGATATATCATTCGTGTGGGATGCTAAGTGTGAAGCTAGTTTTGCCGAGTTGCGTTGCATAAGTGGAAGCATTATCTCTACACGGCTAAATTTGAAATTTTCACCGATCATAAGAGTTTGAAGTACTTGTTTACTCAGAAGGAATTGAACAACAGGCAGAGGCGATGGTTGGAGTTGTTGAAAGATTATGATTGTGTTATTTCTTATCATCAGGGAAAGGCTAATGTGGTGACGGATGCGATTAGCCGATAGGCTTATATATCAACATTGATGTCTCGAGAGTCGCGAAGTTGTAAGTACCCAAATCTGGCTCATGCCTTCCGGTTAAGTTTCCCGGAAATTCTCCGGACTTTCCTAAAGTTCAGGGGCAATTTTGGAACTTTTCCAAACCTTCCAAGGGGTAAAGGACTTGCTAGGAATTAAAATTCCAAGCAGTCCCTCACTGGAAGGGAGTTTCTAGGTGCCACCTTGCATGGTTCTAGAAACAGGCTGAGTCACCAAAGGATAATGCCGCACGGCTTCATTAGCCGGAGGTTAATGCCGTACGGCTTCATTAGGAAGCACAAATCAGCCTGTAAATAGAGGCCTCCTCTATTCATTTTGATATACAATTTTGAGCACTGTTACTCTGCCCAACTGAAACCACGAATTTCCAGTAGCTAAAACTCACTAAAAATCACCTCCCTCCTATCCAAAATCTATCCAAAATCACTCCTTCCTTAGGAAAACCTCGGGAGATAGAGGAAAACCACCATTGGTAACCTCTCCTTCCTTTCTCCTTGAAATATACTTGTTATATTGTCATATTGCTTATTTGATATTTATCTTTCCATTTATTGATATTATATGTGGTTTATTGTCATAAAAATCATATTTTTACCATGTAGACATAATATCCCCCCTTTCCCCTAATCACATATGATTCATGGAGAATCCATCCCAAGGATGAACAAGGGTCCACAAGTGGCTTGTTCTAGGGAGGATTCATCACATGATGATGTGAAAGATCTCATCTTTATTGTATAAAAATGTCATCTTTATTATCATTATGTCATTCCTACTCCCTTGACCTTGCTTCCATGGATTGTCCACCTAAAAAGGTTCTTAAGGGACATAGGAAAGCCTCAAAGGTCTTCCCTTTATATTCATAGTCTTAGTTTTCATAGTGTTCATTACACTTATGTTCATAAAAATGCAATCTTAACTTTCAAATGCATCTCCCCCATGTCCCTCATGGTTGGATCACTCTCCAAGGATTGCCTAGTGACCTTCCTAAGGCACGAAAGGCATAGTATGAGTATAAAGTGTTGGACAATTGCTAGGCTTCTCAAGAACTTAACGAAAAAACTTGACAGAAAATGATAACGGAGATTGAAAACAAAAGAAATCAAGTCGAGTCTTGTATTTAATACAATCTCCGTAAGAAGTTATTGCCCCGCACAGGTGCTTACGGTTTATATGGCAATCTTCTAGTAAGATAAAACGACTTACAAGTAAATGATAGGAGCACTCCAAATCAATTACTCTAACGAACAACACTTTGTTTTGAACTTTGGACTTTGAAGGATTGAATGCAACAATATGCAATGATTTGGGTATGTTTTTCTATCTTACTAGAGGGTAGGGAGACTCAAAAGACTGTGTATGTAAATTGAAATTCGGAGGGGAAATATATAAAGAGAGTCAAAGGGTTTGGTGGCTTTTCCCTTGAAAAGTCACAACTTTTCGGGTATAATAGCACTTGCACGGCCGTGTCCAATGAACTGCACGGCCGTGCAAGGCAATATGCACGGTCGAGTTCATGGCTCTGCACGGTCGAGTGGCAAGGCAAGGCATGGTGCACGGCCGTGTCCTAGACACTTGCACGGCCGTGCAGAAGCTTCTTCAGCCTGCTCGTCAGCCCTTTAGCCACAACAAGTCCACACTAATTTTGGGACCAACCCAAAACACACTTTGACCCAATATTTAAGTTACAAATCATTTGTCATTAATTTCTCATTCACACGAAAATGGTTTTGAGACATTAAATGAGTTATATATATATAATCTACAACAAATGTAGATTACCATTTGTAACTAGTTCCGTTAACACATAACGAACTTCCGTTAGAAACTAGATCAACGTTAAGTTAAACTTAACTTTCCGTTATCCATTTCCAACAATCCCCCACATGAATGACAATTAATGCATGTATGCAAATTCGTCCAAAGTTCCGGCGAACTATTATTACATCGGGATAGATAGCTTGTGGCCTTGAATCTTCCCTAGTGAAATATTATCGGATATACTAGCCATTTGGTAGCGAGTCGCTTTGAACCAGTGACTGTCGGGTGTATACCAAGACAATAATACTCACATAATAACAGCTCTAACAATTGTTGTTCTCACGTTTTGTCCATTTTGGCCCTGGACCGTATCTCATTCATAAGCGTTCATTTAGAGGCGGCCTAATTACCTCTCGCTTATATAGGTGATTCTCACTATAAGGAGTATCATGCACTACTCCACCCGTAGGTATAGAAATCATTAAAAGTTTTCTCAACTTATCCTTACCACTGCTGCATGTGCTTGTACTTGGATGTTCTGGAATGAGTATTCAACATCTCCAGGTTAATAAACCGAGTTGTTGTTTCCAAGTAACTCTACTAGAACTTATAACTTGGTTGTCTCATTGAACCAAGGGCCTGGGATCTCCATTTCTCAAGGTTGAGTGTCCGCTATAAGTTCTTTTGTTGTGGGTTTTAAACCCATTCCCCTTAACAGTTTATACAGTTGATCTCGATTTATACCTTTGGTAAACGGATCCGCTAAGTTATCACATGATTTCACATAATTAATAGTGATAACGCCATTCTTGATCAACTGTCTAATGGTATTGTGTCTACGACGAATATGTCTAGACTTACCATTGTACATACTATTCTGTGCCCTTCCAATTGCTGATTGACTATCACAATGGACTAGTACAAAGAAAGTGTGTTTGTTCCAACAAGGAATATCCTCCAGAAGTTCTTAAGCCATTCTCGCTTCTTCCCCAGCCTTTATCCAAAGCTATAAACTCGCATTCCATCGTGGATCTGGCTATACATGTTTGTTTGGAGGATTTCCATGACACTGCTCCTCCACCTATTGTGAATACATATCCACTTGTGGACTTAGAGTCTTTCGTGTCCGATATCCAATTGGCATCACAGTATCCTTCTAATACTGCTGGATATTTATTGTAAAGTATCCCATGGTTTAATGTATACTTTAAATATCTTAGTACTCTCATTAGTGCTTTCCAATGATCAGTACTAGGATTGCTTGTGAACCTACTTAGTTTGCTTACTCGAATATGCAATGTCCGGATGAGTACAATTCGTTAAGTACATCGATCGCCAATTATTCTTGCATATTCCAGCTTGAGAAACCTGTTCCCCTTTGTTCTTGGCTAAATGTAGAGCCAAGTCTACAGGTGTCTTAGCCGGAGGGTCATCAAAGACATTGAATTTCCGAAGAACATTCTCTAGGTAATGGGATTGTGAAAGAACTAATCCTTCAGATGTTCTAGAGATCTTTATCCCTAATATTACATTAGCTAACCCCATGTCTTTCATGTCAAAGTTCTTCTTTAACATGCCTTTGGTATTCATGATCAAATCATGATTACTTCCCATTATGAGCATGTCGTCTACATAAAGACAAACGATAACGAATGATTCAGATGTTCCTTTAATGTAGACACACTTGTCACATTCATTGATCTTGAATCCATTCGATAACATGGTTCTATCGAACTTCTCATGCCATTGTTTAGGTGCTTGTTTTAGTCCATACAAGGACTTTATGAGTTTACACACCTTCCTTTCTTTACCAGGAACCACAAACCCTTCGGGTTGTTCCATGTAAATTTCTTCATCAAGTTCTCCATTTAGGAAAGCAGTCTTCACATCCATTTGGTGTATCTCAAGATTATGCACTGCTGCAATAGCTATGAGAACACGAATTGATGTGATCCTTGTGACAGGAGAGTATGTATCAAAGAAATCATATCCCTCTTTCTGTCTAAAGCCTTTGGCAACTAGCCTAGCTTTGTACTTATCGATTGATCCATCCGCCTTATACTTCCTTTTAAGGATCCATTTGCAACCTAATGGTTTGCAACCTGGAGGGAGATCAACTAATTCCCAAGTGTTGTTGAGCATTATGGATTCAATTTCGTTGTTAATAGCTTCTTTCCAGAACGAACTATCTGGACCGGATAAAGCTTCTTTAACAGTTGCTGGTTCGTTTTCTAACATGTAAGATAGAAAATCAGGACCAAAAGACTTTTCCACTCTTGTCCTTTTGCTACGTCTCGGTTCTTCATCTTCTATTTGAGAAGGACCGGTTGTAGACTCATATGTTCTCTTACTAGAACCTACATCTTTCCTGTCCTTAACCGGAAAAATGTTTTCAAAGAATACCGCATTCCTTGATTCTATAGTAGTTCCTACATGCATATCAGGAATGTCCGATTTGTGCACTATGAAACGAAAGGCACTACTATTATTGGCATATCCAATAAAGACACAGTTAATGGTCTTTGGACCAATCTTGACTTGTTTCGGCTTAGGTACTTCAACCTTGGCCAAACACCCCCACACTTTAAGGTATTTAAAACATGGCCTACGATTATGCCATAATTCATAGGGCGTTTTATCAATACCTTTCTTGGGTATTTTATTAAGAACATAATTAGAAGTGAGTATTGCTTCCCCCCACAAGTTGTCGGGTAAGCCTGAACTTATCAAAAGCGCGTTCATCATCTCTTTGAGAGTACGGTTTTTGCGTTCAGCAACTCCATTAGATTGAGGGGTATATGGAGCCGTTGTTTGATGAATTATGTCGGATTCCTAACATAATCCTTCAAACGGTGCTTCATATTCTCCACCTCTATCGCTTCTAATTTTCTTAATTTTCAAGTTAAGTTGATTCTCAACTTCTTTCTTATAAGTCTCAAAAGCCCCTAAGGCTTCATCCTTACTTCTTAAGAGATAAACATAGCAAAGATTTCTTAGTGCAATCATCTATAAATGTAATGAAGTACTTTTTACCTCCTCGAGTTTGCACAAGTTTCAAATCACATATGTCGGTGTGAATTAACTCGAGAGGAGTTGTGTTTCTTTGTATGGCATTAAATGGAGATTTTGTCATTTTTGCCTCAACACAAACTTCGCACCTATTAGTCGAGTCAGATTTAGTCATATGGATTAAATCTTGTCTCGCTAATTTCTTAATGGTGTCGAGGTTTACATGTCCTAATCTATCATGCCATAAATTAGAACTTTCCGACAAATAAACGTAAGAAACACAATTTTTATTCATCGCACTTTGGCGGATCACAGTCATTACATTCATTTTAAAAAGGCCCTCCTCGAGGTAACCTTTTCCAAGAAACAAACCATTCTTGGTTAGTACAAATTTGTCGGATTCAAATACTAGTCTAAAACCGGCCTTACTAAGCAAAGCGCCGGACACCAAATTTTTACGGATGTCTGGGACATGCAGCACATCCAACAAGGTTACTTCTTTTCCGGAAGTCATCTTTAAAATCACGTTTCCAATGCCTTGAACATTGGAGGTCGCAGAATTTCCCATGTAAAGCTTTCTTCCGGAGATGGGAGTATAGGAGGAGAAACTTTCCTTGTTACCACAAATATGGCGGGTAGCACCGGTATCTATCCACCAAGCCTTTGGATTCTCCTCCAAATTTGCAACGTTGGCCTCAAAGATCATTGCCGCAAAGTCTAGGTCCATGTGGTCAACATTATTCGCCTCTTTCTTCGGGAGACGACAATCCCTTGACAAGTGGCCCGGTTTGCCACAATTATAGCAAGACCCTTTGAATTTCTTCGAGCCCTTCTTCTTCCCTTTCTTAGCATTCCCGGCATTTTCGGAATGCTTTCTCTTTGTGCCACTTGTGCTAGCCTCGGCGAGATTGACTTTTGCCTCCATCTTGCCCTTAGCAACTTTGGCCTCATTGATTCTATTGTTCTCTTCAATTTGAAGACGAACAACAATGTCTTCCAAGGACATCTCTTTGCGTTTATGCTTGAGATAGTTCTTGAAATCCTTCCATGAAGGAGGCAACTTTTCAATGATAGAAGCCACCTTAAATGGATCATTCATGATCATTCCCTCGGCATCAAGCCCATGTAGAATGATTTGGAATTCATCTACTTGAGTTGTTACCGATTTGGAATCGACCATCATAAAGTCAAGATACTTACCGACGACAAATTTCTTTGACCCGGCATCTTCTATCTTGTACTTCCTTTCCAAGGTGTCCCATAATGCCTTGGCTAACTCGACGGTGCTATATACATTGTATAGTGCATCGTCAAGTCCATTTAAGATGTAGTTCTTACAAAGAAAATTACCGTGAGCCCAAGCCTCCTTTGCCATTTGCCTTTGGGGATCGGGATCACCTTTTTCCACCGCCGGAGGATCTTCCTTTAAGAAGCGGTGCAAGCTTAAGGTGGTCAAGTAGAAGAGCATCTTCTGTTGCCATCTCTTAAAATCCACACCAGTGAATTTTGCGGGTTTCTCACCATGACCGAGGTGATGAGTTGTAGGAGCGGGAGCAACATGGTTGAATGTAGTATCACCTTGCGAAGGAGGCGTCACATTCCCTTGATTTGATTCGGTGGAATCTTTCTCATTTGCCATCTTGATGATCTTGAAGAAGCGTCAATAACTTCTTACGATTGTTGGACAATTGCTAGGCTTCTCAAGAACTTAACGAAAAAACTTGACAGAAAATGATAACGGAGATTGAAAACAAAAGAAATCAAGTCGAGTCTTGTATTTAATACAATCTCCGTAAGAAGTTATTGCCCCGCACAGATGCTTACGGTTTATATGGCAATCTTCTAGTAAGATAAAACGACTTACAAGTAAATGATAGGAGCACTCCAAATCAATTACTCTAACGAACAACACTTTGTTTTGAACTTTGGACTTTGAAGGATTGAATGCAACAATATGCAATGATTTGGGTATGTTTTTCTATCTTACTAGAGGGTAGGGAGACTCAAAAGACTGTGTATGTAAATTGAAATTCGGAGGGGAAATATATAAAGAGAGTCAAAGGGTTTGGTGGCTTTTCCCTTGAAAAGTCACAACTTTTCGGGTATAACAGCACTTGCACGGCCGTGTCCAATGAACTGCACGGCCGTGCAAGGCAATATGCACGGTCGAGTTCATGGCTCTGCACGGTCGAGTGGCAAGGCAAGGCACGGTGCACGGCCGTATCCTAGACACTTGCACGGCCGTGCAGAAGCTTCTTCAGCCTGCTCGTCAGCCCTTTAGCCACAACAAGTCCACACCAATTTTGGGACCAACCCAAAACACACTTTGACCCAATATTTAAGTTACAAATCATTTGTCATTAATTTCTCATTTACACGAAAATGGTTTTGAGACATTAAATGAGTTATATATATATAATCTACAACAAATGTAGATTACCATTTGTAACTAGTTCCGTTAACACATAACGAACTTCCGTTAGAAACTAGATCAACGTTAAGTTAAACTTAACTTTCTGTTATCCATTTCCAACATAAAGATCCAATCATTATACCCCTCCCCTTAGTCCCTTTGGTACTCGAAGCATCCCATGGGGCGGATCGGTGTAAAGGTCTCATCTTTACATCGTTTCCTCCACTAAAAGATGTCATAGTCGAAGTCCCTTTAGAAACGGATGAACCTTAGTCCCTACATCTCCGATCATCACTTGAGATGAGCATAAATGTCCCTTATTAAGCTCAAATCGTCTCAAGATGTAGGATTGATGGGCAAAGGATCTTCCTTTCTAAAGAGTCTCATTCTTGGATTATAAAAATATGTCCCTATCTCGATCACATATGACTTTGTCCCAAAGAACGTTGGATTAAAACACACCAAGGCTTCCAAGCCTAATATGGTTGATTATTCCAACGGGAGGGCGAAAAAGGTCACTTAATGATGATTATAAGTCCAAGATGAGCACGGGATCAAAATCTCGAATACATAAAATCCAAGGAATCCCGAGCGATAACCAACTCAAATGGTTTATACGTCCGGAAGATGACTTGGCACATTCCCTCCCTTTTCAAATCACACACGCACACATGAGAGCACAAAACAAGCACAAAAATTGGATCTAGGAAGACTTGCTTTGGCAAGGCTTCTTGGGTGAACGCCAAACATTCTTCCCAAGGAGTAACTTGACATCCGGACTCTATTCCTTTTTTCAAAGTTTTGAGGAAATCAAAATGGCGTGGCGACTCCGTTTTTCAATTTAAACCGGATGTCTTCAAAACGATGTGAAGCGGTGACCCCTTACACGAGAAAGCGGTTCAACAAAAAAACCCGCGATTTTGGGCCCACATTCACAGTTTAGCGACTCCGCTGGGGAAAAATAAGTTTTTTTTTAATAAAAAAATGATACTCGGTATATATGTGGAAACCATTAAATTTCCTCTTAACCGCCTCCTTGTGGAGTCGGGGATAAATTATGTTAGAACAATGCCACGTACCGGTATCATTTCAAAAAAAAAGCTTTTGTGGGTTAGCCTTCCGCCGCGGATCTAATTTTTGTGCTTGTTTTTCTTTCATTATTTTTGCATGCATCTTGGTTTTTGGGATTGTGCATATTCTGAATACTGAACAGGAAGCTTTCTGGAGCTGAAAAGGTGCCAAAATGTCGAGGAAAACAGCCTGGAAATGAAAATTTTTGGAACCTGGAAAACTGCTTGATCCAGCCGTACGGCTTGATCTGCCTGGATCATAGCCGGGCGGCTTCTTTGGGCAGTTCCACTAGGACACTTATGAGGTTAATCTAGCAGCTTAGGCAGCTTAGGGCTATTCAGTTCAAAGGCTGACCGGGCTCTAGAAAATTTACATGCTTAATTGTTGCATTTCCCCTGTCCCGAAAATCATTCCTTTAAAACACATTTTTGAAAATCTCAGTTTTAACTCAAAAAGGAACATTTTTAGGAGACTGCACACTACGCGCACCATTATATCCTGTACACTTTTCATGCACGTCCTTTTAACCTGGGGTGGTTGTTCAGCTCCAGTCGCGGACAGAATTACGATGCTCCCGGGCGCGCACGGAATCATCCCAAACTCCCCATGGCAGCCAGTGTCGACCTATGCACTAGTCCGTGTCACACATTTTAAAACCGTGACTTTTTGGTTGGTTTTTGGTCTAGAACGTGTCTTATAGCCTCATTTCATACCCCCGTTAAGGTCAAACCTTAGCCCATGTCGAAAGTCAAGATCCTTCGCGCAAGCGAAACTCTGCCGAAATTCCGCTAAGGAAAAATTGGCAGAATCTTGACTCCGGCATTGACGTTGACTTTGACCCGCATGGGATACGTAAGAGTCAAGCCCGAGTCCATGCCAAAAATCAAAAGATCTTTCGTGCAAGCGAAGCTCTGCTGAAATTCCGTCAAGGAAAAATTGACAAGATCTTGACCCGGCATTGAATTTGACTTTGACTCGCACAACGTATGCAACAAAGCTCAATGTGACGCCGTGTCATTTGCCTTTTACTGTCCGACCCATGCCTATTATTTTCTTGGACAATGCTAAAGTCAAAACGTCTATCGCGTAAGCGAAACTCTACCGAAATTTCGTTAAGGCTGAAAGACGAGACTTTCCCGGTGTTGCCTTGACTATAATCCGCATCGCTCGTGCGTTAAAAGTTCCTATGACCCACTAGACCCTAGGAGCGTTCTTCTCTCTCGGTCGGTGGGATCTGCGTGCCCTATAGGACCCTCACCCGGGGCTGTTCACCCTGGGAGGTCGAAATACTGGTGGAAAACGAGGGGCTTATAGACGTAGTAACTGAAACCACTGATCCAAGATCTAGAGTAGTTGCGAAAAATAAGGGCAACCTCTTTTCCAACCAAATAGAAATAAATAAAAGACAATGTTTTAAGTAAACCGGAAGATACTTAATTTGCATATTGCTTAAGCCTTCAGCCTAAACACCTACCCCAGAGTCTAAACCTTACCTATCCCTTTCCCACAGCGAGAAAGAAGTGGGTGAGAATACCGGGTCAGCGGCTTGTCAGTGCAGAATTCTCAGATAGCTCGCCAGAATCTTCAGTTTTGTCATCCCAGAGAGTCAGAATGGAAGATTTGACAGAAAACAGTAGTTGTTTGGGTAACCCGATGACTAGGGAAGAAGAGCTAGCCTTAGCCTTGGAAAACATTTGTAAGGTCCATGAGGAACAGCAAGCCATGCTTATCGTTGCGCTCCATCTTCATGGGGTTCAGATAGTGGTCGAAGCCAATGGTTCCTTGGTCATGGTAGAAGATGAGACTCCAGAAGCAGCAATCTCATCTCCCCCAGCCTATAACCAATTCCCTCCTCCATCCACTTATGATTACTTGCCAAGGACTACCCCTTTTCAGTCCTTTCCAACGTCCCAGGCCATCAGGGCTCCAACACCCTCGCCTCCTCAGATAAGACCCAGCTTTGTTCCCTACCAATAGAGAACAAATGCCACAGTCACCCCAGGCACTCAGTCTCTGCATTATCCCATGGGACTCACTCCCTCTCCTCAGTGTGAACCAAATCCTCTGAGCCCAAAACTCCAGTATCAACCTGACCTTTCCAACTTCGTCAATGCTTATGAATTTGCCTCTCTCCCAAATAGCGACAGTGAAGAGTCAGTCGGAAATGAGAATAGGAATGGATGGATTTACAGTGATGATGACAGCTCGGTAGAAGGAATGAACATGGAGCCAATGGAAGTGAAACCCAGAGGACCAGATAGGGTGGAAAATCACAGGCCTGGAAAGGAGGACTGTATTACCTCAAAGTGTGGCTATCACCTTTGCAAGGGCTCAAAAGAGAAAATGGATGCAAGTTCAGATGAGGCAGGGTATGAATTCCACATCTTAGAACTCAACACTCCTTACAAAGACTTGTTTGGTGAATGGAGAAACTTGATCGAAGCTTTAGCTGAAAAAGGGAAGTGGGCTCCACCCGCTGATCTAGAACACGTAAGCGTCATTGAGGTTGAACCACCATCGAGAAGAGTGGACTCCATTGCGGTGTTAAGGGTCACCCCTGAGAATTTGTCCGAGAAAGAATGTATGGAAGCCCTAGAAAGGGTCTTAAAGTTTTAAGCGACCCCGGTCCCCTTCCTATCTTATGACGACAGTGATATCTTCTTGGTAATTCCTAAGTCAGGGGAAGAGTCCAGAGTGTTGGGTTTTATGGGTCCATGCGCAGAGGAATTAAGCATCTAATTAACACAAAAACCAAGAGCCTAGGATCCGTTCTATATAATTAAATTGAAACCTATGAGATAGAAATAACCAACCTTGAACGCTTTCCGTTCTTGAGCTATCGAACGATTTGATTATGTGATTTCGAAATACAAACTTCGTTCTTCAGATTGCTTGAACTCTAGGCCTTGATCGATGAACGAGCGAAGATCCACACCTTTGAATGAACCAAGAAAAGCTTCTTGAAGATTGCTAGATCTCTTAAACCTATGAAGAATATTGAGAGTATATGTTGTGAATTTCTTTTCAGAATTTCGGCTAGCTTTTAGGACTGACAGACTGTTATATTTATACTACTTTAGCATCAATATTTTTTCCTAATCAAATTAGGAAACCAGTCCGAAAATACCTCTATGGTCTTAGAGTGTCGCACGACCAGACGAGTACCATGGACTAGTTCTGTCGCACGATACATCAAGTCACATCAGGTTTCTCTCAATCATTCTTCCTCTGATTTATTCAATTCATTCTAGTTGTGTGTGACCCAATTGGATTACATTATGTTGGCAATGAGTTTGATCATATCGACCCTCATAAGACATAAGCGGACTCTAGCAAGCCATTACGTCTACCCAAATAATGCAATGTAAGAGCTCACGTTTCCAATGGTACACTTCCATTTCTCCCTTTGTCTCACGATGTTATATTGAACACAAGTCATGGTCCTCGTCAACTTGTCTTTGTTCAATGATTTCTCGATTCTGATTATAATGATTATTCCAATCACATTGGGGTATGGCCATACACTTTCATCATTATCACTCATCGAGGGGCCCAAGCAAAACATCTCTCTTTTGAGGGACAAATTCCATCTTGACTTATCATCCTTCCCATCATGAATTTGATCATGCCAAAGATAGTCTTTATAGATATCGTGTTAAGATATCGTTTGACTAAAATCAAACATGACTTTCATCATATGTAAGGTCATGATAATCTCAGGTCTAGGGACTAAATGAAGTAACCTTATGAGATTTAATTATGACATTTGACCATGACATAAATGTCATACGGGCCAAGTCCAGTCACTTGTTCTCTAACAAGTACCCATAAATTTAATGTGCATCTCTATGCATATAATCATCATATGATTATCCATTAACATTTATACTAATTATTCTCTTAATAATTAGGGACTGAGATTATTACAGACAAATATGCAAAACATATAATAGTCAAATGATAAACTTCTCATATAATATTAAATAATGTCAACACATAAGTCTATCAACTATAGGCCTAGGGCATAACACTAACAGTCTCCCACTTGCACTAGGCCCAATCTACCATGTATCGAATACCCATGGACCTAACATGACCAACATGCTCAGCTTGCGGGAGAGCCTTAGTTAATGGGTCCGCCACGTTGTCATCAGTGTCTACTCTGCATATCTTTACGTCTTCCCTTTCACATATCTCTCAGATAATGTGGAAACGTCGAAGTATGTGTTTGGATCTCTGGTGTGACCTTGGTTCCTTTGCTTGTGCAATGGCACCATTGTTGTCACAATAAAGTTCAATAGGATCTTTGATGCTTGGAACGACTTCCAAATCACTAATGAACTTTTTGATCCAAACAACTTCCTTAGCTGCATCAGATGCCGCTATGTACTCAGCTTCGATTGTAGAATCAGCGACGGTACTTTGCTTGGAACTTTTCCAACTCACAGTGCCTCCATTCAGCGTAAACAAAAATCCAGACTGCGATCTGAAATCATTCTTGTCGGTTTGGAAGCTAGCATCTGTGTAGCCTTTCACTACAAGATCTTCTTCCATTCCTCCAAAGACCAATAATACATCCTTAGTTCTTCGTAAGTACTTGAGGATATTCTTGACTGCTATCCAATGTGGTTCGCCGGGATCCGATTGGTACCTACTCGTCATGCTTAGAGCACACGAGACGTCGAGTCTAGTACATAACATAGCATACATGATAGACCCAATTGCCGAATCATATGGAATACCATTCATTCTCTTTTGCTCATCATTAGTCTTAGGACTTTGAGTCTTGCTAAGAGATATACCCTGCAACATTGGCAAGTTTCCTCTTTTAGAATTTTCCATTTGGAATCTTCTAAGAACCTTGTCAATGTAAGTACTTTGACTTAAACCAATCATCCTCTTGGATCTATCTCTATGGATCTTGATACCAAGGATATATGCAGCTTCGCCCATATCTTTCATCGAAAAGCACTTTCCTAACTAAGACTTGACGGTCTGTAGTGCAGGAATGTCATTTCCAATGAGTAAGATATCGTTGACATACAACACTAAAAATAGTGCTACGCTCCCACTAATTTTATTGTATACACAAGGTTCATCTTCGTTCTTGATAAAGACAAACTCCTTGATTGCTTCATCAAAATGTAGATTCCAACTCCTAGAAGCTTGCTTCAATCCATAAATGGATTTCTGCAACTTACACACCTTGTAAGAATTTTCTGGACTGACAAAACCTTCAGGTTGTATCATGTATACATCCTCAAGTAACTTCCCATTAAGGAAAGCTGTCTTGACATCCATTTGCCATATCTCATAGTCATAATATGCGGCTATGGCAATTAAAATTCTAATAGACTTAAGCATAGCTACAGGCGAAAAGGTTTCATCATAGTCGATGCCATGAATCTGCCTATATCCCTTAGCTACAAGCCTAGCCTTACAGGTGTGCACCTTCCCATCCATGTCGGTCTTCTTCTTGAAGACCCATTTGCACCCTATAGTTTTTACACCTTCGGGTGGATCAATCAAGTTCCAAACTTGATTATCAGCCATGGATTGTAATTTGGACTTCATGGCCTCTTGCCATTTTTTTGAATCAGGAGTGGACATCGCCTCTTGATAGCAAGTAGGTTCATCATTTTCGATTAACTCCACTTTATCACTTTCCGTAACGAGAAATCCATATCTCTCGGGTTCGGATCGTGACCTACCACTTCGGCGAAGAACTTGTGCATCTTGAACCGGTTCCACAACTACTTGTGAATTTGGTTCAGCCTCTACCATAGGTTCAATGTTGTTTTCGGGTTCTCGAATTTCTTCGAGATCTATTTTACTCCCACTGGTTTCTTTGCGAAGAAACTCTTTTTCTATGAAAGTACCATTTCGAGCAATAAACACTTTGTTCTCGTTTAGGTTGTAGAAATAGTACCCTTTGGTTTCCTTAGGATAACCCACGAAAACACATTTATCAGATTTAGGTGCTAGCTTGTCAGAAGTTAACTTCTTGACATATGTATCGCAACCCCAAATCTTCATGAAAGATAAACTAGGTTTTCTTCCATGCCACCTCTCATATGGGGTCTTTTGAACCGATTTGGTAGGAACTCTGTTTATAGTGAAAGCATCAGTTTCTAGTGCATGTCCCCAAAAGGATAAAGGAAGCTCAACTTGACTCATCATAAAACAAACCATGTCCAACAAGGTTCTATTCCTCCTCTCAGACACACCATTCCATTGTCGTGTTCCAGATGGAGAGAGTTCTGAAACGATTCCACAACTCTTAAGATGACTGTCAAATTCTTGGCTCAAATATTCACCACCTCGATCGGATCGAAGTACTTTAATAGTTTTGACAAGTTGGTTTTGTACCTTATTTTGAAATATTCGAAATATCAGATTTAGGTCCTAGCTTGTCAGAAGTTAACTTCTTGACATATGCATCGCAACCCCAAATCTTCATGAAAGACAAACTAGGTTTTCTTCCATGCCACCTCTCATATGGGGTCTTTTGAACCGATTTGGTAGGAACTCTGTTTATAGTGAAAGCAACAGTTTCTAGTGCATGTCCCCAAAAGGATAAAGGAAGCTCAACTTGACTCATCATAGAACAAACCATGTCCAACAAGGTTCTATTCCTCCTCTCAGACACACCATTCCATTGTGGTGTTCCGGGTGGAGAGAGTTCTGAAACGATTCCACAACTCTTAAGATGACTGTCAAATTCTTGGCTCAAATATTCGCCACCTCGATCGGATCGAAGTACTTTAATAGTTTTGCCAAGTTGGTTTTGCACCTCCTTTTGAAATATTCGAAATATCTCAAACGATTCACTTTTATGTTTCATTAGATAAACATATCCAAATCTACTATAATCATCAGTGAATGTTATGAAGTACCGAAATCCTCCCCTAACATCGCTACTCATAGGCCCACATACATCGGTATGTATGAGTCCTAATAAGTCACCCGCCCTCTCACCAGTTTTGATAAATGGGTCCTTGGTCATCTTGCCAAGTAAACAAGACTCGCATGTCTCATATGATTCATAATCATGTGAGTCTAAAAATCTATCTTTGTGGAGTTTAGAAATGCGTTTCTCATTTATATGGCCAAGATGACAATGCCATAAGTAAGTGTGGTTCGCATCATTGGGTTTAGATTTTTTTGTTAATGTTATAGACATCATTATCATGATTTTCAACATCATGGATATAAAGGCCATTGAATGAAATAGCAGTACAATAATGCATATCACTCTTGTAAATGGAAAACTTCTTATCACATATAAGAAAATTAAATCCTTCATTATCCAAACATGAAATCGAAATAATATTCCTACTTAAAACTGGAACGTAATAACAATTGTTCAAAACAAGTATTAGTCCACTAGGCAAAGTAACTTCATAAGTTCCTACGACTTATGCAGCAACTCTTGCTCCATTCCCCACACGTAGGTCCACTTCACCTTCTTTAAGCATCCTTCTGTTCTTTAGACCCTGCATATTTAGACAAATGTGAGTTCTACATCCGGTATCCAATACCCAAGAACTAGAAGTAGATATGAATATATCTATAACAAAGATACCTGAAGTCGAAGCAACTCCTTTGCTCTTCTTCAGTGCTTCCTTGTATTTTATGCAGTTTCTCCTCCAATGTCCAATCTCATTGCAATGGAAGCAGACTGCGTCCTCTTGGGACTTGGGCTTAGCCTCTTTAGGCTTGGCAGCCTCTTTGGATTTGGCAACATTTGCCTTAGGATTAGCAACCTTTGCCTTTCCCTTACCCTTGAAACCCTTCCCCTTGTTAACCATCAGCACTTGATCGGTTTTCTTCTCGACAATATTGGTTTCCGCAGTGTTCAACATTTGAAATAACTCGGAAAGGTTTTTATTCATTCCACCCATGTTATAGTGCATTATAAAATTACTAAAACTTTTGGGCAATGAATTCAATATTATGTCGGTAGCCAACTCTTGGCTAATTGGAAAACCGAGCCTTTCAAGATGCTCAATGTGGCCCTTCAACTTAAGAGCATGGGGACCAACAGCTTGTCCTTCACTCATCTTGCATGAGGTCAAGACCTTAACTGTGTTGTACCTTTCTTGCCTAGCTTGAACTTGGAACATTTCCATCAGTCGATTGTTTAGATCAACTGTCCCCAAGTGTTCAAGATCCTTCTGAAGGTTCTTTCACATGGCAGAGAGCATGAGGCATCCAACATCTGTAGAGTCACGCTTGTGCTTCAGATATTGATCCTTCACTGCCCTAGTAGCATTGGCAGCAGGTTCAGGTGGAATAGGTTCCTCGAGAACGTACAGTTTTTCCTCTTTCTTGAGAACAATTCTCACGCTACAGATCCAATCCATATAGTTTGTACCATTCTCTTCCAACTTCTCCTTCTCAAGGAGAGATCGCAGTGACAGATGATTATTGTTTGATGCTATTTATTCTACAAAAAGATATACATAAAATATGAACACATATAAGTAAACATATCATATGAGAAGTATAATGCATTTACATAAAATGCTCCCACTAAATTATACATCTTCCAATGCAAATAAGCATAATATATATTTAATGGGCTAAGATCCAACTTTAATTTAATTTCAAGTTTGCTGTGGCAAATCGCTCAAAACTAAATTAATTAGGTAGAAACATCAATCATATCACATTTATGACTCTTAGATCTTTTATGATATTTATTCAAGACATCATATGTCTAGGCATATTTTAATCTCATCTTATGCCTCGGGTCCAAAACCATTTTGATAACCCAATTAAGTTCATTCACTTTAAACGTATAGGAACCACCATTTCCTCATCTTGCCCGCATTCGAATAGAATCAAAGTACCTTGCTATGGAAAGCCCACCCAAAACTATCTGAATGGTCTCAAGTGTTTTAATCATGAATTGGCATAAAGAACTTAAAAGTTAAATGAAGGTTCTTTAAAGTAGATTATAAGCATATCAGCAAAGATAGTCATAACTGTGCACCAGGTAAGTTCCCAGGAAGATAGGTGAGCCACGAGGACTACTTAAGTACCAAATCTCTCCTTCGACAGAACTTTCCTAGACATGCACAATCAGAAATCAACTCTGATTTTGTAACATAATCAATACCTTTTATAGACAATCAATTTCCTTTTAGACTTTGCGTTAATATGACTTGTTTCTATAAACAATCATAAACCAAAATCTTAATGTTTCAATCTAAACATTTAGGAAATCATAATACAATGTTTCAACTAAACATCTAAAATTCTTAATACATAAGAACATATAATTCATGCATCGCAACAATTAATAAAATCATATTTTAATTAACTAAGCATGCATAATCAATGAATTAATCTAGCATAGCCCTATAAAATTGATTTCCATAAATTTATAGCATCCAGATTAATACATATACATATCAGATTGTAAACACATTCACAGATTAACAGGATTGTTTAACAAACTGATTCTGCCCAGATTGGGCTTGTTTTGTCGCGTGACAGAGACTCCCAGAGTCCTGATCTGTCGCACGACCTAGAGAGGCCATCAGCCATGATCTGTCGCGTGACATAGACCTACTATATCGCGTGACACCATGAAGCCAGATGCAGATTTGCAGAATTCAATCAATTCTAAATCACAGAGCAATTAAATCATGCAAACGACTTTTAACAGATTTAATTCAATATCAATAGAACACGTTTAAGCATATTGTTTCAAAAAATAATTAATCTATCACATACATAACATGCAAAAGAACATATAAAAATATTTATATTACTTTTCTAGCATGTTAATTCAAACTTAATAATACGAACGGGGCTCTGATATCACTGTTGGGTTTTATGGGTCCATGCGCAGCGGAATTAAGCATCTAATTAACACAAAAACAAAGAGCCTAGGATCCGTTCTATATAATTAAATTGAAACCTATGAGATAGAAATAACCAACCTTGAACGCTTTCCGTTCTTGAGCTATCGAACGATTTGATTATGTGATTTCGAATCACAAACTTCGTTCTTCAGATTACTTGAACTCTAGGCCTTGATTGATGAACGAGCGAAGACCCTCTTTCGGTATCCACACCTTAGAATGAACCAAGAAAAGCTTCTTGAAGATTGCTAGATCTCTTAAACCTATGAAGAATATTGAGAGTATATGTTGTGAATTTCTTTTCAGAATTTCGGCTAGCTTTTTAGGGCTGACAGACTGTTATATTTATACTACTTTAGCATCAATATTTGTTTCCTAATCAAATTAGGAAATCAGTCCGAAAATACCTCTATGGTCTTAGAGTGTCGCACGACCAGACGAGTCCCATGGACTAGTTCTGTCGCGCGATACATCAAGTCACATCCAGTTTCTCTCAATCATTCTTCCTCTGATTTATTCAATTCATTCTAGTTGTGTGTGACCCAATAGGTTTACATTATGTTGGAAATGAGTTCGATCATATCGACCCTCATAAGACATAAGCGGACTCTAGCAAGCCATTATGTCTACCCAAATAATGCAACGTAAGAGTTCACGTTTCCAATGGTACACTTCCATTTCTCCCTTTGTCTCACGATGTTATATTGAACACAAGTCATGGTCCTCGTCAACTTGTCTTTGTTCAATGCTTTCTCGATTCTGATTATAATGATAATTCCAATCACATTGGGGTATGTCCATACACTTTCATCATTATCACTCATCGAGGGGCCCAAGCAAAACATCTCTCATTCGAGGGACAAATTCCATCTTGACTTATCATCCTTCCCATCATGAATCCGATCATGCCAAAGATAGCCTTTATAGATATCGTGTTAAGATATCGTTTGACTAAAATCAAACATGACTTTCATCATATGTAAGGTCATGATAATCTCAGGTCTAGGGACTAAATGAAGTAACCTTATGAGATTTAATTATGACATTTGACCAAGACATAAATCTCATACGGGTCAAGTCCAATCACTTGTTCTCTAACAAGTACCCATAAATTTAATGTGCATCTCTATGCATATAATCATCATATGATTATCCATTAACATTTATACTAATTATTCTCTTAATAATTAGGGACGGAGATTATTACAGACAAATATGCAAAACATATAATAATCAAATGATAAACTTCTCATATAATATTAAATAATGTCAACACATAAGTCTATCAACTATAGGTCTAGGGCATAACACTAACACAGAGTACCCCTTATATGGCGCCAAGTATCCCGTCGTCTTTTGCCATCATTGGTCATCAGAGTCAAGACGAAAGTTCTAACAGAAGTTATTATAGTGAGACCGAGGAGGGCACAGTTGAAATGCCAGAAGGAACGGTGGAAGAATGGTTAGCCCAGAAGCCAAATAGCCCAAAAAACCCTCCTGTGAGTAAAGAATAGGAACCTGCCACAAGGTTCGACCCCACAGAAATCCTTATCGATGATGGAATCTCCCACTTCAGGAAGTGCTTGACCAATGTCAAAGATGCTGTCAGAAGGTTGACCCCGAAGGAAAGACGGGATATGTTTGACAGTGATGAGGAATGTGACCCTGCTTTGTTGAAAAAGTTGCTATGTCAAGGTGAGGAAGCCACTAGAAAACCTCCAAGCCCTGGGAACGATAATTCCTGTTGCATGTTTACCTTGAAAAGCCTGAATGAAACTGTCAAGGCTTTGAGTGAGGAAGAAGAAACTGAAATCAGCCAGATGCTAAGCCAATGGGGAAGTCAGAATTCAGAAAAGGCCAGGAAGCCTGTAACCTGGGATTAGATTTGAGAAGCTGCCTATAACTCTGGTAGTGCTGTGAATCAAATTAATCAGCAGAGTTGGCCATATGCTAGCAAAAGCCCGCCTTTAACCCTGAAAGAGCTGAAGGAATCCTCCGATAGGACTGATGACTCGGAAAAGTCTAATGTCTATGTGATGAATCGGTCTGGACATATGAGTGTGGAACAGCCTAAGGGTGACAAAAGAAATGCCGTCTCCGAACCAAAGACAGACAAAAAACCTTACAAGCTAGAAGCAGAAAAGCCAGACTCCGAAAAGGAAGACCCGGTGTTGACTCAGTTGAAGTATACTCAAGCCAATATTTCCCCGTGGTCCCTGTTAACTTCCTCATACCCTCACAAACTGAAGCTAGAGGAAAGTTTGGCCAAGACCATGGTGCCCATAGATGTCATCCCAGATGAGGTCGTCCAAATGATTGAAGTATCCACTATGGAAATGTCATCACTTTCACTGACCTAGACCTGCCAAAGTACGGAGCCAGTCATAATGAGCCCCTTTACATCATAGTCCAATTGGAAGAACGCCGATTACCAAGGGTGTTAGTTGACGGAGGGTCTGCAATGAATGTCCTTCCAGCGAAAATGATGGATTTGTTGGATTTGAAGCCTATAGACTTGAAACCTTCCAGTCAAACTATTAAGGCCTACGATTCCACTGCTTGATCAGTTTTGGGGATTGCAACTCTAAAATTGTGGTTCAAAAAGAAAGTCATGGATGTAGACTTCCAGGTGATTGACATCCCCATTTCGTTCACCGCTTTACTGGGATGACACTGGATCCACCAGATAAATGGGGTAGCCTCTACTTTACACCAATGCGTCAAGTTTCAGTCAAGTGATGGGTCTATCACAACTATCTATGGAGACAGTGTCACTGTGGAAGGAACCAGCATAGGTGGAATCCCGATACTGGAGATCAAACATGATGACAAAGGGCTTGCTTTGACCGGATTCTCTGTGGCCTCCTCTAAAGCACAAGTGTGTTGCACGGACCTCACTGCAACCTTTGGCAAAATACCTCCTGCCATGCGAATGATGAGAAAGATGGGTTATCTTTCAGGGCTTGGACTGGGTAAAAGACTTTAGGGTCGCAATGCCGTCATCGATGCAAAGGAACAGACCACCCGACACGGCCTTGGATATAAACCGTATTCTCAGGATGACAGAAAGGCTAAGGGAACAGTTCAGAAAAAGCAAAATGAAGGGGTCCGTCTCCGTCCTTACAGTTTGTCTCTGGCTCAGTACTTCATAAAAGGTGAGACCCAGTATGATGAAGGTGATAGTCAGCTCTCCTTGAGGAAAATTCTTCTGGAAAACCTTGAGAAAGTTCGTGGAAAACAAGCAAATCCTATTCGGAGGATGTTTCTTGACTTGCCGGATATTCCAGGGGCTACCACTACATTTCAGAACAAGTATGTTTTCAAATGAAACCCAGACCGCTTCAAAGAGCCAGAAATTTTCCCATCAGGGGTAATGGACTTCTCCGCCTTCGAGTTAGCTCTTCCAAGGATCAGCCAGATAGAAGCTGCTGTAGACACCCCATTCTGAACCAATAATTCATGATTACACTACTCTTCGTCTCTCTTTTATGTTTTGATGAAAGCATATCAGTTTCGTCATGTTTCGTTAAGTTTCTAACTAACCTCGTTAGTTTTGGACCTAACTGACTAACAGAACAACTGAAGAGGACAAAATGGTCATTTGACTAGTTATCTCGCACGAGATATCATATCTCATGCGAGATATCCCCTCGACAGGATGTGAAGAAATCACTCTCCTTCTCCGTTTCAACCTCCTTTCTTGATAAACCTCATCTAATCCGGTTCTCCAATCAGAATTGAGTTCTGGAAGCTTCCTAGGAGTGTTTTACCTCTCCACCTCTACCTCTTAAACCCCTATAAATATTTGGTGACTTCCACTGTTTCAAAGGTCCAGAATCCGACACAACACACACAATTTGTTGGTTTCTCACCACGAAAGATTCCTTCAAATCGCTCACAAAACCTCCCTAAAATCACCTAAAGTTTGTTTATCAACCTTGTTGATCAACAAACATCAAACCCGAATCAAGGACTAATCCCATCAAAAGATTCCTTTATTTCTTTTCTCTTCTTCTCAATCTCTCTCTATTGACTTTTAGAGTGGTGTAATCCCATCAAAAGGATTGGCCTAGAGTCCCTTCAATCGATGAAGGCGATCTCGAAGCATACAATTCGACATTCCTAATCAAGAAATTGATTAGGGTTTATTTGTTTTCTTTAATTATATATATTTTAAAGATTGAAAACCTCTCTTTTCTTTAGCAAGACCGATCTCTGGATTGGGTGGAATGGATGCTCCTCGACCTACCCATTCCGTAACCTAAGCCCCGAACTCAAATCTCTTTTTAAAATGGTTTTTCTATGTTTCCAAACGAATAATATAGGTGGCGACTCTAAAAGATAAAATTCTTCCTCACAACGCTACAGTGGCGACTCCGCTGGGGACTTAAAATTAAGAGGCTTAAACTTGCGTCAAAATTAAAAGAGAGGTTTTCAAAAAAAAAAATTGTAAATTCGATTTTCTGCTCTCAGATGAGGCATGTCTCGCGGCGAGGTATCATATCTCGCGCGAGATATTGTTTCGGCAATCTGGTTGTTTTCTGGTTTCTCCCGTTTATCTCAAAGTCCAAGACAAGAGCCGAACATGCAAGGGGGATCCCAGAATTCATTATCTGCAGAGTTCCCGCATCTTAAGGCCTCCCTTAAGATGTAGAACTCGAATCGTTTTCCATTTAAATAATTGATTATTATTTATAAACTGCGTGCGATTGGGTTTTATTTAATTAAAGTCCGGTCCATTGGGGATTCGGGAGTTGTAAATTGAATTATTTATCTCTCTTTCTCTCTCTTTATGTGGAACTATGACGGCCTGAGTCTTCCTTATTTGGGAGAAACGTAGGCAACCACTTGGTGCGGCCACTATCTGTTTTTCTTTTGTTTTTTCAAAAAAAAAAATCTCTATTTTACTCTTTCACCTAGATTGACTATCACACACGCGCACTCATATATAACTGTCATTGCACTACATACCCTCTATAAACCCGGGACCCACACTAAGGACGGATGACGGTAACCACCTAGTCGCCGGTCTCTCCGAAGTTGGATCATCCCACTCCGCGTATTCAATCCATCTAGATTGCAATATCGCGGGGAGCCTAGCCTTCCAGCCCTGCATCGCCACATTTCATGTAGATTGACTTTTTAAGACACTCCGTGACCGGTCGGTTTGATCTTGGAGTCCTTGTAATACCTTGTCAAGATCTTATTTTGTGCAATAATCCATGAAAAAGAAATCAAAAAAATTGTCGCTTCAGAATCGTCCCTTCGGAAACGTCCCTATGATTGTCCCTTCGGATTTGTCCCTAAAAAGAGAAAAATTTCTCACCAAAATTATTGCACAAAACTTGATGTTACTTGAGATTACTTCGACCCCTAGGTCCCTAGGTTTGGTTTTTGAATGCTAGAAACCCCCAAAACGGATTTTTTGTCCGACCAAAATTAGGATTAAAATCAGAAAATTGTGGCTTTCCGTGGTGTTATCTCGCGCGAGACTGCTTGTCCCGTGCGAGATAAGTGTTCGATCTTTTTTGTGTTTTGGCCAAAACCTTCAAACCTTCAAAGCCTTCATTCACCCTATTCAGCCGACTTGTTGGGACTCGATCATGGTTTAACACGGTTGCTACACGTCTAGGTTCATCACCAAAGTTCAACATCAAGGAAACTAGTTCTGTCACAATGGCTGATTCTCCTCCCAACACTCAAGCTACACAAGAGATCGATGCTCTAAAGGCCCGTCTAGAAGGGGAAGTGAATCAAATGGTCGGAGTGCATACTCATGTCTTATTTACCCACTTCCAACGACAAATGGAGGGACAATTTCAAACTCGCCTACGAGCCCAAGGCGATTACTACAAGGGAGAGGTTGAAACACTTCAAACCCGTCTACAAGTACAAAAGGAATACTACGAAGAAGAAATCAAAGCACTTCGTGCCCGCCTACAAGCTCAAGAGGAATATTGGGATCATGCCTACATTAATAGATTCAACCATTCCAACGCCGGCAAATACCCTACTACTCCTACTCCCAAGAAGAAAAGAAAGGAGAGATACTATGACAAACTCGAAGGAATCACTCAAGAGGGTCTCCTTGACACCCTCGTGAAAGAAGCAAAGATCAAACCAAGAGAAGGTGTTCCTCCCAAGGATGTGGGTCCCGATCATGCTCATCACTTATTCTGCAAGTACCACAACTTCACCGGTCACGACACCAACACTTGCTACCACTTGAAGGACATCATCCAAGACCTCTTTGATAATGGAAATCTAGAACGTCCCAACGTCATCAACAATCCTCTCCCTCGCAATCCATGAAGAAGATGAAGCTCCAAGAAGAAATCTACACTTACCACTTTGGGGCTACAACTATCCTCTCCCTTTCTCCTTTGATAGAAGTAGATTAGGTTTTAAATTTTCAAGTATGAACTCGAAGAGTCGTTCTGTCTTTCTAGTACTTCTCACCTCTTCTAGTTTGTGTCTTCTAAACTATCGAGTCTGTTCTTAAATTTCTCAATAAATTAAAGTAATTTCTTTTCCTAAACACTTTCCTAAGGTTGCTCTACCTCATGAATATCATTTGATTCATACAAAATAATGGACCCTCCATTTCCCTAAATCATCGCAAAAAATAGAAGCTTCTAAGCGAGTTTAAGAAGAAAGTTGTCCTTAGGAAGCTTAAGGACTAAACATTACCCTATTGAAAGTCAAATGTCAACAAACGAAGGAAGCCAAAGGCATTGCTATCAACATTCATCCCAAGAAGAGTGGGGCTACTCAACTCAAGGCTTTGAGAGTACAAAAATAAATAAAAAGCTCGCTAGGTCGAAACTCCTCAAATCGTCCTAGGCAAAAATAGAGCATAAAAAAAAAACAAAAAAAAAAAAAACAAAAAAACAAAAAAAACAAAAAAAAAACAAACAAAAAAAAAACTCTCAAGCCTTCATCGCCCCACAACAAGGATGGAATTTAACAAAGGCAAGAAGGACTCTCCCACAAAGAAGAGGAGTCAAGAGATACCAACAAAAGAAATGAAGATTACTCAATATCCTCCTACATCTAGTGAAGAAGACTTTCAGTATCAAAAAAATGTTTACCCTTAAGTCATACTAATGATTGACTTTCTTCTCAAACTTATTTAGAAATTTCTAGATAATGCACGGTCCATTAAAAGGTAGAATAACTTTTCTAGATCTTTGAGCCAAGTAACATTTCTTGTTGAGTCTAGGGGCTTCTTGTTAGCCACTCTCATACACACTCTTGAAATCCAAGCATCAAAACTGGGGCTTCCTAACCTTTCCTCCCCCAGTCCATCTCTACTTCAATTCTTCAAAACAATCAAATCTGCATTAGGGGCTTTCCTCTTTGCTTCTCACTCTCATCATTAGAGAATACACTTCTCCAAAAGATTCAATGCTTGGATCACCTTCCAAAGAATAGAGTCCATCTCTCCTAAACTAACTTGAGATCTCATTTCTCTCTCCTCAATAGGATTTTCTCTCTCTGAGTTCTCTTCGAGTTACACTACTTTAAAAAAAAATGAAAAAAAAGACGCAAAAGAGATGCCCGCTAGATTGAAAACCCGAAAGGGCGGTCTAGGCAAAAACCAGGGTGCGCACTAAGAAAAAAAAATCAAAGGTCAAAGGGAGAGTATTCTTCAGCCTTCTTCATCAAACATCATTCGATCTTCTTCAAATCAAATCAACAAGGAGAGTCTTCTTCGATCATCTTCAAATCAAGAGAACGGCTTCACAAGCCTGTTCACAAAGTCATCTACCACTTGCAAGCAACTTGGGGCTTGAGACACCAAAGGGCCTTGGACATAAAGCCATTACGACATTCGACAGATGTGTAGTCGTTTGCCTCCTAGAGACACGACTCAAGGAGAAGTAAGAATGAAGATTATCAACAGACCTAGATGTGTTCACAAGGATACTCATCGAACGAAATTCTACAACAAGACAGCCTCGCTGACTAGCAACAGATTCTGCACGAACCTGATTTGGTCCCAACTTGTCAAACACAAGTCCACTCATACAGTTTACCCATCTCAAATATAAATCCATACAAATGCCCCTACATTTCCATATACCATATACTCATACATAAACTCACCACCAAAATGACCGATCGGCCATTACACGAACAGACGTGAGCACCATCACGTAAGTCTAGTTGAACAATTAAAATCTGGAAAATCTATTTGGAATCTTTATGTGCTAACAGGTACAGAAAGGTAAGAATCACCGGGTCTATCCGAGACTTACAGGGGCCGACAGAACCTTCATCTCAACCGACAACTTCAAGTCCGTGACCTCGGCAACATCATCAAAGTCTGTGACGGCAGCAAACTTCAAGACCGTGACCTCGGCGACATCAACAAAGTCTGTGACGGCAGCAACTTCAAGTCCGTGAACTCGGCGACACCAGCAAAGTCTGTGATGGCAGCAAACTTCAAGTCCGTGACCTCGGCGACACCAGCAAAGTCTGTGATGGCAACAAACTTCAAGTCCGTGACCTCGGCGACACCAGCAAAGTCTGTGACGGCAGCAACTTCAAGTCTGTGACCTCGGCGACAACTTCAAAGTCTGTGACGGCAGCAAACTTCAAGTCCGTGACCTCGGCGACACCAGCAAAGTCTGTGACGGCAGCAAACTTCAAGTCCGTGACCTCGGCGACACCAGCAAAGTCTGTGACGGCAGCAACTTCAAGTCCGTGACCTCGGCGACACCAGCAAAGTCTGTGGCGGCAGCAACTTCAAGTCCGTGACCTCGGCGACAACTTCAAAGTCTGTGACGGCAGAAAACTTCAAGTCCGTGACCTCGGCGACAACTTCAAAGTCTGTGATGGCAGCAAACTTCAAGTCCGCGACCTCGGCAACAATGGCAATGTCAGTAACCTCGGACGGCGCACTTCAACAACTTCATCAACAAACAGGTATCTTCAGAATTGGGTCAGGTCCTTGATTCCTCAGTATGATTTTACCTTTTCAAAAAAAAAAATCCCTCTTCAATTTTCAAAAAAAATGCTTTTCAAAATACCTAAAATAGCCTTTTTAGTGTTTTGGAGTCGAACTACGTTTGGTCTGATTCTCTCTTAAAGATACGTAGGCAGTCGTGTGGCACGACCATCCCAATGTTCAGAATGATGTCTTTTCTATCGACGAAAGTTCTTCTTTCATAAGACCTGTCGCCGAGGGGCTCTGTAGACACCCCATTCTGAACCAATAATTCATGATTACACTACTCTTCGTCTCTCTTTTATGTTTTGATGAAAGCATATCAGTTTCGTCATGTTTCGTTAAGTTTCTAACTAACCTCGTTAGTTTTGGACCTAACTGACTAACGGAACAACTGAAGAGGACAAAATGGTCATTTGACTAGTTATCTCGCACGAGATATCATATCTCGCGCGAGATATCCCCTCGACAGGATGTGCAGAAATCACTCTCCTTCTCCGTTTCAACCTCCTTTCTTGATAAACCTCATCTAATTCGGTTCTCCAATCAGAATTGAGTTCTGGAAGCTTCCTAGGAGTGTTTTACCTCTCCACCTCTACCTCTTAAACCCCTATAAATATTTGGTGACTTCTACTGTTTCAAAGGTCCAAAATCCGACACAACACACACAATTTGTTGGTTTCTCTCCACGAAAGATTCCTTCAAATCGCACACAAAACCTCCCTAAAATCACCTAAAGTTTGTTTATCAACCTTGTTGATCAACAAACATCAAACCCGAATCAAGGACTAAGGCGAAGCTCTGTTCGCATCAAGATTTGGCTCTCATATTGAGTCGAAACTCTGCCCGAATCACTTCTCGACCAAGAAGCCATCTTAGAACCACGTTCTAAATCAATTACTCCCTAAACCCAAGGTAAAATCCTTTATTTCTTTTCTCTTCTTCTCAATCTCTCTCTATTGACTTTTAGAGTGGTGTAATTCCGTCAAAAGGATTGGCCTAGAGTCCCTTCAATCGATGAAGGCGATCTCGAAGCATACAATTCGACATTCCTAATCAAGAAATTGATTAGGGTTTATTTGTTTTCTTTAATTATATATATTTTAAAGATTGAAAACCTCTCTTTCTTTAGCAAGACCGATCTCCGGATTGGGTGGAATGGATGCTCCTCGACCTACCCATTCCATAACCTAAGCCCCGAACTCAAATCTCTTTTCAAAATGGTTTTTCTATGTTTCCAAACGAATAATATAGGTGGCGACTCTAAAAGATAAAATTCTTCCTCACAACGCTACAGCTGCCAGTAGTGAGGACAGTGAGTCAGGTCTGCAGAAGCTATTTGATGAAGAAGCGCAGATTCCTGACTTGATCGACTTCTGCTCAGATAACGAGATAGTTGCTGTAATTAGAGATGGTGGTGAAGAACCTTTTGATCCCCGCACTTTGGTGACTAAGACAGAGATGCCTTTAAAGAATTGGGAGAGATTCTCAGGGCCGATAGCAAGCCGACAGCAAATGATCACGAAGCTTGGATTGGTTCCCCGTCCCTCTCAGTCCAGTCATGTCATACACCCTGTCATTCGTACCTTTGAGTCAGGAGTCTTCGAATTCCAGTCCTCTGAGTCATCTGAAGGCCTCACGCCTGAAGATTATGAATATGTAGTCAATGTTGTCTTTCCTTTCGCTTTGAATGAAATGATAGATCTTTCTGAGTATCCCCTTATTGCCAACTTAACAAATGATAAATTAACTAATAACTTAACAACAGTTAATAATGATTCATTTGAACAAGATGCAAACACACTAAACGAACAATACATTAATGAAATCTTTAAGCAGGTTACCGATAAAGTGGAAAACCGAGCCCAAGCTGCCGAGGAGGTTTTGACAAGTGTTAACTTGGGTATTGTCGAGGAACCTAAAGAGTCACAGATCGGGAACTTCTTCCAGGGGGCTGAACAGGACAGACAGGTCAATCTGCTCAGAGAATACATGGATGTGTTTGCATGGTCGTATAAGGACATGCCGGGGCTAGATAGCTCGATTGTGGAGCACAGAATCCCTCAGGCACTAGATGCCAAGCCGGTAAAGCAGAAACTAAGAAAGATCAAGCCAGAGTGATTTCTACATGTCAAAGAAGAGATTGAGAAGCTACTACGGGTAGGATTCATCAGAGTCATTGAATACCCGACATGGTTATCAAACATCGTGACTGTTACTAAGGCCAATGGGAAGGTGCGCTGCTCTGTAGATTTTTGGGATCTGAACAAGGTCAGTCCCAAGGACGACTATCCGTTGCCGAACATAGACATCCTGGTGGACGCCACTGCTAACTACGAAGTCAAATCCTTCATTGATGGCTTTACTGGATACAACCAGGTAAAGATTGCTAAGGAGGACCAAGAAAAGACAGCCTTCACCACACCGTAGGGGACGTACTGCTATATGGTCATGCCTTTTGGGCTTAAGAATGTCGAGGCTACGTATCAAAGGGCAGCGACTGCACTCTTTCACGACATGATCCACAAAGAAATTGAGGTCTATGTCAATGACATGATAATCCATTCCAAAGGTGTGGATGGACAGAACTTTGTCGACCTACGAAAGTTCTTTGAGAGGTTAAGGCAACATTCCATGAGACTGAACCCTACTAAATGCACCTTTGGAGTGACAAGGGGAAAAGTGCTTGGGTATATGGTCACAGAATGAGGTATTGAAGTCTATCCCCGAAAGATCAAGTTCATTATGAACATGAGGCCGCCTCGAACTCAGACAGAGGTCAAAAGCTTTATGGGCAAGTTATAGTACATCAGTCGTTTTGTTAACCAGCTGACTACCATGTGCGAGCCCATCTTCAAGCTTATGAAGAAAAATGTGGACACAGAATGGACTGAGGAATGCCAGGATGCCTTTGACCAAATCAAGGCATACCTAGTACATCCCTCGGTGCTATGCCCCCCACATGGATAGAAACCTCTTCTGCTCTATCTCACTGTCACTGATACGGCAGTTGAGGCTATGCTCGCTCAGGAAAAGAAGGACTCTCGGGTAGAAAATACCATTTACTTTGTCAGTCGGAAGCTGCAAGGAAGTGAGCTCAATTACTCAGCGTGTGAAAAGACTTGTGCAGGACTGGTCTGGGTAGTCGGTAAGCTGAAGCATTACATGCACGCCCACTCTGTGAACTTGGTCTAAAAAATGGACCCCATCAAGTACATCTTCGAAAAGCCTTCCCTTTCGATGCGTTTAGCAAAGTGGTCATTCTTCCTGGCTGAGTATGACATCAACTATGTGACGAGAAATGCAATCAAAGGTCAAGTGCTGTCAGACCATTTGGCAAACTTCTCTAGCAATGAGGACCGAGGGCCTGAACCCCAATTCCCGGATGAAGGGATCTTCGTGGTTGAGCCTGAGAACCGATGGCAGCTTTTCTTTGACGGGGCTGCTAACAAAAGAGGAAATGGCGTAGGAATGCTACTGGTCGACCGAAAGATGAGCACACGCCAATAGCTATAAAGTTGAACTTCCCTGCCACAAACAATGCTGCAGAATATGAAGCTTGTATTGCTGGTTTGTAGGCTGCCTTAGAAAGAAATGTCAAGGAACTCGAGGTCTATGGAGACTCAGCCCTGATCATTAACCAGGTCTCCAACAAGTGGAAGACTGTGGATCCTAATCTTCAAAGGTATCATGCCTACATGGAAGAGTTGACTGTGCAGTTCAAAGAAGTGACCTTCCATTACCTGCCAAGAGACAAGAACAGATTTGCAGATGCCTTAACTACTCTAGCCTCATTGGTAGAGATCCCTGAGGGAAAGGAAATAAAACCATTTAGAGTGGGTAGAAGAGAAGCCCCGACTTTTTGCTGTGAAATAGACCTGGGACTCGAGCCTGTCAAGGAACCCTGGTACAGTCAGATTTACCAGTTCCTCAAAGATGGGGAGTCAGATTTTAGAGATGTAGAAGGTAGACCAAGTGAAGGCATCAAAGCCAAGAGCTTGCAAGCTTTGAAACGGCTGGCCTCTCACTATGTCATCATAGGGGGCGACCTGTACAAGAAACGGTACCAAGAACCACTCATCTTGAGTGTCACCAAAGAAAGGGCAAGAGAGATAATGACCGAAGTCCACAATGGTCCCTGCGGTCCTCATATGAATGCTAGAGCATTGATGCAAGTAATCCTCAAAATTGGCTACTACTGGATCTCTATGGAAATAGACTGTGTCCAGCATGTTCGAGAGTGCGACAAATGCCAACGGTTTGCCAACCTCAATCATCTTCCGCCTCATGACCTGGACTGCATGACGACTCCTTGGCCATTAGCAACTTGGGTTATTAACGTGATAGGAAAGATAGCCCTGGCTGGAAGCAATGGGCATGAGTTTGTGCTAGTGGCAGTAGACTACTTCACTAAGTGGGTAGAGGCAAAGTCCTACAAGGTCCTCACTTCCAAGAAAGTGGCTCAGTTTATCAAAGAAAACATCATGTGCATATATAGGGTGCCCAATAAAGTCATTTCAGATAATGGGTCGCACTTTGAAGGGGACAGCGATAGATTGTTGTCAGAGTTCAGAGTCACTCGCCACAAATCGTCCCCATACAGGCCTCAGACCAATGGAGCAGTAGAAGCTGCCAATATGACACTCGAAAGGATTATCCGGAAAATGGCCACCCGTGGTCGTAACTAGCCCGAAAAGCTGGATCTGGCACTCTGGGGCTACAAGACGTCTGTCAAAACAGCCACGGGAGAAACCCCTTTCGCCCTGACCTATGGGATGGAAGCAGTGCTGCCAGTAGAGTTGGAAATCCCGTCATTAAGGGTCCTCCTGGAAAACAGTGTCAATGAAGTAGAATGGCTACGCAGCCGGCATGATGAATTGGCCCTACTTGATGAAAGGAGGCTAAAAGCCATGGAACACACCCGAGCCTACCAGAAGCGAATGGCCAGGGCATTCGACAAAAAGGTCAAGGCCAGAGACATTAAAGTGGGTGACCTAGTGCTGAAAGTAAAGTCCCCTACCAGAGACAACCCTCTGGAAAAGTGGGAACCCATTTGGATTGGCCCATATGTGGTGCAGAAAATACTTTGGGAGGAGCAATGAAGCTTGCGGACTTGGACGGAAATCCTTTTGTTCATCCAGTCAACGGTGACAAGCTCCGCCGGTATTATGTCTAAAAAATATAAATAAAAAAAAGAGAAAAATAGTGCAAAAAGAGTAATACCCAGCTAGGCTGAAAACCCAAGAAGGGCGGTCTAGGCAGAAGACAGGATTGCACATAAAAAAAAGAAGAAAAAAATATATAGTGCAAAAAGAGTAATACCCAGCTAGGCTGAAAATCCAAAAAGGACGGTCTAGGAAGAAAACAGGGTTGCACATAAAAAAAACAACAACAACAACAAACAAAAATCTCAATAGTTCACCCAAATGAACTACGAAGACCTGAACCCCTTAGTCTTTCTTGTAAAAGGGGAACGTAGGCAGCCATGAATGGTTCGGTCTAAATAATAAATAAGACATCTGAATTTCCATGAAATGTGTCTTGAATAAATTCTAAGATAATATCTTTGTTAATTACAAGTCAAAAACTTTTTGATGAGTTCAAGCACGGTCTACTCTTGACTCTGCTAACCTACTACAAAGATTAAAATATACAAAAAGACCTAATAATCTATTGTGTTTGCAAAAAAGGCAATAAGTAGATGCTCGGAATAGATCTCTCAGTTATCATTCACTGAGTCTTCCTTGTTCTTCTTTCCTTTACCTCGACCCCGTCGAGTGTTCTTCCTCTTCTTCTCAATGATGTCGGTCTCCCTCATCCCAATCTCGAGAATCCTCACTGGAGCCTCCACCAAACCCGTGTCAATAAGTGCCTTCTATACCCTGGCACGAGTCCGTACCTCCTCCCGCTAAGTCTCACTAAGAGGAGCGACCTCTGATAACCTCTCATATCGAGCTTCCATATCTCTAATAAGGTCACCTGACTGGTTATGGCAGCAAGCCTTGGCCTCAGCTTCTCGCCTCCCGATATACCCGCCACTCAGTTAAAGCAGCAGAGGAAACTCTCCCCCATGGAAGTTTATCTAGACTGCCGCATTTGGTTCAAAGAAGCGTTGGCTATTCTCACATGGGAAGAAATGCAAGCGCTAGCTCTCGACGAAGGCTCTACTGCAAGAGAGCTGATATGGGCTAAAAGTGGAGGAAAATTAGCAAACCATGACTATTGCCTGTCCCAACTCCAGAATGCCATGAGCCTGCTCAGCAAGAAGGAGAGAAACGCAGTATACCATAAAGAGATCAAAGAGACCGTTCGCTTGAACCAAGAACTCTCTAGCCTCCCCCGGAGGGTCAGCAATACACGCTCGGCCCTGCAACCATCGCGCACTGACATTTGTACAACTGCGGCAAACCATAGGCTCCCTCCCTGCAGAAGCACCTAAACCAGTATCTTGGGAGAGAATTCGAAAAGCTGCTAAAGCCCCCGGGAAGACATCAACAGTCAACGAATTGAGGGAGGATATATGGCCCTGTGCTTCGAAAAATCCTCCTCTGACTATGGCTCAGCTCAAAGCAACCTGTTCAAAAGGGACTAAGCCTGACGTCAACGTTCTGACCCGATCTGGTCAAATCCATGTGCTGCCGCCCAAGGCCACCAAAAAGCCGACAGAGCCAGAACCGCAACCCGGTCTGCCCGAAGAAACAAGTTCCGGAAAGGAGGACCCAATCCTCGTTCAGCTCAAGCAGACCCAAGCGAACATTTCCCTGTGGTCCCTGCTCACATCTTCATAACCTCACAAGCTCAAGCTAGAGGAAAGTTTGGCCCGTATCATGGTCCCCGTGGACGTAACTCCAGAAGAAGTGATTCAGATGATCGGCAACATTCACTATGGAAACATCATCACCTTCACATATTTGGACCTGCCAAAATTTGGGGCTGATCACAATGAGCCGCTCTACATCACGGTTCAATTGGACGAGCGTCGCCTTCCCCATGTACTGGTAGATGGAGGTTCTGGAATGAATGTCTTGCCTGCCAAGATGATGCACCTGCTCGACATCAAGCCCACAGATTTGAAGCCTTCAGTCCACACTGTCAAGGCTTATGACTCTACTTCCCGTACAGTTCTCGGGGTTGCTACTCTAAACATCTGGTTCGGCAAGCGGATGATCCCCACTGAGTTTCATGTGTTGGACATTCCTATCACTTTCACAACCATCTTGGGACAACCCTGGCTGCATCAAATGAACGGCGTGGCATCCACCCTTCACCAATGTATCAAGTTCATGCAAGGCAACGAGCTGATAACAGTCTATGGCGACAGCGTCACCATCGAAGGGACCTGCACCAACGACATTCCAGTATTAGAAATCAAGCATGACGACGATATGGCATTAACTGGATTCACCTTGGAGACTACCAAGATCCAAATATGCAGCGTGGACCTTCCACTATTCTGGGACAAATTCCCTCCAGCCATGAAGATGATGAAACTCATGAACTTCATCCCGGGACTGGGGCTCGGCAAAAGGTTACAAGGCCAACACCAAGTCATTGAAGTCAAGGACCATACTACAGTCCAAGGGCTCGGTTATGTGCCAACACCGGCTGATATCAGGGAAAACAAAAGGCTCGCCAGCACCAAGGCAGCAGCCCGCAAAAGGGGAACCTACAGAGGCACACCCAACCTCCAACCTTACAGTTTCGACCTCACCCACTACTTCATCAAAGGAATCGACAGCAGAACAGAAGGAACCGACAGCAGAACAGGGGGAACCGACAGCAGAACTGAGGGGACCAACAGCGGAACTTATGAAGATGAGAAAGAAGCAAGAAAAGTTAGTACAGAGACTACAGAAAGGATGGGAAAGCTGGCAGAGGACCTCAAGCTTTTCAGAGGACTCAAAGCTAATCCGATATGGGGAGCATTCCTCGACATCACTGCTCTACCTGGACCAATTGCCACCACAGTTCAGCATGAGTACTCATTCAAAGGAATCCCAGACATGAAAGAGCAGCTCGAGACACTCTTCATGGGAAACAGACTATTCGGTTCAGCCGCCAAGGCCACATTCGAAACAGTAACTCTAAAGCAGAAGGAACCAGAATTCGTGGAAGATGCTCTCAGTGGACCCGCTATACAGAATCTTTTAGAAGAAGTCATGGAGGTGCCAAACCTGATTGACCTGGGCTCCGAGAACAGCATGATCGCCATGATCGGGACAGCAGAAGCCAAGCCTCTCGACCCCCGAACCCTCATCAAGAATCCAGCAATGCCACTGAAAAACTGGGTGACTTTCATCGGACCAAGGGCAAGCCAGACAAAAATGGAAGACAAACTGGGCCTGCACCCATATCTCCCTAAACCTAGTCTTAAACCCTCTGAGTCAGTCATTGTCAAAGTCCAGTCCTCTGAGTCATCCAATGGCCTCACGCCAGAAGAATATGATAATGTATCCAACAATGTATTCCCGTTCGTCTTAAATGAAAAGTTTGACCTTTCGGATTATCCCCTCGTTGCCACTTTAACAACTGATAAGTTAACGAACAATTTAAAAGAAGTTAATAATGACTCACTTGATAAAGAAGCAGACACACTTAACGAACAATACATTAAAGAAGTTCTCAAGCGTGTAGTAGACCAAGAGGACAATCGGGCCCAAACTGCCGAAGAGGTTATGATTAAAGTGAACATGGGGTCAGTGCAAGAGCCTAAAGAGACACAAGTGGGTAGTTTCTTCGCCAGTGCAGAAAAGAAGCCCTAACAGATCTCCTCAAAGAATATGTTGACGTGTTCGCCTGGTCATACCAAGAAATGCC
The DNA here is from genome assembly GCA_022495995.1 of Adenophora triphylla var. japonica. Taxonomy (NCBI): domain Eukaryota; kingdom Viridiplantae; phylum Streptophyta; class Magnoliopsida; order Asterales; family Campanulaceae; genus Adenophora; species Adenophora triphylla. The sequence continues at coordinate 194,870 of JAFEMH010000787.1, forward strand.
AGGACTCGATCCCTCAATTGTAGAGCACAGAATCCCTCTAGATCCAGAATCCAAGCCTGTCAAACAGAAACTGCGCAAGATCAAGCCAGAATGGTCTCTTCAAGTGAAAGAAGAAATTGAGAAGATGCTCTGCGTCGGCTTCAACAAAGTAATTGAATACCCAACATGGCTCTCCAACATCGTGACGGTCACTAAGGCCAATGGAAAGGTCAAATGCTGTATGGATTTCCGAGATCTCAACAAGGCCAGCCCTAAAGACGATTTCCCACTACCCAACATCGACTTGCTAGTCGACACCATGGCGAATTTGAAAGTAAAGTCCTTCGTGGATACAATCAGGTCAAGATGTCTGAGGAAGATCAGGCCAAGACTGCTTTCACCACTCCGTGGGGGACATACTGTTACACGGTCATGCCATTTGGGTTAAAGAATGCTGGGGCTACTTATCAACGGGATGCAATAGCTCTCTTCCATGACATGATTCACAAAGAAATCGAAGTGTATGTCGATGACATGATCATCCACTCCAAAGGATCAGACATGCAGCACATAACAGATTTGAGAAAGTTCTTCAACAGACTCAGAAAAAACTTCGTGAGATTGAACCCTGCAAAGTGCACCTTCGGCGTCAGGCGAGGCAAAGTACTAGGGTACATGGTTACAGAAAGAGGCATTGAAGCAGATCCCAAGAAAATCAAGGCCATCATCGACATAAAGCCACCACAGACACTGACAGAAGTGAAAAGCTTCATGGGAAGACTTCAATACATCAGCTGCTTCATTAACCAGTTGACATCTCTCTGCGAGCCAATGTTCAAACTAGGGAAGAAAAATGCTGACATCAGATGGGACTCCGAGTGCCAGACAACCTTCAAGAAAATCAAGACATACTTGGTGAATCCCCCAATCCTTGAAATCTACTTCGTGAGCCGAAAGCTTCAGGGAAGTGAACTCAGCTACTCAGCGTTAGAGAAAACTTGTACCACCTTGGTATAGGTAGTCGAGAAACTGAAACACTACATGTAGTCACATTCAGTGCTCCTGGTCTCCAAGATGGACCCCGTTAGATATCTCTTCGACAAGCCATCTCTATCAATGAGATTAGCCAAGCGGTCATTCTTCCTGGCTGAATTCGACATCAAGTACATGACCAGAAAATCAACAAAAGGTCGAGTAATGGCAGATCAACTAGCAGACTTCCCAAGCAGTGAACTCAAGGGTCTTGATCCGCAGTTTCCAGATGACGGGATCTTCTCACTCAACAGCGCAAACCGCTGGCAACTCTTCTTCGATGGGGCAGCCAACAAGAAGGGAAATGGTAATAGAATGCTCCTGTTCGATCCTAAAGACGAGCACACTCCCATAGCCATCAAACTGAATTTTGAAACAACCAACAATGCAGCAGAATATGAAGCTTGTGCAGCCGGCCTAGAAGCTGCTCTTGAATGCAACATCACCGAACTGGAAGTATACGGAGACTCAGCATTGATCATCAATCAAGTATCCAACAAATGGAAGACAATAGATTCTAGCCTCCAGAAGTACCACACGTGCATGGAGGAGCTCGTTGCTCAGTTCAAGGACATCTCTTTCCACTACTTGCCAAGAGACAGGAATCGCTTCGCAAATGCCCTGGCCACCCTAGCATCTCTTGTCGAAATTCCCGAAGGGAAATCAGTAAAACCCCTCAAAATAGGCAGACGGGAAACCCCTGCTTATTGCTGTGAGATCGAAGTTGAACATGAACCGGTCAACGAACCCTGGTACAATCAAATCTACCAGTACCTCCAAAATGGAGAAGCTTTCTTCACAAATGAAGATGGAAAATACAAAGAAGGGATCAAAGCCAAAAACATGATGGCCCTAAAATGCCTGGCATCCCATTTCGTCATTTTGGGGGTATGTTATACAAGAAGCACCACCAAGGACCACTCCTCTGGTGTGTAAATAAAGAAAAAGCCAGCGAGCTGATGAACGAAGTTCACAATGGAACCTACGGTCCGCACATGAACGCCAGAGCATTGACACAGACCATCCTCCGTATGGGTTACTATTGGGTATCAATGGAAACAGACTGCATCCAGTTCATTAGAATCTGCGACAAATGTCAACGGTTCTCCAACCTCAATCACATTCTTCCTCACGAGCTCTACTGCATGACTACAACATGGCCTTTCGCCACATGGGGAATCGACGTCATCGGCAAAATTACTCCGCCAAGGAGCAATGGTCACGAGTTCATATTAGTCGCAGTCGACTACTTCACCAAATGGGTAGAAGCCAGATCATACAAAGTATTGAATTATAAGAAGGTGGCCGAATTCATCAAAGAGAATATCATGTGCAGATACGGGGTACCAAACGAGATCATATCCGACAACGGGACCCACTTTGAAGGAGATTGTAACCAACTGTTGACCGAGTTTAGAGTTACACGCTACAAGTCTTCTACCTACAGACCACAGACTAATGGTGCAGTAGAGGAAACAAACAAGACTCTTGCAAGAATAATCAGAAAAATGGCCGTCAGAAGTCGGGATTGGCCCGAAAAGCTACATCTAGCCCTTTGGGGAGACAAAAAATCAGTCAGAACCGCCACAGGGGAGACTCCTTTCGCACTCACATACGGAATGGAAGCGATGTTACCAGTTGAATTGGAAATTCCATCCCTCTGAGTCCTCTTGGAAAACGAAATCAATGAAGTCGAATGGCTCCAAAGCCGTCACGACGAACTAGCTCTACTCAACGAGCGCAGATTGAAAGCCATGGAACATACCCGTGCCTACCAAAGCAGAATGGCCTGAGCATTTGATAAGAAAGTCAAGATCTGAGACATTAGAGAAGGCAACTTGGTGCTTATGGAAAAGCCTCTTACACAGACCAATCCCCTCAGAAAGTGGGAACCTACCTGGATAGGCCCGTTCATGGTACAAAGAATCTTCTCCGGAGGAGCCATGAAGTTAGCAGATTTGGACGGAAACCCTTTCGTTAATCCCGTAAACGGAAGCAAGCTCCGCAGATACTTCGTTTGAGGAAGAACACGAGTCAACTCTCCTTACCCATACACCACCCCTCAGTAAATCAAAGTGTTAAAAGAGTAATACCCAACTAGATACATTCCCGAAAATGATCTAGGTAAAAAACAGGGTCGCACTTCTTTTGTCTTTTTCTTAAATTTCACCTAATAGTGTCGAACTACGGTGACCTGAGCCCCTTAGTCCAATTGTAAAAGGGGAACGTAGGCAGCCATCATTGGTTCGGTCTCAAAAACAAATAAAATTTCAAATACAACACCAATCGCTTGTGTTTCGAAAAACTCTTAAATTTAACCTACAGATTCATTACGGTTAAAACAATATTTGAAGAGTTCAAGCACGGTCTACTCTTGACTCGCTACACGCTAGCAAAACAATAATAAAGCGTTAATCAATTTAATGTGTCTGCAATGACAGTGGGTGGATATTCTGAACAAAAAGGTCAACCTAGTCCCTCGTACTCGGTCCTTCGTCTTTCTTCCCCTTCCCTTTTCCATGATGGGTATTCTTTGCCTTCACATGGAATATCCCCGTAGCCCTTCTACCTGGATCTGGGACCCTTCCCGACGCCTCTGTCAAACCTGCAGCCGCCAATGCAACCCTTTCCCTAGCTCTATCATGAGCTGCCTCTCTTCGAGTCGTCATATCCGTGCTCTGATCGTCCATCCGACTAGCATTGGCCTCATAGTCAGCCATATCATACCTGGTACAATCCTGAGGGTTAGCCATCGCTTCGGCCCTCCTCAAAGTCGAGCTGTCACGGCGGTCAAGGCTCAATAGCGCACTTCATCTCCACAGTATAGCCATTTGTGTCTCCCCTATACACTCCTCGTACCGGTTCAAATATTGAGTGGATAGAACAGTGCCCCCTCTTCGGTGAAAGAGAACCCTGGCAGGAAAAGACGCATATTGCCACAACCGCATGAAAAGCAATGACGTCGAAGGATCTTCCATGAGGAGCGATCCCACCTCAAAAGTAGTAGCATCAATCAAGCCCGCCAACGGCAACTGCTCCAGCCCGAACTACCGCAGCACCAAAGATGGAATGTAGAAAGAAGACTGGAAAACCCCGAAACTCTGACAACGAGAAGACCCTCTTGAACGGTCCGACAAGTCTGCAACTTCCAGTGAGGAACCCACCATCACAGATGATGTGTGCGGAGTTTGGCCATCTAATGCTCCAAGTCAGCCTGACTGCCTCCTATCACCAAGGGACGTCGAGAAAAAGACCAGGGATCACATGTCTCTGGTACCTCGGGCATCATTTGCAACCGCTCCCTTAACCACAAAGTAAGCATAGCGGGACTTCCTCCCCACATGTATCGGCTACCGGTCGCCATCTGACCTATGCCAAGGAATGTCTCGCCCAAGATCAAAGGTACTATGTCTCCTCCACTCCGGCACTGCCTCACCAGGTCCAGAACACTATGGTGGCACACTCCCAATGATGTGAATGTGAACAAAGTAGCAATCGCACATAGAGCAAAAGTTTCCCACGCATAAACGCTCCCATCAACACCGGTAAATCTATCGGGCAGCCCCAAAATGTCAACATGATCCGTATTTGGTATCAGCATCCCGCATGCTTCTTTAGCTGAAATGTCAAGCAAAGACATCAACTTCTCAACGGTGGTCAGGCCGCCCATCAAAGGAAGAACAATCTGCTCCGCCTCAGGTCCTCCAAGGATAGCCCGAAAATCCTCAAGCGTGGGCATAATCTCGTTGTACGAGAAGCTGTACATATGTCTCCTTTTGTCCTAGAAATGAGCCGCAGCTCTCAAAAGATCCCAATTCGTCACAAGCTCCTTCAAAGCCCAAACCGCCCTCATCCTATAACAACCCTCAAAAAATCCCTTATTCTGCCTCGTGTGGTGTCGTACCCACGTCTGGAACCTCTCCAAAAATTGTTTTTGCATCTGAGACGACAACCTTGGAAATGTGGCCATGGGAAACAAAGGAAACTTCAAAGAATTTAGGAGAGAAATCAAATTCAGCTTCAGAAACAAGTGTGAAATTTCCAAATTGCAGAAACTGGACTGCATTTTAAACAATCTGAAATGGAGACACAGGCCGGCCGACCTATTTTTCCAGTTGACCAAGTCAACTCTGCAGCCAGCTGCACCAATGTCTCTCAACATTTCCAAAGGCCCTCCTGTTCAAGCCTTGACCAAAGCAATATTTAACCGTGATCAAATCATTCATTGCTGACATCACATCCGCCCCAGGCTTGTGCAACAGTGCAATTAATAAATAACAGTGCATATAGTTATAAATTTTGCTAGCTCAAATTTTATTATTTAATGCATGTCATGTTATTATTTATTTTTGATCAACCTACTTGCTTATTTGCCAAAAATAAATAAAAGTAGTCGTAATAAATACTCAAAGCGTACAAAAGTTTGCCCCAAGGGCCTTTCAGGTACAAAACAATGTTCAGACGGTGCATACAATTGTCTAACAAAAAAGAAATCAATGGGACTACTTAGAGTCCTGTTCGTCATCTGAGCACTCAAAATACTGCCCCGCATCATCCGAATCTGCGATAGACAAATAATCCGCGAACTCATCAAGGCCGGAGTACGAAAAGGGACGGCTCCGTGCCTGTGATCTCGAGGATTCCCCCTGCTCGTATCCCGAATACGAGGAGTGGCGAGCTCCATATCCAGCAGTCTCCCAGAGAAGTGGCTAAAGCCCCGCCCTGCATCTGTGCCACCAGCCTTGGAAGTAGATGAGTCTCTCGCAGCAGACGGACGGGAAGGCATCGGCTCATGAACAGCCACACTCCTCCGAGAACTCCACCGTAGGAAGTTCACAAGCCTCCTAGCAAAGCCAGTCATCCCATCCAAACGTCTTACGGCCTGATCGTAAGTACGGCCAGAAACCTACAAACCAGGAAAGCCGTCAAAAGACAGACAGTACAGCACAGATGCAATATTTGCATAATGCTACTACAAGTACAGAAAAGAAAAACAAAACACTCACCGAAGCACTGGGCTCAACTCTGTATTAAAGCCTTGCCTACTCCGAAATAGGAATCATCAGCCGCCTACGAGAACCACCAACGTCCTCGAATGCCAACCGAGTGAGGAGGAGCGGGTAATCTCTAGGAAGTGCAGGGTCCTCACCCTCTCTAGACATCACATGCGGGCTCCTCAGCCTCGTCCGCCTAAAGATATTATAGTCGGCATCCTCTATGAAATTCTCGACATGAGGCACGCCCTGCCTGTACCGCTGCAGCTCCTCCCCAACTATGGTCATGGGACATTGCATATTAAGAGGCGGATCCCTTGGAACCAAGGGACTAGATCCCGGAGCGTACTGGCAAGACACCCTCTCGCCCAGGTATATAACATCACAATGAAGCCCCACTAGCAGCTTCCACTGATGTGTCACCTCCCTAGCAGCCTGCACCGCAAAATGATCAAATCGACTCCACCAAGTCAAGTTGATCCTCGGAGAGAAGTCTCGGTCCAGAGCCAAAGACACCTCCTCGTAAGTCACACGGGTGCTCTCCCTTGACTTCACCGGCTTCCTCCCCATCTTCTGCCAAGTCAGCATGGCAGGAAATAAGAGAGTGTATGCCTCCCTGGTAGTCCACCTATACGGGTGAAACACCTCAAAGCACCACACCTGTCAAATGCCAGGAAAGTTATATCAGCTACAAAGCAGATACATACAAGTACAAGCGAGACAAGGAAGAAAAAAAAAAGGAAACTCACATCTAACGCAAACTAAAAGCAGCAGAACGAGTTATCCTCCCCCCGAGAGCACCTATCCAAGGTGAAAAAGAGCTCGGCCAGAACGACTTCTCCCCAGGCAAAACCCCTCACGGCCTCCAGATTAGTAAGGGAGCCAATCAAAGCGAATTGACACATCGTGTCAGCATTGGGAAACAAGGTTGCTAACAAAGCAAACCACAAAAACCCCCTAGCCAAGCACTCTGCTGTCATCCTCTCGGAGCCGGCCAGATACTCCTCTATCCCCCTCCTCAAGTGTGCCTCCATCAGCCCTTACTGAATACCAAGGCCCCTGGCATCTGTAATGTCAAAGCCAAGCAGTCCCGACAGCTACTCCATAGTGAAGCCATCGAACCACTCAATAGGGTTGCCTTGGAACGACAACCTGGTAATCGCAACGAAATCCGTGGGAGTCACTGTTGCCTCCCCCCACCTAAAGTGAAATGTGTGGGTCGTATCCCACCAATACTCGCTCAAGGCAACGTGAAGCACCTTCACCCTCTGCGTCGAAGCCACCACAGCCACCACACTGATAAAGCTGCCTAGGCTGGAGTCAATCACGAACTGTCGTGGACTCCTCTCCCCGTCACGAGCCACATCCGGGAACATTTCCCATAGCTCACGGACTGCCTCAACGTCTCCCCTACTCTTTATGGTGGACACGTCAATTGGCCCTCGCCCCTGCAGGTGAATACGGCAAAAGTATGTTACTACAAGATAACGTACACAAAATGCACATGCACATATCAAAATCACAAAAAAATATATCAACACAAAGATATAGTTCATTTTCCCTAAAAGTATTTCCGTCCCAGTCGGAGTACTAACGGTTCAAAATCCCAAAACTTTCAAAACATTTCGAAAACTCCGTCAAACCCGAAACTTTCAAAATATTTCGAAAACTCTGTCAAACCCGGAACTTTCAAAACATTTCGAAAAATCCGTCAAACCCGGAACTTTCAAAACATTTCGAAAACTCCGTCAAAACCGGAACTTTCAAAACATTTCGAAAACTCCGTCAAACTCGAAACTTTCAAAAAACTCGTCCAAGCCGGAACTTTCAAACAATTCAAAATTTACTCCGTCCCGAATTAAACTCACTTTAATTTTGGAAAATGCCCCTAGACATGGAATTTTTCTACCAAAATTTCTACGTTGTCTATCCATAACATCAATTGCACTAAACTAAAGTCAATTTCGACAAAAGGGCATCGCAAGGTCAAAAGCCCCAAATTGGGCACCAAGAACCCTAACTCGATTCAAGTCAAAATTCCTAAATTTCAAGAATGCAAATTCTAAAACTTGACGGAATTTAGAGGATGCTTACCTTCCTCACAATCCCCTCCTTGGATTTGTGGCTATCCCGAGCTTGGTAAAACTCGGTCGGATCCATGGGAAGAGTGGTCGTTCGCACCGTCCTCTTGAGCCTCTTCCTCTCGTTTTCGATTCTTCTATGCCGACCCCTTCATCCTAATCCCGCTTCCATAGCGATAATATCTCGAAGATTTCAACAAAGATCGAAGAAAAGTGACAAAATTTTCTCTCTTTTCTCTCTTCCTCTCGACAGAAAATGAAAATTTTCTCTTTCTCTCCTTCAATGGCCGACGGCAGCTTATAATTTGACCAATTTGAGACATAGGATGTCCGGGTCTTTTACGTGATGGGCCATTTTGGCCCAAATGCCAATTCATCCCCTCATCTTTCCGAATTTGACACTTTTCCGCAAAAGTTAAAAAATTTCCCAGTTAGACATTTCTAACGCCCCTCTCCCGAGGTTAAAATTCCAGTTAGACATTTCTAACGCTCCTCTCCCAAGGTTAAATTCTAGTTAGACATTTCTAATGCCCCTCTCCAAAGGTTAAATCCCCGGCCGTCAATCATAAGCCCGACCATCTCATTTCAGCGGCAATAAGTATAAGCCCGCACAATAATCCCTCTCCGGCCATCAATCGTAAGCCCGACCATCTCCTTTCAGCGGCAATCAATGTAAGCCCACACAAAAATCCCTCTTCAGCCGCCGTCGTAAGCCCGAACATTTATCCCCAGCAGGATCCTAAGACACTCCTTCACAAAGAACGTCAATCAATCTCCTTAATTCCTAACTGACTTTGTTAGAACTCTGGACGCTTTTTCCCAGCAATGTGTCATTCTAACCCGAGATCACATTCCATTCCTAACCCCATTTTCGCAATGTCAATCCTTCTGTGTTGTTAAAAACTCCAGTTTAACACAACCAGTCCCACCATCTCCATCGTATCCTTAGCAGGCAAACCCTGGCTGTCATTATAAGTCCAGCACCCGAGGCACGAACGCCTTACAAATTTCAACCTCAAGGCATGAATGCCCCTTCCACATAGGTTCAGACACCTTCGAACAGTCTCCCTTAGGATAAGACGCCTCCGAATAGTCTCCCGTAGGCTTAGACGCCTCCAAACAGTCTCACTTAGGTCAAGATGCCTCCGAACAGTCTTACTTAGGTTCAGACGCCTCTGAACAGTCTCACTTAGGTTCAGACGCCTCCGAATAGTCTCCCATAGGTTAAGATGCCTCCAAACAGTCTCCCATAGGTTCAGACGCCTCTGAATAGTCTCCCGTAGGTTAAGATGCCTCCGAACAGTCTCACTTAGATTCAGACGCCTCCGAGCAGTCTCACTCAGGTCTAGATACCATCAAATCAGTCTCAACCAGAATGAACTCCTCATAATCATTCCCCTACAGGTCGAGGCCCCTACGAAAAGCCCTCACACCTATGAACTACGATCGACTTGATTCCCGCTCGGAATACGTAGGAATCCTTTCGCTAAGGGTCCAGCCATCTGGCTGCTCAGGTCTCTCCAAGTAAGGCATCCCCCGATTTGGATTCTTATCTTTTTCAATGACCCCACTTCCTTCGAAAGTGACGTCACTGAGGGGCTACTGTAAGTACCCAAATCCGGATCGTCAAAATCGGTTAAAAGTTAACCGGGATCCATTAACTGGCCCTTTTCAGGTTAACCGGAACCCGTTAAACTCCTTATTCCTGAGTCAACGAGACATCCCAGGACTGCCCCATGCATCCTGACATCAAAGTGTAATCAACACACGTTATCATACGTAAAAGTACCACTTTCCTCGAAAAATGCACTTTCAGGGACTTTCCGGGGGCGTTTCGGACATTTTCCGGACAGTTATTTAGAAAACAGTCAAAAGCGAGAATAACGGGACAAAAACCTAGGGGTGAGCAGAAAAACCGAAAAACCAAAATAAATGAATAAAATCGAAAAAAACGACGCCGATAAACCGTACCAACGATTAATTGGGTAGGGACGATTTATGAAATATTGGAAAACCGAATCTATCGGTTCAGTTTGGGATACATGATTTCATGCCTATTACTCACACCGAACCGTACCGATATTCTTCTAAATAATAAATATTCCTAATATTTACTATAGTTTTTTATCTATTAAATTTCCATATATATTATATAATTAAAAATTATCTTCATAAGAAATATTATATATCACTAATTTTTTAGTCAGATTTACAAGATTTAGTAAATCTTGTCAAAGCCAAATATCCTTTTCTCTCTCTACCAGCCTTTGACGCCTATTGCCCCCCCCCCCGATCGCTTGAATTACTGGTTATGCTTTACAAAATATGACTCATAGAAAATAACGTTTGTACCAGGAGAATCAGAAACTGAATAGTCCAGGTTCAATTATTATGTAATTCATTCGTGGTAGGCAATGAATCTTAGAATAAAATATGGACTGTTGATTGTATTTTTGGATCTTAACAGACTTTACATTCATATACAACTTTAATTCCTGGACTGATGCAATAGCCACCTGATGCTGTGTGAATTCAAAGGTTTTATGCTAAGGCATAGAAAATATTCAGATAATAAAAAGCAATCCACGGATTAGGTTTCACGAATACTATCACTTTATGCAATTTAGATAACTAAAGGATCAATATGGTTTTAGGGTTTAGTCACAAATTTAAGAATTGGGACGGTTAGGTGGTCGGGTTGCAATTCTTTAACTCTTTTTATGTTCTTCTTTCCGCAAGGTCCGATTCACATTCAAGAGTTTATTAAGCACACAAGAATATTATAAACTAAATTCTCTTGACTTCCGCAAGGTCCTCAATCGAAACTATTCAACACAATAATAGTCTATGTATAAATCTCCATTCAAGTGCAAGAATTTATACTCAATTAGTTAAAGGGATAATAATATCTTATAATAAGATTGAAACCCTGGAATGACATTGAAATTATTATGTCAAACTAAATCCACAATTGAATGGAATAATTAAAACATCATATCATAAAGATCAAGTATTCGTTACATCAAATCCGCAAATATCGGTATTTAGCTACACATATTCATAGGTAATAATACAAGAGATAAATAATAAAACATAAAAACTTGAATTAATTAAAAAATGATGCTTGAATCCCTTGTCTCTTCTTGAAAGAAGAATAAATCATAAGTCCTAAAAGATATTGAAGTTGTAGCATTTATAATAGGGTGAGGGAGGTGTTAAAATTAGGAAAATAATATAATTCCTTGTTGAAAAAAGAAAAATCCAAGGTGTTGGCTGAAAATTCCCTTCGAGTCCCTGAGATTTTAGAAATTCCAGAAAAGTCCTACAGTTATACAAAAATACCTAAAAAGTCCCTAAAATTAATTCCTAATAGGTCCCTCACTTTTTACAAAATTCCCCTAAGGTTCCTTGCTGTGCAGCCGCCCAAAAGAGTGTGTGCGGTCGCACAAGTGGACCGAGAACTCTTCGGGTTTCTTTCCCATATATGTGGGCGCACCATGTTATGGTGTGCGACCACTTAGAAATCGGCAAACTTCCGGAGGGCATAACTTTTTCATATGAACTCCGTTTTGGACATGCCATATATCGTTGGAAAACTCTCGATGATTAATATGCAATGGAATCGGTTGATAAGTGGTCACATAGTTTTTTCTTTATCGAAATTCATTCTTTCTTTCATTGCTGCTTCGATTCAGGTAATTACTTTTTTGCAACCTTTAAGCTCATAATCCATGCACTTTTCTTCTTTTTCCCTATAATCATAAACACTCCAAAAAGCCATTAAAATACATAAGGTTGAGACTTAAATAATTCTAAAATTATATCAGTTAGATGGATAGAAACACATCCATCACCTACGTATCCCAGGTAGAAATCAGATAATTTTAGTTTGACTTCGAATATACTCGAAAAAGTTATTTCAGGTATTTTGAAAATCATTTTTGAAAATAAATTTTGAAGAAAGATAAATTCATACTGAGAAATCAACACTCTTACCCGATACAGAAAATACCTGGTTGTTGGGACGTCCTCCGAGGGTACAGACTTTGCTGAAATCGTCTGATGGTCTGAACTTAGTTGAGGCCGTCCAAATGTATGAAATTTTGTAGATATGTCCAAACTTCATTGAAGGTGTTCAAATGTCTGAATTTTTATTAAGATGTCCAGATGTCTGAACTTGGTTAAAGGCATCCAAATGACTGAACTTGTGGTTGTCCAAGTGTCTGAACTCGTGGATGTCCAAGTGTTTGAACTTTGGGTCGTCCAAGTGTCTGAAATGGAGGGCATCCAAATGTCTGAACTTTATCGAGGTCATCCAAGTGTCTGAACTTTGTTGATGTCGTCCAAGTGTCTGAACTAGAGGGCGTCCAAATGTCTAAAATGGAGGGCGTCCAAATGTATGAATTATGGATAAATTTGTTCTGAGGAATCAACTCTCTGATCCAATTCTGAAAAATATCCAGCTATTGAGATTGCTGTGAAATGTGGGGACTTTGTAGATGTTGTCGAATGTGCGAACTTCATAGTTGTTGCTGAATACATGGACTTCTTAATTATTGCCAAATACACGGACTTCGTGGTTGTTTTTGAATATACGGACTTCGTGGTTGTTGCCTAAAAATGAACTTTATGTTTTTTGATGTCCCAAAATGCCATTGAATGGGATTTAAATTGTGTAAGATTGTTGAATTTTCTGAGTTTGACTAAACTCTTTGATTCAAGGTTGAATCTGGTCAAACTGGGGAGTTGTCTTGTGTGAGACACGTTGTAATTTGAGGTTGTATCGACTCTTCAAGTCAATAATCAACATTTAGGTTCGGCAGAGGACCTTGTCTCATACGAGAAGCTCGGATTAATTAACGATTTTTTTCAATCTTTGAAGGTGACATTTGTAATGCCTTTTGATCTTCTGTCTTTTCCTGAAGGCAATAATGGTGAGCCGTTTGATTTTTGTGTTGGAGGACGTCTCCTTTTGTAGATTTTATTTTTGATGCTCTTCTTGTGTAAAACTTGGTTCTATTTCTTTTCTTGTTCGTTTGTTTAGGCGTTGGTGGAGACCTTTTGCTCACTACGTTGAACATGTGTCATCTTCACAAGCTTTGGCGCGCACTTTTGCAGCATTGCGCATGTTTGGATCTAGGGCGTTGATGAAGAATGCATTGGTGGCGGTTCCATGAATGATAGCGCTTGGGATTCCTCATTCTCTTTCTTTCATAAGACTTATTAAATAGCGGCCTTGATTAGGCCCATAAATATTTTTGTTTCATCTAGTACCTGTTAGCACAAAAAGACTCAAAGTAGTTTCTAGATTTTAACATTTAGTTTTGACTCTTGTGGTGGTGCCCACGTCAGTTTATGGAAATGACCAATTTAGTCAATTTTGGTCATGATATTGGTGTTAATTTTGACTCATATATGAAAACATATTTGAGGTATATAAACTGTATGGGATGTATTATTATTTTTTTTTTTGCAGGTTTTGGGACTTATTTTAACAAGTTGGGACCAAATCATGCTTTCTGCAGAATTCTAAATTTTTTGTAATGGTTGTGTTGTACGTGACAACTTTTCTCGTACGTGTCAACGATTCCATTCTATATTGTTTCTTCTTTTTCCAGTAGGTTTTGATATGGAATCCCTTATAAACATATCTAAGTACGTTGTAAATCTTAATTCTGCTCTTCAGATTCTTAAGAGAACCTTATTGGGACTAATATCTTTTATTCTCTTCTTCTATTTCTTCCTTATTGGAAGAGCGCTTTTGAGTCAAGTCGTGTCTCGAGGAAGAGAGAGATGATTGTCGATCCGGTAACCATCCGTATGCATATGATACATACTCCAAGCATGTATTTTCCAAGCCTTCACTCTTGATGGATGTGTTTTTACACGTCCAAATGATGTACTTTTCATTCTAGTTTAATGTTCAAACTTGGGCTTTGTTAGTGTTTTAATGGGTTTTTGAGTCTACTATGAGTACAAGCACTTCTACATTTTTGAGCTAATGTAACGAATCTAATGCAACGATCGAGCTAATATAACGCATCTAATGCAACGATTTAAAAATGGCGTTGCATTATTTATCTATGCAACGTTGATTTTGAGTTAATGCAACATCTATGAACTCGACGTTGCATTAGGATGGCGTTACATTAGATCTTTCTAATGCAACGGCTAAGTTAGTATGCAACGCCCTCTGTAAAGCCAAATGAATTACGCGGGCATTAATTTTCCCCAAATTAATATTTTCCTCGTTTTTTAATGGGAAGAATTGAAGGACCAAAAATAAAACTTAACTTTTTTTCTTCAAATTAGGTTTTTAAAAGAAATTTTTAACAGAATTAAAAACAGTTACGGAATAAGTTAATTTTCTAAGAGTTTTTGAATTAAAAAAATTAACTTTTTAACAGTTTTTTGAAAAAAAAAAAAGTTAACTTTTTAACAGTTTCTGTTAAAAAGTTACCACCACCACCACTACTACCACTACTACCACTACCACTACTACCACCACTACTACTACCACTACTACCACTACCACTACCACTACTACCACTACTAACAACACTACTACCACCACTACCACCACCACTACCACCACCACTACTACTACCACTACTACTACCACTACTACCACCACTACAACCACCACTACTACTACCACCACCACTACCACTACTACCACTACCGCTACTACCACTACCGTTACTACCACCACTACCACTACCACCACCACTACTACCACCAATATGATAAGTGACTATTATATAGTCAATTATCCTAGTTTTTATATACTTTTACATAAATAAATCATCACTTTTCATTTAGTTTTTAAGTACTTTTTACTTACTTTTGTTATTTTATTAGATTTTACGTTTTTGGTATGTTTTATACATTTTAGACAGGTTTTAGGGTCATTTTATATATACAAAGGATACATGGACATCTTGGTCCAAAAAGATGAAGGAACACCAAGCAAATAAGCACTCCAAGCTGAAAACCGGTCGGAGCGGCCGTGCAAAGAAACCAGGAGCGGCCGTGCAACTTAGGCCATGGCCGGCCATCTTGGCCCATGGAGTGGCCGAGCACTGAAAGGACCTGGCCGTGCTAACCTTGGAGCGGCCGTGCAGCTATATCTGGAGCGGCCGTGCAAGTCTTCAAGTTCAAATCCAAATCTGGCGCCAAAGAGGACACGGCCGTGCAAAATCCTTGACACGGCCGTGCAAGTCGTGGATCGCAGATGTAAAGGCACCTTTTGATGGCACCCAATTGAAGAGTCTCCTTCCATTTATAAATAGGACCCTTATGTCCAGGTCTTAGATACGAATTCTTAGAGAGAAACTACTGATATTAAATAGAGAGAAGATACAAAGAATTGTAACAACAATTATCCAAAGAAGTTTGAAGATCAAAGTCATTATTTGTTCTTGGAATCCCTTTGGAGGAAAAGCAATAAAAGTGAAGCATCATTATCAGCAATCATAAGTCTTTCTTACTCAATCTCTATTTATGCTTTTATGTCATTAATGGCTTGTGAGTAATCCCCCATATTCTTGGGGTTGGAAACTCAAAAGCATGCTTATTCATCATTAAAAAATGTTTAGTCTTGTCTTCTTTCTTCATCTAAAACAATCTCTTTATATTATTCTCTAAATGCCTTACATTTTGGCGATATCCAATTTGTATGATTCAGTCAATTGAGAGAAGTACCTAGCGGAGAATCTCGATTGACGGAACCATATAAAGAAACTAGGTTCATTGATCACGAGAGTAGTTCAATGGCCTAGGGATGTTCCTTTAATGGAAAGTATGTTGACTTCCGTCCTTAATGGATTCTTACTAATTATGGCCAGCTAGAGATAAGCCGGAATGCCCGTTTGTGACAGGGCGGGGGCAAACATAAACGGATTTCTCAAACAGTTAGGACATAATTAGTGAAGAATACAAACGCTATTGTCTTAGCCCGAAATAGCGTAGGCCTAACATACCATCCTTGCTTTTTATGAAAACCTTTTATTTCTAAGACAATGACAATTTGATGAATAAGATTATGTGTATGATTTCCAATCCCGAGAATGCTTCGTTTTTATAAGATTTCAATTAAAGTATTTTCTGTTTATGCTCTCTCTATTATTCTAAAACAAATTTTATCTACCCCCAATCCTTTCTATATTTTCTAAAGACAAAAATATCCCTTAAGTAAACCCTGTCTCTGTGGGATCGACTCGTACTTGCACCCGCTATATTACAATAGCCCGTGCGCTTGCGGAATTAAATAAACCGTTAGGTTTCGACCGAACAAGTTTTTGGCGCCGTTGCCGGGGACAACAGTTTACTTTTTATTTTTGTCTTTACTACAAAATTTTTTAGTTTTTATTTTATTTTTGATATTTTGCTTTCTTGTCCTATAATCTGTTACGTTTAATTTTTCTTCAAGTGTTTTTTTTATAGTTTATGAAACGGTTTCGGACATACGTTGACAACTTTGATCCGGAACCCGAAAGAAGCTTTCACGAGAGATTAAGAAGATTTAGAGAAACTTTGAAGAAACATATGGACGGAGAACAGCAAACACCCGCTAGGACCCTACGGGACTTTGTTAACCCAAGTACCCCGGGAACTAGATCCCCTATTGTTGTGCCGAATTCCGAAGCGGCACAATTTGAGATAAAGCCGCGACTTTTGCTTATGGTTATGAATAACCAATATAGCGGCACTGCTTTCGAAGATCCTCATCTCCACATCCAAACATTCTTGGAATACTGTGATACCACACGTATTCAGAATGTCACCCCGGAAGCAATTCGGATGCGCCTTTTTCCTTTCTCTCTAAAGGATAAGGCGAAACAGTGGTTAATTTCAGTCCCACCCAACTCTTTTACAACTTGGGACCAAATTCAAGAAGCATTCCTTGGACGTTTCTTCCCTCCGAGCAAGACCGCTCAAATTCGGACGAAGATTACAAATTTTAGCCAAACAGGAAGCGAATCACTGTATGACGCTTGGGAGCGATTCAAAGAGCTCCTAAGGACGTGCCCTCACCACGGGCTTGAAAAGTGGTTAATTGTGCACACTTTCTACAATGGTCTCATATATAGGACAAGGGAAACAATGGATGCCGCCGCAGGAGGTGCACTAATGAATAAGACGGTGGATGAAGCATACGACTTGATAGAGAACATAGCCCTGAATCACTATCAATGGTTCAATGAGAGGGAACAACTGCAGGGGATTCCAGGTAAGTACAATATTGATGTCATTACTACCTTATCTTCTAAAGTTGATATGCTTCTTAAAAAGTTTGAAAACTTTAATGTAAATCCCGTGGCCAACATTAATGTTGTTTGTGAACTATGTGGGTCAAACTCACATAGTACAGAATGTTGTGAATTGCTTGACACTACTTCTAGTGATCAAGTAAACTTTGTTAATTCTTATGGGGAAAAGGGTGGTATGTATTCAAACACATACAATCCCGAGTGGAGAAATCACCAAAATTTTTCCTATAAGAATAACAATATTTTAAATCCGCAATCTTCTACACAACCACCGGGATTCACACAAAAGAATTTCAATGGCAATTCTAGTGCTTTCCCTCCCCCTAAGTCTAAATTGGATCTTATTATGGATTTTATGATTGAAAGTAAGAATGACCAAGAAAAGACCAATAATGAGTTAAGGGAATCCATAAAGTCGTTGAATGCTAGGTTTGATAATTTAGCCGCCCACAATAGAATGCTTGAAAATCAACAAGCTCAACAAGCCGGTACCTCGCATAGACCACAAGGGAGTTTTCCCGGTCAATCGCAAAGGCCCGACGAGCATGTTAGTGCGGTAGAAACTAGGAGTGGAAAAGAAATTGAAGATCCCCTTTCTAAGGAAAATATCAAACCAAATAAGGAGAACGTTAGTCCGACCCCACCGATGGTTGAGACTAATGAAGATGTTGAAAATGGGACAGAATCCCCTAAGATTTCTAGAAATTTTGACCCTCCAATTCCATACCCCCAAAGGTTGGTAAGATCCAAACTTGACAAACAATTTGCAAAATTTTTAGAAGTCTTAAAATCTATTTATATCAACATACCTTTTACCGATGCCCTTCAACAAATGCCCTCTTATGCTAAGTTCTTAAAGGATATTCTTGCAAATAAAAGAAAACTTGAGGAGCATGAAACTGTCGCTTTAACAGAAGAAGTAAGTGCCATTTTACAAAGAGAACTTCCTCCTAACTTAAAAGATCCCGGCACTTTCTCTATTCCTTGCAAAATAGGTAAATACAATGTTGATAATGCTTTGTTAGATCTTGGGGCAAGTGTGAGCCTCATTCCGCTTTCAGTAGGTAAGAAACTAGGTGTTGGGGAAATGAAACCCACCACTATTTCTCTCCAACTAGCGGATCGCTCCATTAAATACCCGATGGGTATTATGGAAGACGTCCCTTGTCAAATTGGGAAATTGATCATCCCAGTTGACTTTGTAGTTCTTGAGATGGAGGAAGATCACCAAATTCCAATCATTCTAGGGAGACCATTTCTTGCCACCGCTGGTGCAATAATAGATGTAAAAAATGGCACTCTTTCTTTAAAAATTGGAAATAAGAAAGTCGAATTTAAAGACTTAAATCTCAAGAAATCGTGCCATGAAGTTGACCCTCCTAAGAATGATAACAAAAAGAGTGAAAACTCGCAATCAAAGGACTCAAAAATATTAATTAAAAAGCCCTTAGATCATAGTGGTGGAAAAAATGTGCACCCTAAAAAGCATAATAAGGTTCAAAAATCAAAAGGTAGGGGACCCAAGAAGAAAAGCAAACCGGGATGTCGCGTTTGCATAAATCTTAAGAGCTCAATCACGCCAAAGGGGAAGGAATGGCGAGTTGTTAAGGATAAAAGACCATTACAATACCACTCACCGTCCATTGTCACTGATAGAAAGGGGTCGAGCTTATGACCTTAAACAAGCATCATCGGAATAGTAAACCGATGGATTATATTACTATTTATCATAATTTTGTTTACCACCGCATGCTTATCTTTTTACTCTTTGTTCCTTGAAACATTGAGGACAATGTTCATTTCAAGTGTGGGGGGGTATATCTATCTTTTATTTTTCGCTTTCTAGTTTTAAATTTTTACTTGTTTTTTTTTAGATTAGATTTAATAGCTTTCTAGTATAATTTTTTCTAGTATAATTTTTCTTTTTAATTTAGTTGCATTTTTCTTTTATGCATGTATAATAGTATATAAAAAAAATAATAATAATAAATCCCTATGATGATCAAAAATCATTATCATTATGTTTGCCATTTGCCCTAGTATAAATGTCTTTATCTTTCCTCTCATATTTTCTATACACTTAGAAATCTATAAAAAGGAAAAGTATAAAGGATATTTTTAGGAAATAATTGAAAGCCTCATAAGTTGGTATAGCACAATATAGAATCTCATCAAGGAAAATGCATTTGATTAGAAGGAATTCTTTTATGCTTGATCATTTATGCAAATTTTGAATATATTCCTTTAAGATTGTACATTTTTTTTATCTTTATTAGATATTTATTCTCTTTTTAGAAGCACCTTTTTGTTTGCATCCCTTGAATCACACCCTTTCATAAATTCCATCCTTCCATTTTTTCAAATCAAGTCAAAGTAAAACACTTCTATCTTATTGCTAAAAAGAGTGACAATTGTCACCAAGCCTTAAAAGCAAAAAGAAACATATTATCTCCTAAGTAACTCGGGGCACGGCGTTCGCTGCGACGATGCTTCCTTGCCAAACGGAAATAATATCCAAAAAGTATTCTTGATCTAAGTATTAGGAACATGGGGTTCGCAACCACAATGTCTCCTACTTGAAAGGATCAAAAATAACTTAGGTCTTTTGCAAGAATATAACACGTACAAAAATAAGATAAATTTGTTTGACTTTGACGAGATTTTTCCACTACCATCATCCATTCTTCACCCTTGTGATTCAAGAATGTAATACAATTCTTCGGAACTTCTAAATTGTGAATAAATGTTTATACCTTCTCTTGTACGTCTTAAAGAAATAAAATTCATCTTTTCTAAAAAAATCACTCTAAAAAGTGATAGCTTTTTCTACCAAGAAGATTCTTCCTTCTAGCATGCTTTACTTGGTCAAAATTCTATATATGCTATATTAGGTTATTGTCTTGCATTTTATCTCTTTAAAAATATCCCTAAAATATTTTCTTCCTAAAATAAATTTTTAAAGGTATTCAAAATATGATTAGATAGATAAAGGCATTATCTAAGGAGGCAATTTAAGGGCTTGCTACTTTATTTCTGAGGGATCAATCGTATTTTTCTCCCTCTCCGTATTTCATTCTAAGTTTGCTTGGGGACAAGCAAAGGCTTAAGTGTGGGGGAGTTTGATAAGTGACTATTATATAGTCAATTATCCTAGTTTTTATATACTTTTACATAAATAAATCATCACTTTTCATTTAGTTTTTTAGTACTTTTTACTTACTTTTGTTATTTTATTAGATTTTACGTTTTTGGTATGTTTTATACATTTTAGACAGGTTTTAGGGTCATTTTATATATACAAAGGATACATGGACATCTTGGTCCAAAAAGATGAAGGAACACCAAGCAAATAAGCACTCCAAGCTGAAAACCAGTCGGAGCGGCCGTGCAGCAAAACCAGGAGCGGCCGTGCAACTTAGGCCATGGCCGGCCATCTTGGCCCATGGAGTGGCCGAGCACTGAAAGGACCTGGCCGTGCTAACCTTGGAGCGGCCGTGCAGCTATATCTGGAGCGGCCGTGCAAGTCTTCAAATTCAAATCCAAATCTGGCGCCAAAGAGGACACGGCCGTGCAAAATCCTTGACACGGCCGTGCAAGTCGTGACTGCAGATGTAAAGGCACCTTTTGATGGCACCCAATTGAAGAGTCTCCTTCCATTTATAAATAGGACCCTTGTAATCAGTCTTAGATACGAATTCTTAGAGAGAAAATACTGATATTAAATAGAGAGAAGATACAAAGAATTGTAACAACAATTATCCAAAGAAGTTTGAAGATCAAAGTCATTATTTGTTCTTGGAATCCCTTTGGAGGAAAAGCAATAAAAGTGAAGCATCATTCTCAGCAATCATAAGTCTTTCTTACTCAATCTCTATTTATGCTTTTATGTCATTAATGGCTTGTGAGTAATCCCCCATATTCTTGGGGTTGGAAACTCAAAAGCATGCTTATTCATCATTAAAAAATGTTTAGTCTTGTCTTCTTTCTTCATCTAAAACAATCTCTTTATATTATTCTCTAAATGCCTTACATTTTGGCGATATCCAATTTGTATGATTCAGTCAATTGAGAGAAGTACCTAGCGGAGAATCTCGATTGACGGAACCATATAAAGAAACTAGGTTCATTGATCACGAGAGTAGTTCAATGGCCTAGGGATGTTCCTTTAATGGAAAGTATGTTGACTTCCGTCCTTAATGGATTCTTACTAATTATGGTCAGCTAGAGATAAGCCGGAATGCCCGTTTGTGACAGGGTGGGGGCAAACATAAACGGATTTCTCAAACAGTTAGGACATAATTAGTGAAGAATACAAACGCTATTGTCTTAGCCCGAAATAGCGTAGGCCTAACATACCATCCTTGCTTTTTATGAAAACCTTTTATTTCTAAGACAATGACAATTTGATGAATAAGATTATGTGTATGATTTCCAATCCCGAGAATGCTTCGTTTTTATAAGATTTCAATTAAAGTATTTTCTGTTTATGCTCTCTCTATTATTCTAAAACAAATTTTATCTACCCCCAATCCTTTCTATATTTTCTAAAGACAAAAATATCCCTTAAGTAAACCCTGTATCTGTGGGATCGACTCGTACTTGCACCCGCTATATTACAATAGCCCGTGCGCTTGCGGAATTAAATAAACCGTTAGGTTTTGACCGAACACAATACTACCACCACTACTACCACTACTACTACCACCACTACTACCACCACTACTATCACCACTACCACCACTACTACTATTACCACCGCTACTACCACCACTACCACTACCACAACCACTACCACTACCACTACTGTTACTACCACTACCGCTAATACCGCTACCACTACTACCACCACTACAACTACCACTACCACTACTAACACTACCACTACTACCACTACCACTACTTCCACCACCACTACCACCACCACTACCACTACCACAACTACGACCACTACTACCACCACTACTACCACCACCACTACCACCACTACTACCACCACTACTACCACCACTACCACCACTACTACTACCACCACTCCTTCTGCTCTATCTCACTGTCACTGATATGGCAGTTGGGGCTATGCTTGCTCAGGAGAAGAAAGACTCTCGGGTAGAGAATGCCATTTACTTTGTCAGTCGGAAGCTACAGGGGAATGAGCTCAATTATTCAGCGTGCAAAAAGACTTGTGCAGGACTGGTCTGGGTGGTCGATAAGATGAAGCATTACATGCAAGCCCACTCTGTGAACTTAGTCTCGAAAATGGACCCCATCAAGTACATCTTCGATAAGCCTTCCCTCTCAACGCGTCTAGCAAAGTGGTCCTTCTTCTTAGCTGAGTATGATATCAACTATGTGACAAGAAAGGCCATCAAGAGTCAAGCATTGTCAGACCATCTGGCAAACTTCCGTAGTAATGAGGATCGCGGGCCTGAACCTCAATTCCCAGATGAAGGGATCTTTGTAGACGAGCCTGAGAGCCGATGGCAACTTTTCTTTGACGGGGCTGCTAACAAAAGAGGAAATGGCATAGGAATGCTTCTGGTCGACCCGAAAGATGAGCACACACCAATGGCCATCAAGTTGAACTTCCCTGCCACGAACAATGTCGCCGAGTATGAAACCTGCATTGCTGGTTTAGAAGCTGCCTTAGAAAGGAATGTCAAGGAGCTCGAGGTCTATGGGGACTCAGCCCTGATCATTAATCAGGTCTCCAACAAATGGAAGACTGTGGATCCTAACCTGCAAAAGTATCATGCCTACATGGAGGAGTTGACTGGACAGTTCAGAGAAGTGACTTTCCACTACCTGCCAAGAGATAAGAACAGATTCGCTGATGCCTTAGCTACTCTAGCCTCACTGGTAGAGATCCCCGAGGGAAAGGCCATAAAACCCTTCAGAGTGGGTAGAAGAGAAGCCCCGACTTTCTATTGTGAAATAGACCTAGGACTTGAGCCTGTCAAGGAACCCTGGTACAATCAGATTTACCAGTTCCTCAAAGATGGAGAGTCAGCCTTTAGAGATGAAGAAGGTAGACCGAAAGAAGGCATTAAAGCCAAGAGCTTTCAAGCCCTAAAACGGTTAGCTTCCCACTATGTCATTCTAGGGGACGATCTGTATAAGAAATGGTACCAAGGGCCGCTCCTTCTGTGTGTCACCCAAGAAAGGGCCAGAGAGCTGATGACTGAGGTCTACAATGGTCCTTGCAGTCCTCATATGAATGCTAGAGCCCTGATGCAAGTAATCCTCAGGATGGGTTATACTGGATTTCCATGGAGACAGACTGCGTTCAACATGTCCGACAGTGTGACAAATGCCAACGGTTTGCCAATCTCAATCACCTTCCGCCTCATGACCTGTACTGCATGATGACTCCTTGGTCGTTTGCGACTTGGGGTATTGATGTGATAGGGAAGATAGCCCCGGCAGGAAGCAATGGGCACAAATTCGTGTTAGTGGCAGTCGACTACTTCACAAAGTGGCTAGAAGCGAAGTCCTACAAGATCCTCACTTCCAAAAAGGTGGCCCAGTTTGTCAAAGAAAACATAATGTGTAGATACGGGTGCCCAATGAGATCATTTCTGATAACGGGTCACACTTTGAAGGGGACTGTGATAGATTGCTGTCAGAGTTCAGAGTCACTCGCCACAAATCATCCCCGTACAGACCTCAGACCAATGGAGCTGTGTAAGCTGCTAATAAGACGAGCGGATCATCCGGAAAATGGCCACCCGTGGTCGTGACTGACCTGAAAAGCTACACCTAGCACTCTGGGGCTACAGAATGTCTGTCAGAACAGCCACGGGAGAAACCCCTTTTGCCCTAACCTACGGAATGGAAGCAGTATTGCCAGTGGAGTTGGAAATCCCGTCATTAAGGGTCCTCCTGGAAAACAGTGTCAACGAAGTAGAGTGGCTACGTAACAGGCATGATGAGTTGGCCCTGCTCGACGAAAGAAGGCTCAACCCCATGGAACACACCCGAGCCTACCAGAGGTGAATGGCCAGAGCATTTGACAAAAAGGTCAAGGCCAGAGACATCAAAGAGGGTGACTTAGTGTTGAAAGTGAAGCCCCCTACCAGAGACAACCCCCTGGGAAAATGGGAACCCATTTGGATCGTCTCGTATGTGGTACAGAAGATACTATCGGGAGGAGCAATGAAGCTTGCAGACCTGGATGGCAATCCCTTTGTCCACCCAGTCAACGGCGATAAGCTCCGAAGGTACTATGTCTGAAAATAAAGAAAAAAGAAGAAAAAAAAAGAAAAAAAAAAGGAAAAAGAAAAAAAATCTTAGTGCAAGAGTAATACCCAGCTAGGCTGAAAAACCCAAAAAGGGCGGTCTAGGCAAAAAACAGGGTTGCACATAAAAAAAAAAAAAGAAAAAGAAAAAAATCTTAGTGCGAAAAGAGTAATGCCCAGCTAGGCTGAGAAACCCAAAAGGGGCGGTCTAGGCAAAAAATAGGGCTGCACAGAAAAAAAAGAAAAAAAAGAGGCTAAAAGACCTAATCCCGATAGTTCACCAGAATGAACTACGAAGACCTGAGCCCCTTAGTCTTTCTTGTAAAAGGGGAACGTAGGCAGCCATATATGGTTCGGTCTAAACAATAAAAAAGGGGCGATCAAGTTTCCATGAAATGCGTCCTAAGCAATCAATAAGACATCTGAAATTTCCATGAAATGTGTCTTGATTAATTTCTAAGATCATATCTTTGTTAATTACAAGTTAAAAGACTTCTTGATGAGTTCAAGCACGGTCTACTCTTGACTCTGCTAACCTGCTACAACGATCTAAAATACAATAAAATGCCTAATAAACTATTGTGTTTGCAAATGGCAATAAGGGAATCCTAGGAAAAGATCTATCAGTCGTCATTCACTGAGTCTTCCTTATTCTTCTTCCCTTTACCTCGACCCCGTCGAGTGTTCTTTCTCTTCTTGTCTAGGATGTCAGTCTCCCTCATCCCAATCTCGGGTATCCTCACTGGAGCCTCCGCCAAACCCGTGTCAATAAGTGCTCTCTCAATACGAGCACGAGTCCGCACTTCCTCCCTCTGAGCCTCAGTCAAGGGAGCGACTTCAGAAAGTCTCTCATATCAAGCCTCCATATCTCTGATAAAGTCACCTGACTGGTTATGGCGACTCGCCTTAGCTTCAGTCTCCCTCAGAGTCCTGCTCGAGTTGCAATCCGCTCCTAATAAAGCCTGATGCCTCTCTCCCAAAATGACATGAGTTTCCCCCATCTCCCTCTCATACCAGTCCAAGTAAGCCATGGTCAAAATGGTACTCTTCCGGCTCTTGAGAATGGCCCTGGGTGGGAAAGCAGTATATGTCCAAGCCCTCGAGAAAAATAAGAAGCTGGCCGGATCCTTCATGTCCAAAGGCGCTACCTCCATGGTACTGATGTCCTTCCAATCATCCAAAGGCTCCTGTAAAGTCCCAAACTGCCTGGACACTAGGTAAGGAATGTAGAAGGATGACAGAGAAAACCCCAGAACTCTCACTACATAAGACTCTTGAAATGTCCGACGGGTCTGTAGTCTCCAATGAGGCACCCACCAGTGAATGTCCGAGGTGGACAACCTAGCTATCATCAGCTCCCAGTTACCCTGATCTTGCTCTCTAGGTATGCCCCTTCGAGAAATCACCCAAGGGAACTATGTAGGCACAGCCCCTTGCAAAGCCCCAAGCCTCTCCTGCAACCATCAAGTCAGCACCGCTGGGCTCCCAGACCTCATGAAATGGTCTCCCCTAGCCATCGTGTTAATGCCGTGCAATGTCTCCCCCAAAATCAGTGGGACGATATCCTTTCCAGCCCTGCAGTCCCTGACCATGTCCAAAAGGCCACTATGGCAAACTCCAACAGACTCGACAGTGAACAGAAATGAGAACATACAAAGGACAAAAGCATCCATAGCCACTGTGGTCATAGCCATATCTGGAAAATCAAACCTGCCCGGGATATCGGAAAGGTCAATCCTGTCCGGAGCTATCAACATCCCCTCGGCTTCTTTCATAGAAATTTGCAGAAAAGATGGTAGCTTTACAGTCACCGGCAAGTCCCCGGCCAAAGATGTCGAAATTGCCTCAATTTCTGGACCCCCAATCAATGCTCGGAATTCTTCAAAGGTTGGAACAATCTCATTGTAGGAAAAGCAGTAAACATGTCTCCGGACATCCCAAAACTTTGTTGCTACTCTCAAAAGGTCCCAATCAGGTAGGAGATCCTTTAAATGCCATAAAGATTTGATCTTGAAGGTAGTATCGAACAGCCCCTTGTGAGATTGAAAGTTATGTCTCACCCAAGATTGAAGATCAGACAGAAAACGGTCTCTTTTCCCCTTTTGCTGTCTAGCGGGTCTTTCCATTGCGAGGTGATCAAAGTTGATGTCTTTTGGTCAGAAATATGCTCTGGGATCAGTTGAGACAAGTCTAGGGTGAAAATGAAATGAAATGGCCAAGCCTTGATTTTATTTTGAAAAAAACCAGTCCAGACAGAACTGTTAGCCGCACGGCTTCATTTTCCCTCAGGTCTAGGTCGGACGGCCTCATTTGCCATCTGCAGAAAAGAATCTGCAGCAACCAAAGTTGCTGCCCAAATGGAGTTCTCACCCCACTTTCTCAATGAAACCTGTCCCTAAACATGTCCAAACACCATCCAAGCAGTTATATACCATTACAAGTCATTTTGGCCCAGTTTCATCCCCATTTCCAAACAAAAAAAGCAGCCCCGAGGCTCAAGTAATATGCAAATTCATAAAGCATAAAATAGAAAAGCAAATAAAACAGTAATACATTGTTTTCGCCCCATTGGCACCCAAATAAAGCAAAAAATAAACAAAATGTGCATAAAACTGTTCATTGTTTGTTTCCTTCCCACTAGATCGATCCTAAGGACCTCCTAGGCCTCCGACTCCTCGTCGTCGCTACTCAGCTCATAGAAGCTAGGATCCCTCATCAAATCCTCGCTGTCACTCACATCAGAAAAATGGACATTCACATGCTCATACTCAGCTAGCTGCTCCAGGATGCCGGTGTTGGGTCCCTGTCCCCGAGGCATGGCACTAGAAGAATACTCTGAGGCTGATGAGGTGGATGTCGTGCTCCTGACGTGCCTTCTTTTGCGCACGGGCTCCTGCACATTCACTGCAGCCTTTGAAGCGCAAGCCAGCTTCTTCACGAGGGACCGGCACACATCCTTCCAGCCCCTGTTTTTCCTGACCAAGCCGTCATAAGTACGAGCTGGAACCTGAGAAGAAGAGAAAGAAAACTCAGAAAATCTCAGAAAAATCTCAGAATTGCAAAAAAGCAAAGAAATTCGAAAAAGGGAAAAGACCCTAAAAGTGTACTCACGGTGCTGTCAGGCGGCAGGGTGTACTGGGGCTCCCTCGTGTCGGGGATAGGTATCATAAACCTCCTCGGCATCCCGCTGACCACATAGGAAATATGAGCAGGAGGCAAAGGTGGGTTAGTAGGCTCAGCTTCCCCGTATCCCTGGGCAATAGCCATCTTCACCAGTTTCTGTGGCATCCTCAATCGCGCCTCTATGAAGGTAGCATACGGGGTAGCCAGATCAAAGTACTCCTCAGCCGCCACGCCTGCCTGATACCTAGCAATATCATCCGCCGACCAGTCCCTGGGCTGCAGCATCCGTGCTGGAGGATCGTGAGGAGTGATGGCATCCAATGGAGGGACATGGCCATGCTGCCTGGAAAAGCGGTCCCCCAGATAAATGATGTCACAAGTGAGCCCAGTCAACCACCTCCTCTGTCTAGTCGCCTCCAAGGCATCTCCTAGCAGCACCTCCGGGTACCTCCCCCAAGGATAAAAGTCCACCCCATCATCACCATCCTTATTAAGGATGGGCCTCACCATCTTGTAATCAAAGGTGATCCGGGTCTTCCCGGTGAACTTGTCCCTAGCCTCGCCCCTCCAGCGAATCATGGCAGGGAAGATGGTAGGATCGCTCTATTGGTTCCAGGGAAAGAACCCGATCACCTCACAAAACCAGACCTGCATGTTCAAAACATAAAAGGGTCATCTTCTCTTATAAAAAGTCTCAGGACAGAAAGGAAAAGAGAAAGGAAAGAAGGTGAGAATACCTCAAGAGCAAAGGAGAAGCAGTCCATAGAAGCAGCCTTGTTTCGGCTGTACAAGTCCAGAGAGAAATAAAGCTCAGCCAATCCGGCCTCACCCCAAGAGACCGTCCCAATCTCGTCCACATCCTCCAAGGAGTCCAGAAGGCACAACATAGCCAAAGTCCCAGAATTAGCAAAGATGGTGACTGACAGCATCAACCACAGAAAAGCCCTCGCAAGCTGGTGGGCAGTCACCTCATTGGCAAGAATCCTGCATGCAGCTCAGATCGCCACCTCCACGTTCCTTGTCTCCATCCCAAGCCCCTTAGGCTGGAGGTCAAACCCAACCAGAGCCCTGAACTCCTCTGCCGTGATATGGTCCCTCCAAGTCACAGGCCTCCCGGTGAACTGCAGGCCAGTAATAGCAGTGAAGTCGGCCGGGGTCACCGTAAGCTCTCCCCAGCTGAGATGAAAGCTGTGGGTGGTGTCCCACCAGAACTCCGAGAGGGCCTGGGTCAAGCCCTTGCTCTTGGAGGTTATGTGAATACCTCTGCCAATAGCCTCAATGAACAAATCAAGGCTGGTAGCCCTCACTAGCTGCTTGGGGTTCACCCCATTCTTTTCAAAGTTGGGCATCCTATCCCATAGCTTCACGGCCACCTCAGAAGGTCCCCTCGACTTGCTCTCCTGTAGGAAAGCACAACAAAAAACGTGTCAGTCCTTCATCTCATTTCAAAAGCATGCATATATTCAAAAGTGCACATATTTTCAAAGAAAAACATTCATAAAAGATTTCTAGCATCCTTTGCCTAGAAAACGTGTCTTTCATCACTTGAAACACATTGTGTCAAGCACATTGCTCTCCTAAGCACAAAATTCTGATTTTCAAAATTCTTTGCACATAAGCATTAATTTTTCAAAAAAATGACATGCATGAATCCTTTTCATTGTCCAAAATCCCATTTTCTCATCCATGATCAGAAGTTGACCTAGTTCTAGCACATGCAAGAACTCCGTCGCATTTTAGACATTATTTTTCTTACTTTATTTTCAAAAAATGGGTCATTCTCATTATTTTTCAAATAAATTGCACATGCATGTTCATTTATTCTCTTAGCCTCATAGGTTAATCATCAAAATTCCAAAATCATCAACAAAAATCCTAGGAAAATTCAAAGAATTCCTAAAATTTGGGTCAAACCCTAAATCAATCAAAATTGTCAAAATCAAGAAAGTCAAGAATGCTTACCCCAATAGATTGAGGTTTCATGGACTTGTGCTCCCTTTTGCCCGGATATAACTCGGAAGGAGGCGTATTGAAATCGTATTTTCGCTCGGTTCGAACGAACTCCCTCCGCGTCATTCTCGCGGCTTGTGACAAGACTCTTCACGCTTGTCGGGGTACAATGTTACCCTCTTGATCCATTTCGAGCACTAAAAGGTAGGGAATCGAAGAAATTTGGAAATTTCTCTCTCTACTCTCTCTCCTCTCCTCGGCGGAAGCCATAACAATGGCGCTTTGCCCGTTTTCAAATCTGTTGCCGGGCGGCTTCTTTTTCCTCCATCTCTTGCCGGGCGGCCTCATTTGCTCTGAGCAAAAATTACATCTTTGCCCCTGGACTTTCCACTTGGGCATATAACTCCTGTTATTTCTTAACCAGAGTAACACTGTTTCCCAAGGATGTCCGTTATCTCTAAGCAAATAGGTTTTCCTCCCGAGTCGCCTCCATTATTTCCGTTATAACGGAATAACGCTAGGTGACAACCTCCGAATTATCAAAAACTCAAACTTAAGCTACCTCTATCACAGATTGAGAAGTACGCTCAAGTTTTCCAAACTTTAGCTACCTCTGTCACAGATTGAGAAGTACGCTCAAGTTCTCCAAACTTAAGCTACCTCCATCACAGATCGAGAAGTACGCTCAAGTTCTCCAAACTTAAGCTGCCTCTATCTCCTCGATAGTGACGTAAGCTTTAGTTTAATCAGGTGACAACCTCCATTAATTGTCAAAATAGGTGACTCCTCCATGAATCGTCAAAACCTCAAGGATCCTAGACATTGTTCCTAACTATCTAGTGAGACTTGAACTACGACCAAGGCTTGATTCCTTCAGGATACGTAGGTAGCCTTTCATAAAGGTCCAGCCATCTGACCGCAATGGTCACCCTCTTCCTTCACCACTCCTCAGTAGTGAGGCAGCCTTTCATAAAGGTCCAGCCATCAGACCACATTGGTTGCCCCTTTGTCATTCATCACTTCTCAGTGGTAAAGTAACCCCTCACAGAGGTCCAAATATTCGACCACATCGGTCACTTCCTTCATCTAGCATATCCCCAGTAGGATCATTCACTTGACCTCCTAGGTCACTTTCCCTTCTATTTCCCCAGCAAGAGATCAGTTTCTCTTCGCCATTCCCCAGTGGATCTTATTTTGAACTACGGCCTGGCTTGATTCCTCCGGGATACGTAGGTAGCCTACTTTAGGTTCAGCCAATTCGTCACATATGACACCCCTTCCCCCTGTGGATTCCGAACTACGATTATGGCTTGATTCCCACTTGGGATACGTAGGTAGCCTTCCAAAGGTTCAGCCACTCAACCACTTTGGTCACCCAATCCGTCTCGGCATTCACCAGATCGGATCCTTTTCTATCGACAACCCCACTCGCCCTGCAAGTGACGTTGTCGAGGGGCTTTTGTAAGTACCCAAATCTGGCTCATGCCTTCCGGTTAAGTTTCCCGGCAATTCCCCGGACTTTCCAAAAGTTCAGGGGCAATTCGGGAACTTTTTCGAACCTTCCGAGGGGCGAAGGACTTACTAGGAATTAAAATTCCACGTATTCCTTCGGTGAAAATGCCCTTCTAGAAGTCCACCTTGCATGATTCTAGAAAGGTGCTGAGTCATAAGGGATAATGCCGCACGGCTGCATTAGGCAAGAACTCCAAGCCGCACGGCTTCATTAGCTTTTGCCAGACTGCCTATAAATAGAGACCTCCTCTATTCATTTTAGGAAGAGTTTTTTGGAGCATTGTTATTCTGCCAAAATACCACCTCGAAATTACAGAAAGTTGAGAGTGCCAAAACCCACCTCCCTCCTCTTCAAAACCTTCCAAAGTTGGTCCTTCCCTAGGCAAACTTCAAGGAGATAGAGGAACACCACCATTGGTAACCTCTCATCCCCTTTTTCTTGAAATATACTTGTATTTATGTGATATATTGCTCATTGCTCTCCATATCATTATATACTTGTTCGGTATTTGATATTGTCATTAAAGATCCTTTCTTTAAACATGTAAATCATCTTATCCCTATTCCCCTATCACATAGGATCCATGGAGGATCCAACCCAAGGATGAACAAATAAGACCTCAAAAAAGGCTTGTTCTAGGGTGGATCTCTCACATGGTGACGTGAAAAGTAGCATCCTTTGCTCTCAAAATAACATCTTTTCATATAAAGTTGCATCCTTTGCATTAAATATGTTATCTTTGCATTAAAGTTGCATCCTTGGCAATTGAAATGTCATTTTTACATATAAAAGTTCCATCCTTTGCATTAAAAATCATTTCTTTACATCAAAAAAGCATCCTTTGCAAACAAATAGCATCCTTTGCACTCAAAATGTCATCTTTTTCATTAAAAATGTCATTTTTAGTTTAAAATGCATCCTTCATGTCCCTCATGGTTGGATCTCTCTTTCCTAGGATTGCTTAGTGACCTTCCTAAGGCACGAAAAGCATAGGAA
Source organism: Adenophora triphylla var. japonica (assembly GCA_022495995.1). Taxonomy (NCBI): domain Eukaryota; kingdom Viridiplantae; phylum Streptophyta; class Magnoliopsida; order Asterales; family Campanulaceae; genus Adenophora; species Adenophora triphylla. The sequence continues at coordinate 227,045 of JAFEMH010000787.1, forward strand.
GAGCATAAAGATCCAATCTTTATACCTTTCCCCTAGTCCCCTTTGGTATTTGATGCATCCTTGGAGCGGACCGATGTAAAGATTCCATCTTTACGTCGTTTCTTCCATTAAAGGTGCCATAATCCCTTTAGAAATGAATAAGCCTTGAACCCTATATCTCTAATTATCACTTGAGACGACCATAATAGTCCCTACACAAGCTCAATTGTCTCAAGATGTAGGATTGATGGGCTAAGGATATTCCTTTCTAAAGAACCTCACTCTTGGACCATAAGAGAGAGTCCTTCTCTCGATCACACATGACCCAAGGTCAAATAGTGATGATCACAAGTCCAAGATGAGGACGGGATCAAAGTCCCGAACACATAAAAATCCAAGGAATCCCGAGCGATAACCAACTAAATGGTTTATACGTCCGGAAGACAACTTGGAACATTCCCCCCCTTCTTCTCAACACATGCACACAAGAAAGCACGAAAAATGGAATCTTGGGAGACTTGCTTCGGCAAGGCACCTTGGGTGAACGCCAAACGTTCTTCCCAAGGGGTAACTTAACCTCCGGACCCTAATTCCTTTTTTTCAAAGTTTTGAGGAAATCAAAATGGCGTGGCGACTCCGTTTTTCAAATTAAACCGGATGTTTTCCAAACTCAAGTGAATCCAAATAAAACACAAAAAAATATTTGGGCCCCCACATTCACAGTACCCCAAAAATAATACACGTGGTATCATAAAAATGCATTTTCTTGTAGCTGCATAAAATTTCTCTTTACGAAGTATGGACAAGACCTCTCGCACATGTTGTATATGCTCTTCCTGACACCGATTGTAAATAAGGATGTCATCAAAATAAACCACTACAAAAATCCCAATAAAAGGTCGCAGCAACTGGTTCATCACACGCATGAACGTACTTGGGGCATTAGATAACCCAAAAGTCATAACCTACTACTTGTACAAACCCTCTCAAGTTTTGAAGGATGTTTTCCACTCATCACCTGGCCTAACATGAGTCTGATAATACCCACTTTTTAAATCCAAATTTGTAAAAACCACAGCACCACTAATCTAATCAAGCAAGTCATCAAATCGAGGAATCAGAAACCTATAATGTAATGTAATCTTATTAATAGCCCTACTGTCAACACACATGCGCCAAGAACCATCATGTTTAGAAATTAAAATAGCCGGTACAACACAAGGGCTCAAACTTTCACGAATATGCCCTTCGCTAACAACTCATCAACCTGCGGCAGGTTGAGAAGTTGCTTAGGCAGGTTACCTGCCTATGCAACTCCTCATGTTCCTTAGGGCTCATACGATAATGAGGTCTGTTAGGAAGACTCACCCAAGGAACCAAATCAATATGGTGCTGAATATCACAGAGGGGTGGTAATTCAGCAGGCAACTCATCAGGAAATACACTAGCAAATTCTTGTAACAAAGGCTAACAGCATCAGGAATCTGAATGGGATCATAAAATGATTTCCCGAGCAACAAAAACACCCTATCAGTGGTTTGTACATCATCTACAAATTGTGCTAATGACAGAAACCATGAACAAGAAACTGGTGTTGCCACTTTTACCGCTGGTTTAGTAGGAACTAGCACAAATTTTGTCCCTTCTACTAACAAACTATAAGTATTATTACGACCGTTGTGAATAACATGTCTATCAAATTGCAACGGTCTGTCCAACAATAAATGGCAAGTATCCATAGCAACTATATCACACCACAGTTCATCACGATATTTAGCGCCAATAGAAAAACAAATAAAAGCGCGTTTTGAAATTGTTACGTCACCACCTTTTTTAAGCCATGCCAATTTATATGGCTTAGGATGCTTTTCCGTCTGAATATTCAACTTCTGGCTGCTTCCTCTGCGATGATGTTCTCATAGCTACCCGAATCAATCGCAAAACGACACACCTTTCCCAAAATAGTGCAAGTAGACTAAAAGATGTTACTACGGAGCCAATCATTCTCGTTAGTAGTGTGCGGAGTTAGGCACGAATGCCTGGCAACAAGAGAAATACCCACATCACCCATCACCAACTGCTCCTCTTCATCAAAAATGGGTTATTTCGAAAATTCCCTCTCATCTGCTTATATAACGTCCTTCATTTTCTTGAACAATGCTTTCTTTCCAGCTTGTTTGCAATCTACTTATCGATGTCCGACTTCGCCACAACCAAAACATTTAATGTTGCTGCTACTGGCCCCTATGTTAAAATGACTGCCAGCCTTGGCTATGGTTAGAGCGACTGCTGCAGTGTTACTGGCGCCCCCCTGATGTACTAACCCCTCTAGATCCACCTCCACTGCCAAACCACCTCGACTGTTTCTCGAATGTTAGTGCCCGCTGGTGTGCTTCTGAAATGAAGCCAATATCGAACATGTTTAGGGTATCTTGGATCTGGACCCTAAACCTGCCTATGCACCTTGCGACCATCTAATCTGCTGTCTCTTGAATCTCGTTTCTGGCCATCAACTCGTAATACTCGGTGGTATAAACATCTACTAAACGTGGGCCTTGCATCAGATTCTGTAACCTTTGAAATAGTGTTCTCTGGTAATTATATGACAAAAATGATGCCCTCAACTACTTCTTCATCTTTTCTCATGACTCAATTTTGGATTTCTCTAGCCTGGCACGCGACATCTTATGTTGCTACCACCATGTTGTTTCCCTACCTCGCAGCCTTGTGGTTACCAACGCCACTCACCTATCTTCTGGAACCCTTTTAAACTCCAAGATTTCCTCCACTCTTGCCACCCTGTCCAGAAATTCCTCCGCCTATAGCCCACCATGGAATTCTAGGATTTCAGTCCACATACCAGCCTCCCACCACTGATTATCCTCCTTTATCGGGGGTCGCTGTGGTCGACGCCTAACCTACGGAATTTCTTCATAGTACTCGCCATCACCACCATCAGAATCCACCTCCCAATCTCGCTGTCTATTACGACTACCTGGTCCAGTCTGATTCCTCTGATTCTGTTGATTAAACAAGTCGATAATCCTACCCGTTAACTATTCCATCATCAACTCCATACGTTGATCTACGATGAATCCGATACGGTCTTCCAGGGCCGCCTCATCTCGCTCGTAGATATCTTCCACAGTCGTTTTCTTCACTCGTGGCATGATTCCAAGGATTGAACTGGGCTCTGATACCAACTAACATAGCGGAAGACATGATAGATAATCAATTACTGTTGTAACACGCACGTTAACTAGTAATCGACCTTCAACACTCGTAGAATTTAATCAATACTGAGAGTTGGAAGAAAAAAAAAACCCAAATGTTTATTAAAACGATAAAAACTGCATTTAAAACCCTAAAACAATGTATTTAGAGGTCTGCAGAAACCCTAATCAGAAATAAACCCTAAAATAGTAAAAGTACAGAAAAGTCCAAAAAACTGATAAAACTTTAGAAGGCCATTTAAGGGCCATAGAAGCGTAATTTGTCCTTTTTAAAGCCTGGTTAGGGAGCGAAAGCATATAACTTTTGTTCCTCTTGAAAATACGATCGTTTTGATATGATGTGTATCTCGTAACTCCTCCGGAGTCAAAAGTTACACCCTTTACGGTCAAACTCCTCTAAAAACTCGATCACTAACTCTTCGACTACATCAAAAGGGGAGCTTCCATTCCCAACCCATCAGCGAAAATTTCAGTCCCCTCGTTGACCAGGATTGTGATGTGTTGTTCATTGTTTTATGTCTTGTCTTTCCCATGCAGAATAACTCTAAGTAGTACATATCATTCAGTTTTTAGCTTATTTACTCAAGTTTTGCAAGAAGGATTCAAGGATTTATTTATTCAAACATCATATTTTTAGGTTTTTATGTTTAATTCTTCTATTTGTGGTGATGACAGACATGAATATGAGTAGCTAAACTTGTTGTTCATGGATTAGATGTAATTAATATCATATCTTTATGCTATTTATGTTTTAATTCTTCCAAACCCTAACTCATTCTTATTCATGGGAATAATAATAATAAACCAATTCTAGGTTTAACTATATGTTAAGATAATTTTATCCTTTAATTGAATGGTGTAACCAATTTCATTCATGTGAATTGTTTACATAAGGACTCCTATTCCCTTGATTAGATTTAATTGGTAACTCCACGGAAATCAAACGAACATAGGTTCACTTGTTTCTTAAAATTTAATGAATTTCTAGATCATTATATTAACTTCACGGAAAATATAATTGGGAAAGAAATATTAGGGTTGCAATCCGAACACCAAACGCTCCAACCCTTAATCAAGTGAACGAACCTTTGAACAAGTTAGAGTAATTCTTTTACCAAAAATATAGCATAAAATGATGATATTAATGAAATTCAATTCGTGAATATTCCTCTAAATTTGGTTAAATCTCTTTTTCTTATTTGTGTTGCTTAGTATTAGTCTTTAATTTCTTGCTCAAGTAATTAATAAACAAACAACAAAAATCCCCTATGGTTACTTCTACACAACTTTAATACACTTGTTTGCTAATGAGTCTCTGTGGTTCGACCCCTGTATTTGTACGTTGCTACAACGATAACTAGTATAATTGCTAGTTTTTTATTACAAGAGGGGATTTTTATCCATCAACTCCACACCAAGCCCCTACAATCTGGTATGTTGTAAATGATTTTGTGATTGGGCTTATGAAGCAATTCAATTTGAAGAAGGTCGAAGGATTCTCTCCCTTTGTCTTTGATTTTTTTTCTTTATGTATATATATATATTTTTTTTTAGTGATGCACCTTATTTTTTGCCTAGACCACCCTCTCAGGCTTTCAATCTAGTGGGCAACTTTTTGGCACCTTTTTTTCTTTTCTTTCATTTTTTGAAGATTGTATTAAATTGAAGAGGACTCAAAGAGAAGAGTGTCTTGTCTCTATTGGGGAGAGACAAATAATATGTTGACCTTGTCGAGGTGACAGAGTTATGAGAGGTTGACTCAGTTTTGAGGAGGATATTCCAAGCATCAACTTTTTGGACATGGAAATTTATACCTCTTTTGTTTATGATGTTAGGAGGCAGAGATGATAGGCCCTGGTGTAGATTTTTTCACTTCCAAGAGTTTGTATGACTTGAGAAGACATTGGTTGGGGAAGAAAAGGATGGAAAGCCCAAGCTTTGATGCTTTGATTTTAAGATAATGTATGATAGTGGAGAAGAGGAAGCCCTTAGACTCAAAAAGGAACGCTACATGACTAAAAAATCTGGGAAAGTTGTTCTACCTTTAATGGAGCCATGTATCTATATATTTCGATGTCTTGAATGTTTGTTTTGATTTATTTGCATGTGAATCATCTAAAAATGTCTTGACGAGTTTTGAGAAGAAGGTTAATCATTAGTACGACCTAGGGTTAAATATGTTCTCTTTATGGAGGATGTTTTTGATGATGGAGAGGAATTGGTGTTGAAAGTATCATTTGCTTGCATTTCTGTTGAGCTTTTCTGTAGGAGGAGAAGATGTTGAAGAATCCTCCTTGTCTTCGTTGTAATTGGTTAAAGCTTCTTCTTTTTTTGGGTGAAAGCTTGAGAGTTTTTTATACTCTCATAGCTTGAGTTGAGTAGGCCCAATTTTCTTCTGATGAATGCATATTCTTCGATGTTATTCCTTGACTTTCAGTAGGAGTGTTGATGTGATGATGTTTTAGCTCTTAGGCCTTCTAATGATAGCTTTCATTCTCAAAATCTTTTAGACATAACTATTATTATTCACAAAGTTTTAATTTGTTCTTATGATATTTATGGTTTGTGGGTACTTAGTTCCTTAATGATTTCATCATAAGCTTGGTAAGTATTTATCATGTTTTGTTTGAGCTAACTCATTATTTCAGAAATTACATGGAGTTAAATGATATTCAAGAGATAGAACAACTTAGAAGAGTGTATATCTATAAAAAGGAATGACTTTCATTATTAAGGGAATTCATAAGACACACACTAGAAGGAGTGAGAGGTGGACTAGAAATAAAGAAATCTCTTCGGGTACTTATTAGGAAAATTGACTTAATCTATATTTTCTTTTTTTTCAAGGAGAAATGGAGAGGATAGTTATAGACCCAATGTAGTCGCGCAGATCTTGAATTCTTCTTGGAGGATACATCTTATTCTTGTATCCCATTACTAAGGAAGAGGGTAAGTAACAACATTTGGTACTCCTACTTCTTTCTGTTGGAAAAATTGGGTGATTTAAAAAATAGCTTTGAAAAGAAACGGGACGGAAAATTATATTTCAAAATAAGTCGAGGCAAGAGTTTGACTCTTTCTCCGTAAGACAATATTGCCCCGTATACTAGTGCTCACGGTCTACGGCAATTGTCTCCAAGATACAACGACTTTCGGAATTTCAGATTGCAGCACAACAACTCTGAAACTATCGGGCGAACTACTGAATACTCGGGATTTTCTTGGACTCGAAAAGCAAGACTTATGATTGCTAGGATGCTTTAAAGAATAGAATGCTTGAATGATTTGGATGATTTTTGGATGGGAATGAAATGAGGAGGAGGGGGCTATTTATAGTTATTGAAGAGATGGGGTGTCTATTGGGAATAGACACAAATTGCACCCATTAAATCTGGACCGTAGGATCTAAGCGAATTGGATGGAGGAGATCTGCTGGGTTGACCCAACAGCCTTGACCCGCCTCTTCCAAGAGACATGGGTCGCCCCATGCCTTTTCTCCAACCATCACAACCCAATGCTCTAACCGGATCAGTTACCATTCGGCCCAACCCAGTCCAAGCGCTACTCGACCCAGGCGGCCCAATCCAAGCTAGCCAAGCATCCGCTGGCCCACTGCCATTCGGCCCAAACCATCCCACATTCGGCTGGCCCAATCCCTTAGCCCAGCCGAGCCACACCCATTTGCACCGAGCCGAATTCTGTCAAAAGTTTAAGGCTCCTCATCTCCCAGCGACCGATGCGTACGTGCGAAGTGCAAAGTGCGCCCTAAACCGCCCATTCCGCCCTTCGCGCGCTTCGCGGGTTATGGGTCCATTTTGAGCTAGAACAAAACTAGCTCAATAGCCCACTTGGATGCATGGTTGGCCCAATGGTTCAACTAGGTTGGCCCAAGGAGATTAACTTGATGTCTCCTTCCTTGGATGCTCACATTAATAAAAGTGGAGTAACTTCCCTTTTCCTAGCAATGTGGGATATGGTTCATCCATTCCAACTTCTCTTCAAATAACAACATTAAGTTGCTCACTTTAACCATTAATTTCTCATTCACCCGAAATTGGTTTTGAGAAAATAAATATACCATTTTAATCTACACTCAATGTAGATTAATTATTTGCAACTTATTTCTATTTTTACCAAATAGAAACTTCTAGAAACTTGGTCAAATATTGGTCAAACACCAATAAAACTACCAATTTCTAACAATCCCCCACATGAATGAAATTAATGCATGAATGCAGACTTTCAAGAAAAATCCCGACGAACTGTTACCGCATCGGGGTAGGTAGCTTTCGGCTTTGAACCATCCCTAGTAAGATGCTATCGGATTTACTTGCTGCTTAGTGAACGCGATGTCTTGAACTGATCAGCGTTTTGTGTAAACCAAGACAATAACATTTACACGATAACAATTCTGATATCTTTCGTTCTCACGTTGTGTCCAATTCGGCCCTGGACCATATCTTGGATTCATAAGTGTTTTCTATTAGAAGCGGCCAAACTTCTTCACTTATATAGTTGATCTCCTATAAGGAGTAACCTGCAATACTCCACCTTTGTTAAGGTATAGGAATCATTAAAAGCTTTATAGCTTACCCTCACCACACATCAGCAGGGTTTCTTGCACTTGGGCAGCTTCTGAGAATGGGTTTTAAGAAGTTCCAAGTGTGCTACTAGAATATCCATAACTTAGTTGCCTCATTGAACCAAGTTTGTGGGATCTCCACTCATCATGGTTGAGTTACCGCTATAGACTTCTTTTATTGTGTGGGTTTTAACCCCATTCCCCTTACTGCATTGTACATTTGATCTCTGTTTATTCCTTTCGTAAACGGATCCGCTATATTTTCTTTTGACTTTACATAGTCAATGGAAATTATTCCATTAGAGATCAATTGTCTTACTGTATTATGCCTTCTCCGTATGTGTCGCGACTTTCCGTTGTACATACAGCTTTTAGCTCTTCCAATAGCTGACATGCTGTCACAATGTACCATGACACGAGGCACTGGCTTATTCCAACATGGAATATCCTCTAGAAAATTTCTGAGCCATTCGGCTTCTTCTCCAGCCTTATCTAAGGCGATAAACTCGGATTCCATTGTGGAACGAGCTATACACGTTTGTTTAGAGGATTTCCAAGACACGGCTCCACCACCAATGGTAAATACATACCCACTTGTGGATTTTGAGTCTTTTGTGTCTGATATCCAATTTGCATCACTGTATCCTTCCAATACAGCTGGATATCTCGTATAATGTAATCCATGGCTTATGGTATGTTTTAAATACCTAAGCACTCTTGTTAGAGCTTTCCAATGTTCAGTATTTGGATTACTCGTGAATCTACTCAGTTTACTAACTGAGTATGCTATGTTCGGTCGAGTACAGTTTGTTAAGTACATCAAACTTCCTATGACTCGAGCATAATTTGATTGTGATACTGGGTCACATTTATTTTTGGCTAAATGTAGACTTAGATCTACCGGAGTCTTAGCCGGAGACAGATCGAACGCTTCGAATTTCTTAAGCACATTCTCGATGTAGTGAGATTGTGACAAGACAATTCCGTTATCTGTCCTAGAGATCTTTATCCCTAGAATAACATCTGCTTGACCCAGATCTTTCATGTCAAAGTTCTTCTTTAACATCTTTTTGGTTTTCATGATTATATCATGATTACTTCCAATGATTAGCATGTCATCCACGTATAGACATATAATCACATATTCATCGGCTGTGCCTTTAATGTATACACATTTGTCACACTCATTTATTTTGAACCCGTTCGACAACATCGTTCGGTCAAACTTCTCGTGCCATTTTTTTGGTGCTTGTTTAAGACCATACAATGATTTGACAAGTTTACAGACCTTTTGTTCTTGTCCATGTGCAACGAACCCTTCAGGTTGTTGCATATAAATCTCCTCATCTAATTCTCCGTTTAGAAAGGCCGTTTTCACATCCATTTGATGTATCTCAAGGTTATGCAGAGCTGCGATAGCAATGAGAACACGAATGTATGTGATCCTTGTTACAGGAGAATACGTATCGAAGAAGTCATATCCTTCTCTTTGTTTGAACCCTTGAGCTACCAAACTAGCTTTGTACTTATCAATAGTTCCATCTGCTTTGTACTTCCTTTTAAGGATCCATTTGCAACCCAACGGTTTGCATCCTGGAGGAAGATCTATTATCTCCCAAGTATGATTTTGCATGATGGACTCAATTTCACTATTGATAGCTTCTTTCTAGAGAGGAGCTTCTGGACTAGACAAAGCTTCTTGCAATGTCCTTGGTTCATCATCTAACATGTAAGTTAGAAAGTCAGGACCAAAGGTCTTAGCTACCTTTGTCCTCTTACTTCGTCTTGGCTCTTCATCTTCTTGAGAAGAACCAATAGCCGTATCATAAGTTCCTTTATTTGAACTTGCTTCATTCTTTTCCTTACATGGAAATTTAGTTTCAAAGAATACTGCATTCCTTGATTCTATAGTCATTCCTGCCGTTATATCAGGAATTTCAGACTTGTGCACTAAGAATCGATATGCACTACTATTGTTTGCATATCCAATGAAAATGCAATCAATGGTTTTGGGTCCTATCCGCACTTGTTTAGGTTTAGGTATTTCTACCTTTGCTAGGCACCCCCACACTTTAAGATAATTGTAGGAAGGCTTTCTTCCATTCCATAATTCATATGGAGTTTTATCTTTATTCTTGTGTGGTAACTTGTTAAGAATGTAGTTAGCTGAAAGGATAGCTTCCCCCCACAAGTTGTCAGGTAAGCCCGAGCTGATCAGCATTGTGTTCATCATCTCCTTAAGAGTTCGATTTTTCCTTTCAGCGACTCCATTTGATTGAGGTGTGTAAGGAGCAGTCGTTTGATGAATAATGCCAGCGTCCCAGCAAATATTTTCAAACGGTGCTACATACTCTCCACCTCTATCACTACGAATCTTCTTAATTGTTACATTAAGTTGATTCTCAACTTCATTCTTATATCCTTTGAAAGCTTCTAAAGCTTCATCTTTGCTTCTCAAAAGATACACATGACAATATCTAGTGCAATCATCAATGAACGTTATGAAGTACTTCTTCCCACCTCTAGTTTGCACAAGTTTTAAATCACATATGTCCGTATGGACTAATTCTAGAGGGGTAGTATTTCTTTCAATAGTGGGGAAGGGTGACTTCGTCAATTTTGCTTCCACACAAATTTCACACTTATTTTAGAATCAAATTTCATTTAGGAAGTAAATTTAAATTTACTAACCTACGTAATGAATTTAGATTCACATGTCCTAATCTATCATGCCATAAATTAGAACACTCAGACAAATAAGCAACAACATCTTTATTCTTCGCCTCTGGGCGGAACACGTTCATTACATTCATTTTAAAGAGTCCTTTATCAAGGTACCCTTTGCCAACAAATTGACCCATCTTGGTCAATATAAACTTATCGGACTCAAACACTAGCCTAAATCCGGCCTTATTCAATAACGGGCCGGAGACTAAGTTTTTACGGATGTCTGGGACATGCAGAACATCCATTAAGGTGAGTTCTTTTCCGGATGTCATTTTCAGCACCACCTTGCCGAGTCCAACCACGTTAGAAGTTGTAGAATTTCCCATGTACAACTTCCTTCCACTGCAGGGAACATAAGATGAGAAACTTTCTCGATCTGTACAGATGTGGCGCGTTGCTCCGGTATCAATCCACCATTCCCTTGGGTTATCGTCCAATTTTGTAAGATTGGCTTCAAACACTACGGCAGATAGATCAAGCTCTGACAGGTCTAATGGGACAGTCTGTCTTCTACCACATTTGCTTGAGGACGGTTGCCATTCTCGGTTTGTTTGTTTTGGGATGCCGACAGCCTCTAGCCTTATGGCCGGGTTTGCCGCAGCTTGTAACAACCTCCCTTGAACTTCTTGGCATTTGTGTTCCCCTTTTTAGCATTCCAGTAGCCTTCCTCTTCTTGCTGGTACTCGCTTCAGCCAAGTTCACCTTTGCCTCTACTGATGTAGTCCTGCCGCTCTTGCTTTCGGATTTCCGGTTGTCTTCCTCAATCCTTAGCCTCACGATCAGGTCCTCGAGCTTCATTTCCTTCCTCTTGTGCTTGAGGTACATCTTGAAATCTTTCCATAGAGGCGGTAGCTTCTCTATAATGGCAGCTACTTGGAAAGATTCCCCGAGTTGCATTTCTTCTGCAATGATGTCGGCAATGATCAGTTGCAACTCACGTAACTGATCCATTACAGTTCGGGAATCAACCATCTTGAAGTCTAGGAATCGGCCGACAATAAATTTCTTAGTTCCGGCGTCTTCCGTTTTGTACTTCTTTTCAAGATATTCCCAAAGCTCTCTTGCAGTCTTCATGCCACAGTACACATTGTACAGGGCATCATCTAACCCATTTAGAATATAACTGCGACAAAGGAAATCGCTATGATTCCATGCGTCCAATGCTACTCTAGCTTGTGGGTCATCTTCATCTTCTGGAACCGTTGGCGGTGATTCTCGCAAGAATCGTGCCAAACTGAGGGTGGTTAGGTAGAACAACATCTTCTGCTGCCACCTTTTGAAATCTGTACCGGTGAATTTTGCCGGTTTCTCTGCATGGGTATGGATGGGAGCAGCAGGAGTTGGGTTAGGAGTATGGACGGGAGGTACAGAAGTTCCCGAGCCAGGGGGAGGAGTAGGAGCGGAGGTGGAGTCGGATGCCATTCTTTAAATACACAAAATATTGTCTTACGATTGTTGGAAAAATTGGGTGATTTAAAAAATAGCTTTGAAAAGAAACGGTACGGAAAATTATATTTCAAAATAAGTCGAGGCAAGAGTTTGACTCTTTCTCCGTAAGACAATATTGCCCCGTATACGAGTGCTCACGGTCTACGGCAATTGTCTCCAAGATACAACGACTTTCGGAATTTCAGATTGCAAAGACAACAACTGCAAACTATCGGGCGAACTACTGAATACTCGGGATTTTCTTGGACTCGAAAAGCAAGACTTATGATTGCTAGGATGCTTTAAAGAATAGAATGCTTGAATGATTTGGATGATTTTTGGATGGGAATGAAATGAGGAGGAGGGGGCTATTTATAGTTATTGAAGAGATGGGGTGTCTATTGGGAATAGACACAAATTGCACCCGTTAAATCTGGACCGTAGGATCTAAGCGAATTGGATGGAGGAGATCTGCTGGGTTGACCCAACAGCCTTGACCCGCCTCTTCTAAGAGACATGGGTTGCCCCATGCCTTTTCTCCAACCATCACAACCCAATGCTCTAACCGGATAGTGACCGATGCGTACGTGCGAAGTGCAAAGTGCGCCCTAAACCGCCCATTCCGCCCTTCGCACGCTTCGCGGTTATGGGTCAATTTTGAGCTAGAACAAAACTAGCTCAATAGCCCACTTGGATGCATGGTTGGCCCAATGGTTCAACTAGGTTGGCCCAAGGAGATTAACTTGATGTCTCCTTCCTTGGATGCTCACATTAATAAAGTGGAGTAACTTCCCTTTTCCTAGCAATGTGGGATATGGTTCATCCATTCCAACTTCTCTTCAAATAACAACATTAAGTTGCTCACTTTAACCATTAATTTCTCATTCACCCGAAATTGGTTTTGAGAAAATAAATATACCATTTTAATCTACACTCAATGTAGATTAATTATTTGCAACTTATTTCTATTTTTACCAAATAGAAACTTCTAGAAACTTGGTCAAATATTGGTCAAACACCAATAAAACTACCAATTTCTAACACTTTCTTATCAATAAGGTCTTGGATGACATCTTTCAAATGGTGGCAAGTGTTGGTTTCATGGCCGGTGAAGTTGTGGTATTTGCAAAAGAGGTGATAAGCATGGTTAGGGCCCACATTTTTCTTTGGAGGACCACTTTCTCGTGTGTTGGTTTCAAAGGCACAACAAGGGTATTAAAACATCTAGAGAAGGGTGAATAGTTATGATAATTTTTTCAACCATTTTTAAAATTTCAACCTTGGCTTACAAACTTGAATGTGCAGTCCACTTAAAGAGCACAATCTAAGTTGGTAAAATGCACAATGGAATTTTCAATGACAAAGTAAAGTGAGGTCAGAGAGTGTGATTGGCTGAAATTGTGTGGTCCGATAAATGGATACTAAGGCAACTTCAAACATAAAAAAACACAATTCACACAAGTTTGGAAATCTATAAAGATCAAACACAAGAAATAATAAGCAATAGTAAGAACAATAAAAGTAAAGTACAGAAAGTGTGAACATGCTATTTGGAGAGGTCTAATCATAAATGATATACGTCTTCTACCAAGATGGTTAGTCTTGGATTTTCTAAGTGCATATAGTATATTAGATCATGAAGAGCTTTTACATGATTAAAAGGAATCAAAACTCAAATCTAGCTATCTATTCTATGAAGTAAATCCTAGACTATAACCAGTGTTTCCTAAGTGATGCAATCTATGTGATTGAATCCAAGGGGTGTGTGTGCATTCAAGAATCAAGAGCTCTTCATAATCTATATGATTAAAGCTTGATGAATCTTGTTGTGGTTACAAAACTTGAGACATCTGGGTCTGAATGTTTCTTAAAGGCTTGAAGGTAAAGTGTTTGAAGATTCAAAGGATTCTAGAAATCAAGTTTGAGCTTCAAAACTTTTCTTGAGGATTCAACAGCAAGATCTCTAACAATGTTCATGTCTTGACCAGAAGGTCTATTTATACCCTTATGTGGTCAAGTAGCCATTTGCAATCCTTAAAGGATAGACACTAGGGACAATGTGATGTTGATGTTTGATTGGAACATATTTCATTTTTGTCTTCTTTTTTCATAGGTTGGTGGAAAGGTTATATGTCCATGTACGAATACGTACAACTGTCAATTTTTTGAAATTCCCTGTTTGAATTCTGCAATGGTATAATTTGTGATTGAACACTGAGTTATACTCAGAAACAATCAAGGTAAAGTATACCAAGTGTTTGTCAAGTCTTTAAGGTTTTCATTCATGTTTAAGAGGCTAAGTCAGTGTTGGTGCAGTCGACCATGAAGGTTGCACTTAGCCTATCATATATTGAGCCAATTTTAATGAGCCATCCATATTAATCCTAAGTAGCACTAACTATAAGAAATCGATTTAACTAAAAATTGAAGTATAAAACTTCATACATAAAATCCTAAAGCCCATATAAAGATAAATAGGTTATGATATCAATCAAATAAATTAATAGGAAAGGGTTTAAAATGAGTATACTTAAAATCTTAGCTTGATCTTTCCTTCTTCCACGAGTATGTCAAATAGACATTCTTAAGTAATCCCTTCAAGTTTGTCATAGTGTCTTTCCTCTCTTCCTTGCAGGAGGGGGAACATGAGAGTATTTGTCGGCGCTAGGATGGCTAAATGCAATTGCATTGACTGAGGCATCCTTACTTGTAGCAGTCTTGTTGTAGCAAAAAACACTATCTTTCTTTGTTCCCTTCTTGTATTTAAGAAGTCGTCAAACCTCATTCCGGATTCCTGGAGCTCAATGAAACTAGGAACGTAGTTACCAGCGAGCTTGTCTTGGAATTTCTCATGGAGGCATTAAAGAAAAATGTTGATTTGTTCCTTGAGACTAGGTCTTTCAAAAAATTTGTAAGCTTGAGCCTCCACCTTCTAGAAAAGTCAGAAAAAGATTCATTTGGATACTGCTTGGTTTGTTCAAGATCCCTCCTAATAGGGCGATAAGTAGAGTTGTCTTCAAATTGTATTTGGAACACTCGACATGTAGTCGACCAATCAAGCCTAGTGGGTAAGGGGAGTGACATATACAAATCTCTTGTAGCACCCTACAATGTTTGAGAATAACTTGGGCTAAAATCTTATTATTAACGCCCATTGGGAACATGGACCAAGTGTAGGTCTTAACATGAGCTCGAGGACAAGTAGTGTCACTAAATTTGGCAACATCGGGTGTCCTACATACTTGTGGGGAAGCTTGGTGATGGATTTTTAGAGAGCATCCATATCAAATGGAGTGAAGGATCCTTTTGCAATGTCAAGGGAATCAAGCTTCTTCTCGAGGTAATTCATGGTCACACGACCATCGACATTCTTGGTTTCACTACTACTTTCCTTCTTACTTTTGCGAATCTTGGAGTTTTGTTCCTCATCTTCGGAGGAGGAGGAGGAGGAAGATTTAGACTTGTCATCTTTCTTCCTTGGCTACTTACCATTCTTAATGTAGGATACCTCATCTTCTAAGGGGGCAGGGGATTTATCTTCTCTCTTTTTCTATTTTCTGGCCATCTTGACTTTCAATGCATGGAGTTCCTCGGCTATGATCTCCATTTGGACACTTTGTTCTGTAAACTTCATGTGGGCTTGAATGAGCATGGACTTGGCTTTCTTGACTTCATCTTCAGTGAGAGGAGGAGAATTAGTCATTGTGATGGAAGAGTCTTGAATGAGCTAGTTGCCTTGATGATGGACCTAGATGCGTAGCAATTGTGTTAAATCGTGGTCGAGTCCCAACAAGTTGACTGAATAGCAATGAAGGCTGACCAAAGGGTAAAAGCACACAAACTGGCATGTTTGTCTCGTACGATACAAGCTTGTCCTATACAAGACAGACACCACATAAACTTTACTTTCATATTTTGATTCCTAATTTTTGTCAAAGGGAGGTAAATTTGTTTTGGGGTTTCTACCTAAATCCTGGTACATTGGATTTGTCATCCTAGAACGTGAGCCACTTGTATTCCACCTGTACTACACTTCCCAAAATGGACAGTTTTGGGAAAAGGTCCCACATTCTCAACGAAATCAACCATTAAAATACAAACCTAGGGACCTAGTGATTATTTTAGTTCTTTGTAAAACAAAGCCATATATAATGAACCTTGTGGAGGATGATTTTCTTTTAGGGAAAATATTTTGGGGACATTCGTTTAGTTCCTTCACTTTGGTAAATTGCACATAAATTTGTTTTGGTCAAAGACATAAAGTAACCCCCAAAGGTCAAATCGACCGGTCCAAGGAGTATCTTAAGATGCCTAGAATGATGCATTGTAACGATGTGTACCCGATTTTCGAAATCAAACGGAGTCGCCACGCCATTTTTGTTTTAAGGGCCAAAACTTTGAAAAATGCCCGAGATTAGATATTTGGGTTCGGAGGTCACGTTACACGCCGGGAAGAACGTTAGTGTTCACCCGGAATGCCTCGTAAAACGAGTCTTCCAAGCATTAAAAATCATTTGTGTGTGTGTGTGTGTGTGTGTTTTGGCCAAAATAAGTTCAAACTGAAAAGTAAAAATTGGAAAATCTTTATTAGACTTTAAACAAATCCCATGATTTTTGGTATGATTTTTGGGTTGAGTTTTGGTACTCAAAAGATTTTTTGAAGTTGAAAAACATTTCTGCCAGAATGAAAAAGGCAGTGGACATTTGATTTTAAAATGGGTTTAAGGGCTTAAAAACCTCAGAATCTGGGGAAAGTCCGAGAATGAAAGTTGTTCAAAATACCTTAATTAAGGTTTCTATAAAAGAAATTTCCCATTTGGAGATGATTTAGTGGACCAAAACCTTCTGGAAATCTCAGATATGAAATCTGGATTTCCAGAGACTGAGGAACTGACCTTTAAAAGAAGATTTGAAAAAGGGAGTTTTACTCATGCAAAAAATAAAGTAAAAATATTTCTGGAAAGATCTGGATGTTGGCTACAAAAAGTATTTTGTAGTCAACACCAAATTCCAAGTTTCTGTTTGTCCAAAAAATTAGACCATGGACAGAGATCTTAGAGAAAGGCTACTGGACAGCAACTTCCTCTTGAAGAGAAACATGATTTAAAGGGGGTTTGGCATCCATGCTTGTCCCCATTTCCCTAAGATTTGATTAGTGATCACTAAACAATTTAGTGGTGATCTACTATATCAAGCTATCCTTGGGGTACATTAGGACTTAAGCATTTCATTTGCTTGGGAAGGGGAATTTTATCCTTTGAAATCAAGATTTGATGTATGAAAATGATTTTTAGGGTTTTGAAAACATGTTTGCAAGTAAATAAAAATACTTTGAAAGTAATGTTGATCCTTGTAGAGGATCATCCATGGAGATGAACTTCCATGGTGATCCTCTTGGATCTAGGGCAAGAAGATGAACAAACTACATTTTGGAGTTTGAAAATGCATGCATGGATGAGAGAATTTTAGAGTAAGGAGAAGGAGGTTATACCTATCTTCTTTGTGTTTTGTGTTTGAATGGATTCAAGGCTTGAAAATGTTTAGGGTTTGAATGTGTTTAGGGTTTGTGATTAGAGTTGGTCAAAGAGAAAACAAGTAGATAACAATGAAGTCCTCTATGTTTTCTCTCTAATCCTCCTCCTAAGGGGTGATTTAAGCTTAGGCTTGTGTATGTATGAGAGTGATTTGAAAATGTTTTGAGTGAGTGGGATTTGGGAAAGATTCAAGAGAAAATGGTGGCAATTCAAGTGAATTCCCACTGTTTTCTCCCTATTTTTCGCCAAGGTGCAGTTGTAAAATGTGTTGTTCCCTCATTTCTGTGACTGAAGGGCTCAATTTATAGGCCACTGAGAATTACATTCTCATCCGCGCAGATACATGTGTAAGCGTGCCTGGTGCATTAAATGTTGCTCCAGGCTTTGGACAGAAAGAATAATTTTCAAATTAAGCAACCAGAAAATGTTTCAGCCACTTCTATTTCGGGTTTTTGACCTTTCTTTTGCTTTTTTGATTCTTTTCCATGGTTTATCTTTAAATGGCAATCCCTAATCTACCCTCACTTTGTTAGAAATGTTAGGGATTGTTAGAAATGTTAGAAATGTTAAAACTTTCGTTAATTTTCTAACAAAAATACTAACAACTCAAATTGGAGCACTTACAGTAGCCCCTCGGCGACGGCGCTTTCGAAGGAAGCGGGGTCGTCGATAAGAGTAAGGCTCCATATTTGACAGGATGATCAAGTGATCGAGTGGCTGGACCTAGCGATAGGCTACCTACGTATCCCGAATGGGAATCAAGCCGGCCGTAGTTCGGGTCTTTCGATGTCGACCTTGGAGTGACTATTTTGAGGCGTCAACCTGGTGAGCGAGTTCTGCAGTCGATTGCTGAGAGAAGCTCTGTTGGGGATAAGAGATGACCATTTTCGGTCTGGTGGCTGAAATTGTATATCCGCTCTGCTGGAGATAAGAGATGACCATTTTGGTCTGATGGCTGGAGTTGTATATCCGCTCTGCTGGGGATAGGAATGACCGTTTCGGTCTGATGGCTGAACCTAATGATAGGCTACCTACGTATCCTTAAGAGGAATCAAGCCAGTCGTAGTTCGGGTCTTTGACCCTGGAATGACTATTTTGAGGCGTCAACCTGGTGATGAGGGCGTTTTAGGTGCCTTGGACCTTGATGATGGCATTTTAGGTGCCTCGAACCTTGATGATGGCGTTTTAGGTGCCTCGAACCTTGAAGATGATGGCGTTTTAGGTGCCTCGGACCTTGACGATGGCGTTTTAGGTGCCTCAAACCTTGAAGATGATGGCGTTTTAGGTGCCTCGGACCTTGAAGAAGATGGCATTTTAGGTGCCTCAATCCTTGAAGATGATGGCGTTTTAGGTGCCTCGGACCTTGATTTGAAATGTTTTCCCTTAATGGTTTGGGATGGATGGTCCTTCGGTGGACTTCGTCTGCTGCCGAAGGAGAGGATGACCGTGCTGGTCGAGTGGCTGGACCTAATGATAGGCTACCTACGTATCCCTAGTGGGAATCAAGCCGATCGTAGTTCGAAAGCTGCTAGGGATTTCGTTGGCTTCCGTTGGAGAAAAATCGGGCTTACGTTTTACGGCCATTGATGATAATGAGGAAAGAAACGGGATTCCGTTAACTTCGCTGGGGATTTTGTTAGCCTTTGCTGGGGAAGACGGGCTTACGTTTAACTGCCGTGGGTGATTTTGATGAAAGAAACGGGATTCTGTTATCTTTCTCGGGGAAATCGGACTTACGTTTGGCTGCCGTTGATGATTTTGATGAAAGAAACGGGATTCCGTTATCTTTCTCGGAGAAATCGGACTTACGTTTGACTGCCGTTGATGATTTTGATGAAAGAAATGGGATTCCGTTATCTTTCTCGGAGAAATCGGACTTATGCTTGGCTGCCGTTGATGATTTTGATGAAAGAAACGGGATTCCGTTATCTTTCTCGGAGAAATCGGACTTACGTTTGACTGCCGTTGATAATTTTGATGAAAGAAACGGGGTTCCGTTATCTTTCTCGGAGAAATCGGACTTACGTTTGACTGCCGTTGATGATTTTGATGAAAGAAATGGGATTCCGTTATCTTTCTCGGAGAAATCGGACTTACGTTTGACTGCCGTTGATGATTTTGATGAAAGAAACAGGATTCCGTTATCTTTCTCGGAGAAATCGGACTTACGTTTGACTGCCGTTGATGATTTTGATGAAAGAAACGGGATTTCGTTATCTTTCTCGGAGAAATCGGACTTACGTTTGACTGCCGTTGATGATTTTGATGAAAGAAACGGGATTCCGTTATCTTTCTCGGAGAAATCGGACTTACGTTTGACTGCCGTTGATGATTTTGATGAAAGAAACGGGATTTCGTTATCTTTCTCGGAGAAATCGGACTTACGTTTGACTGCCGTTGATGATTTTGATGAAAGAAACGGGATTCCATTATCTTTCTCGGAGAAATCGGACTTACGTTTGACTGCCGTTGATGATTTTGATGAAAGAAACGGGATTTCATTATCTTTCTCGGAGAAATCGGACTTACGTTTGACTGCCGTTGATGATTTTGATGAAAGAAACGGGATTCCGTTATCTTTCTCGGAAAAATCGGACATACGTTTGACTGCCGTTGATGATTTTGATGAAAGAAACGGGATTCCGTTATCCTTCTCGGAGAAATCGGACTTACGTTTGACTGCCGTTGATGATTTTGATGAAAGAAACGGGATTCCGTTATCTTTCTCGGAGAAATCGGACTTACGTTTGACTGCCGTGAGGGTTCCTTTGAAAGGGGGTTAACTTTGGTTAACTTTGGTTAACCCTGTTAAGTTGAGGACTAAACTGCAGAGTCCTGGAATTTTAAAGGGCAAAACGGTCTTTTTGACCCTTCATTTCGGTCCGCGCGGATAGGGTTGAATCCCAGATGGGTTTTAAATGAAGGGCCGCCGCCCTTCTCCTTCTTCTTCATTGTTTTGCAGTTTTTGAGAGAGAGACGAGAGAGAAAAGGCAAAACCGCCATTTTTGGTTCAAAAGCTTCGAAATTCTTCCGATTTCTTCGATTTTTCAAGCAATGGAACACGGGGGAGTTGCTATCCAAGACCAAGGACGCGGCCCGGTCGCGGAGAGGCGATTAGAACTCGTTCGAATGAGAAGACATTACACACTTTCGCAATCGATTGCGGAGGAGCCCTACCCCGATGCATGGCAACATTGGGCCACTGATCCGAGTCTCCGAACGGTATACTTCGAATCTCTTCACTTCCTTTGTTGATTTCTTGCTTGAAATTGATTGTTGGTGATTTTTTTTTTTTGAAAATTCGAAAATTGTGATGCTCTTGGCCTTGGATTTTGATTTTGATGCTTTGCATGTTGTAATGAGTATATGGGTGACTCAAATATGCATTTTGTTTGGAAAAAGAATTGGCATTTTCGCCATTTTTTTTTTAATTCGAAATATGTGATTGAAAATTCGAAAATTGTGATTTGAAATTTGAAAAAGATGTTCTTGACATTTGAAATTGAGATTTGCATGTATGCATTGTGTTTGAAAGGAATGGGCATTTTGCCATTTTTTTTTTTTTTTGAAATATGAAATGATAAGGAATTTGCCCGAATCCGGGACGGACATGAATGTATGCATGTATACCTCTTGTAGGATTATTTTTTTTGTAATGGGATGATGAATGATATGAATGTATGTATGCATAGGATTTTTTTTATTTGAAAAGTGGAACGGATTTTCGCTTCCGTTGATTCCTTGTGAAAGATTGCTTTTTATGCAAAAACGGGACGGAGTTTTTCATTCCGTTGACTTGATATTATTGACATGCTTTCTGTATGAATGAATGAATGGTATTTGCTGAAAAAAAAAAAACTCTTTTCTTTTGTGCGATAAAAATGGGGCTAGGTCCGTTGTATGCTGTCATGCTGCCCGATTTTCTGCAAAACTTTATGTTTATGATGCATGCCTTTTTTTTTTTGACTGCAAAATTTTTTTTTTTGACATTTTTGTTTCTCTCTTTTTTTTTTATCGCAGGGCGGAAATAATTTCGTGACGGAGCAGCTGAACAAGATGAAGACTCGGAGATCGGTGGAGTCTGTGATTTATTTGTGGGACCGGCTTCCGGTTTTGGGCAGAGGAGCGATGATGAGTCCTAGACAGATCGTTATTGAGACCGGTTTGTACGAGTTCATCGAGTGCTTGAGGGGGTTGGTCAAGTTCCCCAAGAGTAAGGGCCTGATCTTTGCCTTGGCACAACATTGGTGGGACGTGACCCACACATTCCATTTTTTCTGGGGCGAGGCCACGGTCACACCTTCCGACTACGCTGCGATCACGGGCATGTCCTTTAAAGGACGGAGCATTGAGTGGAGAGACGGCTACAGCGATATGGATCTGCAGGCCCTTCTAGGATTCTCCCCTATTCCCAAAAAGGGGATGGGGATGGAGTACGCTGTGGTCCATGGGAAGATCGTGGAGAGTATTGGGAGCTACGAGGTTGGGGATGAGAGAATAGGCGCTGAGCAGATTGCTAGGGCCTTTTTATGGTTTGCTTTTTCGAGCACGCTTTTTGGACATGCCGAGGGGACGGCTGTTTTTGCTTTGCTGAGGTCCTTGGAGGACGTGGGGATGGCTGGAGAGATATCTTGGGGAGAGGCAGGGCTGGCAGAGCTATATTTTGCTCTGGATCAATATAGCCGGAAGGCTGTCAGCTCTCTGACGTGCTTCGAGTTCCCTCTGGAGGTACAAGCTTTCTTTTTGCTTTCCCTCTTTTCTTTAAGCACGTATTCTTTTTCGCACTTAATTGATTTGACCTTTTCCTTTCGCAGGTATGGGCTCTAGAGTTCTTTCACGTCACGATGTGGCGGCAGCCGGCGGAGTACATCGGGGCGTATCCGGCCATGCTTTCTTGGTCCAAGTATGCCCGAGAGAAGAAAGGTTCGAGGGGCGCACGACCCTCAAGTACTCGGATTGCCTGCCTTTGACGAGTGCTGAGACAGATGAGGGGATCATATTCTACCCCTGGGACCGCTTCGATGTGGAGCAGCTGAAGGGTGCCGAGAGATGGACCGTGGAGCGGAGGATCTTGAGAGGCTTGACCTGCGACGTGTATTATCTGGGGGAGAGAGTGACGCGCCAACATGGCGTGGGTGCACCTGCGATGGCTCCGGTGGAGCCTCCTGCTGACATGATGCATCCGAGTGAGAACTCGGAGACCTGGGATGAGTATCGAGGTGGCCAGCACCACTCGAGGTTCGTGGCGATCGAGGAGTACTCGCGATTTGTCTTGTGGAGGCTGAAGACGCCTCAGGTTCTTGAGAGAGAGGGATTGGGGATTGTGCGGTACCCTCGATCGAGCTTCTCGTATGTCCAGGACGGGGTCAGGCTGAGAGTACAGATCCCTGTCCCTGATCGGGTTCCACGAGCTTTCCGGCCTCGTCCGGATATGAAGGTATGGCCTCTCCTTCTCCTCTTTCTTATTTTTTGCTTCTGTCTTTTCCTTTCTTTCCTGTCATCATTTTTCGCCTTGATTATCTCTGACGCTTTTGTTTTTGTGCAGTTCCCGGCCAAGGTGGTGGAGAAGCTGACGAATCAGGTGATCGGAGCCAAGAGGTTCATCAAGAATATGGTTATTTGTGGGTCTTCTCAGGGCAGGAGGAGACGAGCACAGCCGGCGCCTGTCGAGCGGGAGACTTCCCCTATTCCTTCCGAGCCTTCTTCCGAGACTCCTCTTTCTCCTCTCATAGATCCCAGTGTGGTGTTGCCTTCGGACCACGTCATTCTCGGAGATCCGTATGGACAGGGACATGTCTGGCATCACGGTGGGTCCTCTTCGCACGTCCGGGAATCCGACGCTGCTGCTCGGATACGACTTCTTTGCGGATCTTGGCTTGCCGTATCAGGGTGTGCCGGTTGGTCCCGACGAGCCTTCCTCCGGAGACGAGGATGATTCTGAGCCCGAGATATTCGTGGCTACTGAGGAGGCGGGCCCGAGCCGCAAGAGGGATCGGGGGAAAGCGCCAGCCACCGAGGACTCTGACTGACGATCTTCTGAGACCGATTTCTGAGACTGTACCTATTTATTTTATTTATTTTTTTTGACAGATACAGTTTTTTTTTTATGCACACTTTTTTTTTGGAATGTAATAATTTAGGATTTTATTTTATTTTATCTATCATGAATGCAATGTTGTATGAATGCACTGTTGTACGAGCCCCGGTTTTTTGGCAAGGGTGTGAGTGTTTGGTATATGAACTGTTTGGGCAGGTTTTGCACAAGGTTCGAGCACTGATGAAAATATTCTTCCGCTTGTGCCAGCTTTGAGCATGCCGTGCATTTTTTTTTGGGCAACAATCCTGTCCGCGCGGATGGGTTTGACATCTGACATGGTTCATTTATTTCGGTGGTTGGATCTGGTTTGGTCCATAAATGCCATTAAAACTTCGTCTTCTTCAGTTCAAAATTACTGAAAATCCGAGAGGGAAGCCCAAAAAGCCATGGAAATGTCCAAATTTTCCCCAAAATTGCCTAAAGAAAAGCAAATGTTGTTCTTTGAAAAGTTTAAGGAGTGGTGTAGGGAAATTATGCACGAGAGGAGGTCATTTTTCGAAGAGAGGTACAAGGTAAAGTGCTTGTGGTCCCTCAAAGAATTGGTTGCGGACTATGACCTCTTTGAGAGCTTCTTCTTCATTTTGGGATACTAGAAGGCATGTCTTTTGCCTTTCTTACAATGAAGTGGTCCCTGACCAAGTTGAAGAATTTCAGGCTTTACTTGGTGGCCCGAGGTGGAAGAGATTGGGATTCCTTTGCCGGAGGGGCTTCTTTTGTTGATAGGTTGTGTAACCTTCTTCATCTTTCTCCCGGAGGAAGCGCAAGGTATGATTCGTAGTCCCGATCATTTTGACATTTCTGATCTTCCTGATAGATTTAGGGGCCTAGGCTTGGTGGATGATGCCTATTGGGATGCTTTTGCACTTTGCATGTTTGGTACCTTGTTCATGGTTTATTCCTTTGGAATTTGTCATCGAGCCCTGTTAGATGTAGTTGTTCACTGTCGCTTGGGCAGAGATGTTGTACCTTTGATCATGGGAGAGACTTTTCATGCTCTCGGACAGCCGCTACGGGAGGCGGTATATGCGCGGGGGCGGCCCGTTTCTCTTGACTTTGTGGCCGATGGAGCGCTTGGGGGTTCTTCGGGAAACTTCGATATGATCAAGCCTTGGACATTTGCCAGAGAGAGGGTTTCGTGGATTTTGATGATCGGGGCTCGTGGGAGAGCGATGGATGGATGGTCGCCGTGCGAAGATATCAGATGGTCGGTGCCTCATTGGAGGTGGAGACTCGGAGAGTACTTCGGATGGATCTCCTGTGGTTATGCTTACGGGGCTTTCTCGGTCCGGCTTTTGCATTCCGGCTTTGGTTACTGAGACAGAGTTCGGCTTGGAGCGAGGTTCCTTTGGAGGACTTTGATGATATAACCTACTAGCTAGGTGGTGTGCTTGCTTCTATGGATGATCCTTCCAGGTGTTTCCATTCCTTTCCCGAAGTATGGAGGTATGACATTTTTCCTCCTCAAGGTTAATACCTCTCCCGAGCGTCCGATTTGTGTTCCCGACTCACTTGGTACTTGGATTGATGTAGCCGAGGAGGCATTTAGGGGGACTCGCCCGGCGTGACCAATGTGTGCGCTGGAAGGGGGGACACAGCAGATTTGGCGGAGAAGGGAGGAGGAGGCCGAGGCGGAGCCAACCTTCTGACGATAGGAGCAGGAGATACTCATGACCGACTATGAGGCTTATGTCAGCCGAAGACGAAGGGAGAGAGGGAGTGACTCCCATGTTACCGGCTAGTCTACGGGAGATGAGAGATGACGTAGAACTAGGGGCCATTTAGGCACTGAACCTGACGCAGGCCTGGTTTGATAGATCTGTCCCTACACAGAGGCTTGGTAGGAGGGAAGACCGAGCAGATTTTTCCCTGTTCAAAGGAAGGAAGACCCGAAAGAGGGAAGAAGAAGAGGGGAGATGCCAAGTACTGAGCGGCTTAAGAGTGACTTCCTTGAGTTTTACAGTGTATCCCTTTAGCTTGTTGTAGCGGACACATTAGTTTTGATTATGTATTTTAGTTTCTTTTTAGCGGAGTTGCTAGTTGTAAGGAATGAACGAGCTTAGGGCGAACTCGTAAAAAGCTTTTAACTTTAATGAATATGTGAATTGCTTTGGAGTGTTTTTCGAGAGACGCTTTAAATAGTGCGTAAGTATCCGATCTTTTATTTGTATTTTAGGCCAGAACCGTTATAAAGTGTATTTACCTACGTTCCCTTCGGACAAAAAGGCTCGAATCACCGTGAATTGACTTAGAGTTAAATTTTTTTGGGTACGGCCACAGTCCTTTACCTAAGTTGCCTTTTCGGGTTTCAACCTAGTTTGGGTATTACTCTTTTAGCACTTTTATATATTTTTTTAGTGCTTAGCCTGTTTTTTACCTAGAGCCACCCCTTTTCGGGTTTTCAACCTAGTTAGGTATTACTCTTTTAGCACTCTTTTTCTTTTTATATATTTTTTTTTTTTGTTTTCTTTTTTTGTTTTGCTGATGTTTTTCTTGTGACTCGGTGTCTTTACGCGTAGTATACGCGCGACTTGTCACCATTATTGGAGTGTGAGGATTTAAGTCGTCAAGATCTGCACAGTTGCATGGCTCCTCCCGGGAGAAAGATTACTTGGGCAGCGACATATAGCCCCGACCCGGACGGGTTCCCATTTTGCCAAAGCGGGTTGATGCTGAGTTTGGGGCTTCTCTTTCAAAACGAGATCACCTTCTCGGATCTCGATGCTACTTTCTTATCGAAGGCTACGCGTTCTCCGCAGTAAGCTCGGATCTGCTGTTCCATTGGCCTTTCAATCGGCGTTCATCTAGTAGAGGCCAATTCATCATGGCATGACTTTGGAGCCATTCGACCTCGTTGATTCGACTTTCCAACGGTGCCGAGGAGTGAGGACAGTTTCTAGCTCGATTGGGAGTACGACTTTAGTTCGTAGGTAAAGAGCAAAATGGTGTTTCCCAGGTTGCCATTCGACGGATGTCCGTAGCCGAGTGCTAGGTGTGAAAGCTACTCGGGCCAATCTCTCGACCCCGGATGGCCATTTTCGGATGATATTTTCCCGAGTCTTGTTTCATTTGCTTCGCCCGGCTCGCGTTAGTTTAGGGCTGGCTATAGGGGAGATGACTTGTGACGGGTTATTAAAGTCGCCCCGGCGCTGTCGCATTCCCGCCTTCAAGTGGGATCCATTATCGGAGATGATTTCGGTTTGGCAACAGTATTTTCATATGATGTTTTCTTTGATGAAGAGGGCTACTTTCTTTGAAGTTGAGGACTTTGTAAGATTTGGCCTTCACCCATTTGGTGAAATAATCCACGCCTACCGTGACGAACTCGTGGCCGTTCTTTGCCCTGATGGTGTGATTTTGCCTATGACATCAATTCCCAAGTGACGAAAGGCCAAGGGTTGTCATGCGGTATAACTCGTGAGGCCGGATGATTTAGATTTGAGTACCGGCGGCATTTGTCGCAGCTTGACACTGGAACCGGATATGCCGGTTTCCATGGAGGTCCGTAAGTACCCCTTTCTCGCATGATTTGCATTAGGGCTCGAGCATTCATCTGGGGCCGCCAGTACCACCATGTATTTCTTTCATGAGTTTCCGTAGCCTCTTGTTTGCCGATACATCGCGGGGAGGGGGCCTGCTTTTTGTACAACATATTTCCCAAAAGAACATAGTGGGAGGGGGAGTCGCCCTGTGGCCGAAAGGTTTTTTGCCTTGATTCCTTCTTTATATTCCCCATCTTCATTTTTTGGAAAGAGGCCTCGCCGTTCTTTAAGTACCGATAGATCCCGGGTGTACCGGGGATCTTTGTCCCAGGTTCGGCTTTCCGCTTTGATTTCAAAGCCCAAATGAGCGGGGTTTTCTCTTCTCCCAACTCCGAATGGTTTGACAAGACTTTCCCTCGGGTATTTCGACAAGGGAGGCTAGTGTTGCCCGGGGCATCTGCGAATGCATTGCGATCTACTTGGTCGGTAATGGAAGCCGATTTCCTTGAATTGAGTCACTAGCTCTTCCATATAGGTGTGATATTTACGCGGGCACAGTACGGTCTTCCACTTATTGGAGACCTGGTTGATGATGAGGCGTAATCACCGTACACTTCCAACTCTTTGATATTTCTTTCAAGGGCGGCCTCCAACCCGGCTATGCAAGCTTCATATTCAGCCAGCCGTTGTTGGTGACTCTCGAAGTTCGCCTTCTGCACATGGGGGTGTGCTCACAATAGGATCGACCAGAAGCATTCCTATTCCATTCCCCCTTTTGTTTGACGCCCCGTCGAAGAAGAGTTTCCAGCGATTTTCTCCTTCTAGAGCAAAGATTCCCTCATCGGGAAATTGAGGTTCAGGTCCTCGGGACTTATCACTTGGGAAATCGGCCAAATGTTCTGCCATTATACGCCCTTTTACGGATTTCCTTGAAACATAAGTGATGTCGTATTCACCTAAAAAAGAACGACCATTTTTCCAACCTCACGGAGACGGGAAGGCCTGTCGAATCAGATATTTGATGGGGTCTATCTTTGAGACGAGATGTATCGGGTGAGACCGCATGTAGTGTTTCAACTTTCCACTACCTGCACCAAGCTGCAGCAAGTCTTTTTTCACAAGAAGAGTAATTGAGTTCGCTCCCCTGAAGCTTTCTGCTTACGAAATAGATGGCGTTTTCAACCTTAGAATCTTTCTTCTCTTGAGCTAACATAGCCCCAATTGCTATATCCGTGACAGTTAGATATAGCAATAGTGGCTTTTGCTGATGTGGTGGGCAAAGAATCGGGGGATTCACGAGGTACGCCTTGATTTTTTCAAAGGCGAGCTGGCATTCTGGAGTCCATTCTGTGTAGGCACTTTTCCTCATCAACTTGAAGATTGGCTCGCAGATCGAGGTTAGCTGATTTACAAAGCGGCTTATGTATTGCAGTCTTCCCATGAAGGATTTTACTTCTGTCAGCGTCCGAGGTGGTTTCATTTCGACTATGGCCTTGATTTTATGGGGGTCTACTTCAATTCCCCGTTCCGTCACCATATATCCTAGCTCCTTGCCTCGTCTTACACCGAAGGTGCATTTGGCTGGATTCAGTCTCATACTGTGGTCTTGGAGGCAACCGAAGAATTTTCTCAAATCAACAAAGTGCTGGCCATCGGATCCTTTGGAGTGTATTATCATGTCATCCACATAGACCTCAATTTCTTTGTGGATCATGTCATGGAATAGAGTGTAGGCGCCCTTTGGTAAGTAGCCCCGGCATTCTTTAGCCCGAATGGCATGACCGTGTAGCGCATGTGCCCTTTTGAGAGTCGTGAAGGCCGTTTTTGGCTTGATCTTCTTACGCCATTTTGATTTGGTTGTGAACCGCAAAGCCGTCGGCTGAAGGACTTAACCTCATGGTTGTTTGTGGAATCCACCTGGGATGTCGATGTTTGGCGGGGAAATCGTCCTTTGGACTAGCTTTGTTCAGATCTCCTGAAGTCTACGCAGCATCGGGATCTTTCCGTTGGCTTTGGTCACCGTTACTATGTTGGAAAGCCATGTAGGATACTCAATGACCCCGATGAACCACGAGCATCTTTTCTATCTCCTCTTTCACTTGTAGGGACCATTCGGGCTTAATTCTTCTTAGTTTACGCTTGGCTTGACTTACGGGTCGAGCGGTATTCGGTGTTCAACTATGGAAGGATCGAGGGCCTGGCATATCTTTATAGGACCATGCGAACACATCCACGAATTCTCTTAGAAGCTCAATCGGGCATCCCTTTCAGTCCCTTCGAAGAAACTACTGTCTGCGTCTCTTTAGGCTCTTCCGCCGTTCCCAGATTCACACTTGTCAAAAATCTCTTCGGCAGCTTGGGCTCGATTTTCCTCTTCCGAACAACACCTTAAAGATTTCTTTGATATATTGTTCGTTTAATGTGTCTCTTCTTTATCTAGTAAGTTATCATTAAGCTGCTTTTAAGTTATTAGTTAATTTATCATTAGTTAAAGTGGCAATCAAGGGATACTCGAAGGTTCATCATTTCATTAAGAACGAAGGGAAATACGGCATTGGCTACAATTTCGTAGTCTTCGGGCGTAAGGTCGTCGGACGACTCGAGACTCAAACTCAACAATGAGAGACTCGGAGGACTTTACAAAGGTTGACACAAGGCGGGGACCAATCCAAGCTTGGTGATCATTTCTTCTTTGGTCGCGGACGGGCTGAGAGAGTTTCCCAATTCCTTAATGGCATTGTCGGTGGCCTCATGACTCGGGGGTTATCTTGTTTCTGTTCTCCTTCCTCAATCATTACTGTCATCTCTTCGTCTAAACCAGAATCAATCGGGTCCGGCACCTGAAAGCCGAGCATATGAATGTAGGGATCTTCTTGCGGATCTGCCGCATTCTCAATTCTGGAGAATTTTAACTCGTCTGATCGACCGCTCAATCCGGATGTAGGACGTATTGCGTCTGGTGTCTTTTGGAAAAATCTCATGTCCCATGCTCGAGCGGAAAGGCTTAGCGGGTAGTTCTTCGAGGAGGACGTCCCATACGATGTTCATACATTCGAGTCGAGTTTGCCGGTACTTGTCGACTTTTATCATGAAAATCTCTTCGCTTGGCGAGGCCAGAGAACGGGTTTGAAGAATGCTGACAAATCTCTGATTGGAGACTGGAGGTTTGTGTGCTCGTATCATGGCGGTATTCAGTGTTTCTTTCCATTCTACCTCCAAATGTTGGAAATGGCAATTGATCTTGATGAATCGAACTGCTTCAGGGTCTGCCCGCTTGAGTTCGTTGACATAGTTGGCATCACCGGATTATGGGGGATTCTGATGAGACTTGCCCCGATAGTCCCTTGGTCGATTCGGAGGAGGTAGCCCCGGTGTCTGGCTACGAGCATGCTTGGCGATGGTCTCGGCTTCGTTCCCCATGAGGAAACTGTCACCTCTAATGACTTCAAGGTCCCCCTGCCGGTTAATGAACTTGACGCATTGATGGAGAGTGGAGGCTATGGCCTTCATGTGGTGTAACCAAGGACGCCCCAACAGAGCTGTGAATTCGGATGGGATGTCCATTACATGGAATTTTGCTGGTACCATTTGGGTTTCGAACCAGAGTTCCAGAACCACCGTCCCCAAGATGGGACGAGACGTGCCATCGTAGGCCTTGATTGACCGTGTAGATGGGATCATGTGCCTTTCATTGATGCGTAGGGCCCTCATCATGCTGAGGGGAAGGACGTTAACGGCCGATCCATTGTCCACCAATACCCCAGGGAGTGATACGGTGTTGAGCCGAATAGTGATGTACAAGGCTTCATTGTGTTTGGAGACATCTCTTGGCAAATCTTCGTCGCAGAAAGTGATCATGCTACTATAAAGTCGGGAATCATAGATTTGGTCCTTGTTTGGAGAAAGAGAGCCATCAAGCCAGTCACTTCGTGCCTTTTTCTTGCGAGGTAGAACCTTTGCAGAAACCCCTGGGTTATGTTGAGGCCGTTTATGGCGGTTGCTGTCCCCAGTCAGCATATTGATTGAGTGCGAGCGCCAAACTGGCGTTGGTCTTTCTTTGTCGGTATGCGCTCGGGAGCTGGACAAACTGAATCTTGACTGACCCCGCAGGGGGTTAGACTTCTGATTGGCAGTAAAATTACCCAAACCTACAGTATCCTGGTGTCCAAAGGTCTCAACTCTATTGTTGGCAAGGCTTTTCGGCTTTTCTACCCCTGTTTGCTTTGGGGAAGACTGGCTGGAGTAGAGTACATAGTAATCAAATCCCCCAGATGGCTCCCCGAGCGTACCCACACTGGTATCACTGGCCTCGAACCTCTCTTTCAATTTTTGCTGGGAGGAAATTTTCTTCTTCTTAGGAGGACGGTCCTCGTATATCCAATCCTGATAGTCTCTTTCAAGGCAGTCGGGGCAGTCACAGATATCCCACCAAATGTGTTCAATAATTGGTGGAGGATTTGGGACCTCGGGCTGAGCTGTGCTTTGTAATGAATCCGAGTTGAACTAGATGCGGGAGATTTTTGTTGTTGGGCTCACCGGAAGCGAATGGCCGGATTCAGGGTAGTGAGAGGTGTTGGGAGCCGGGGGAATAGGCACATGTTTGTCCTTCAGGGGAGCCCCAGTCAGTTGGGAGATTGCTAATGTCCCGAAATGGCGTGTGGCCTCTTCAATCCGAGCTTCTTTGTTTGTTACGCGTTCCTCAAGAGCTCTGATGGCTGACCATATTTCCTCCACTATTTCCCAGTCTTCATTACCCATGCTGATATCTGCAAAATCGCTATCATTTTGAGAGGGGTCACCTGACGGTTGCTGGGACATGTCGGATTGAACCATCTCTGAATGTTGTGGGAATGGTGATGCTTTGAACTGCTGCTTGGGGGCTAGCTGACCTACAAATTGACGGGCAGGAGTTTCTGCGGTGGTGGTATAGGAAGCTGAGGGTGGCGTCCTGGCATACTCGGGATGATTAAGAACGGGAGGAGAACTTTCTTCCTTCTTTGCGGTGAAAGTGCCATCTGAATTGAGACTGATAGTCAAACCATGACTTGCGACAGCCCCCAGAAGGTCATCAATTTGAGCCTCATGTCGAAGTCTCATCTGTTCTACCAACTGGATCCAATGCTGGTCTGTCTGAGGGATTTTGGAAGACGGAGTGGTATTGTCCATATCATTACCGACTGATGCAGACATTCTGAAACCCGGAATCGGAAGAAACTGCGGAGCTGGCGATGCGCTTGACTCTTCCCAACTGATCAAACGGTGACCCGGTGTCCGGAACCAACCTTTGTGAGGAGCTGCGGGGGGAAAGACACGAGGGTTCAGATTTTTTTTTGGGAATGAAGGAGGGTAGGTGTTTGGGCTTTGGGCTCATACAACATGCAGTTATTTGTTCTTGTTTACTTAAAACATGTTTTATTAACCTAATCGGTTGGAAAAGATTGCTCTTCTTTTTCGCAAACTACTCTGGATCCTGGATCAGTGGGCCCCGTCACTACGTCTATAAGCCCCTCGTATTCCACCTGTATCTCGACTTCCCAGGGTGGACAGCCCCGGGCGAGGGTCCTATAGGGCAAACGAGTCCCACCGACCGAAAGAAAAACGATCCTAAAAGTCTGGCGGGTAATCGAGTCTTAACAAGCATTCGATGTAAATTACGGACAAAGCTGACGTCAAAGTCAAGATCATGTCCGAGGGCTCGACAAAAAGTCGGCATGATTCGGACTGATAAATGTCCACAATTGATCTTGACTTGTCGTCAATTAGGCCGTAATTAGGCATGGAATAATCATTAATCCTTGATGACTCAGTGTCATGCTGGGAGTCGGTGTATAATTTGTGCCAGTCAAAGTCAAAGTCAAGGCGCCAGTCAATATCTGGTCAAAGCCCGTGACGGAAAACCGGCAGGACTTCGACTGATTAGGGTCCCCGAAAGATATTGAATTGGTATGCCGACTAAGGCTTGAAAGGAAAGGTCTATACACAGACAGGGCATGACACAGACCAGACTAAAAACCAACCGGGTCTCGGACAAAGTGTGTCACGGACGTGTGCATGGTCGACACGAGGCTCCATGATATGTTTGGATAGTCCCGTGCTTGCACCGAGAGGCGTAATAAGACCAAACGGGCCGCGACAGGGATTTCCCCGGGTTAGGGACGTAGTGTGCAGTGTAAGGTCACGTGCGCGTAGTGTGCAAGTAGTCTATCTTCTTTTCTGAGTAAAATAGAAATTTTTCATGTGTCTTAAAAAGTATGATGCATGATTTTTTTTGAAAATTTTCTTTTTGATAAATCCTTTTTTTTTTTTGAAAATCTTTTTTTTTTTTGAAATTCTTTTTTTTTTTGGAAAATCCTTTTTTTTTTTGGAAATTTTTTTTTTTGAAAATTTTTTTTTGAAGTATTTTTTTTTGAAAATTTTTTTTTGAAAGCAAATGACACATAAGCACATAATTCAAAATTCAAGGCAACGGGTCCGATAGTCAAAATTTTGACTTTTACGAGGCGGCCAAAACAACACGAAAATGTGAAAAATCAACACACACACAACAAATGATTTCAAATGCCAGGACGGAAGCTTGACCCTCAAAAGTTTTTCCCTTTTTTTTTTGAAAAGATAAAACTTATTTATCCCCAGCGGAGTCGCCACTGTAACGATGTGTACCCGATTTTCGAAATCAAACGGAGTCGCCACGCCATTTTTGTTTTAAGGGCCAAAACTTTGAAAAATGCCCGAGATTAGAGATTTGGGTTCGGAGGTCACGTTACACGCCGGAAAGAACGTTAGTGTTCACCCGGAATGCCTCGTAAAACGAGTCTTCCAAGCATTAAAAATCATTTGTGTGTGTGAGTGTGTGTGTGTGTTTTGGCCAAAATAAGTTCAAACTGAAAAGTAAAAATTGGGAACTCTTTATTAGACTTTAAAAAAGTCCCATGATTTTTGGTATGATTTTTGGGTTCAGTTTTGATACTCAAAAGATTTTTTGAAGTTGAAAAACATTTCTGCCAGAATGAAAAAGGCAGTGGACATTTGATTTTAAAATGGGTTTAAGGGCTTAAAAATCTCAGAATCTGGGGAAAGTCTGAGCATGAAAGTTGTTCAAAACACCTTAAATAAGGTTTCTGTAAAAGCACTTTCCCATTTGAAGATGATTTGGTGGACCAAAACCTTCTGGAAATCTCAGATATGAAATCTGGATTTCCAGAGACTGAGGAACTGATCTTT
This sequence comes from Adenophora triphylla var. japonica, assembly GCA_022495995.1. Taxonomy (NCBI): domain Eukaryota; kingdom Viridiplantae; phylum Streptophyta; class Magnoliopsida; order Asterales; family Campanulaceae; genus Adenophora; species Adenophora triphylla. The sequence goes on from JAFEMH010000787.1 coordinate 261,325, forward strand.
AAAAGAAGATTTGAAAAAGGGAGTTTTACTCACGCAAAAAATAAATAAAAATATTTCTGGAAAGCTCTGGATGTTGTCTACAAAAAGTATGTTGTAGTCAACACCAAATTCCAAGTTTCTGTATGTCCAAAAAACTAGACCATGGACAGAGGTCTTAGAGAAAGGCTACTTGACAGCAACTTCCTCTTGAAGAGAAACATGATTTAAAGGGGGTTTGGCATCCATGCTTGTCCCCATTTCCCTAAGATTTGATTAGTGATCACTAAACATTTTAGTGGTGATCTACTATTGAAATTACCCGGATTTCGCGCGATGCGAAAGGCGGTTGTCTTTCGCGGGGGGTTGGTGTCTGAGACCTCGCTTCATGGGAAGGAAAAAATGAGGAGTCGCCACGCGGTTTTTGTATTTTGAGCCCAAACGTTGAGAAACGGCTTTAGAAAATGGTGTCGTTTTTATTGGTAGCAAAAACTTAGGAAAAGGCTTTGAAAACGGGAGATCATTTTTATTGGTAGCAAAAACGAGTAAAAGCTTTTTAGTACCGAGATTGTTAGGTTCGGAGGTCACGTTACGTTTCGGGTAGAGTATTACGAGATCGCCCGAAACGCCTCGCATGACGAGTCTTTCTACCTTTCTCGAAAACGTGTATGTTTGTGTGTGTGTTTTGAAATGGGGGCTTGAATGACAAGCTTAATCTTGGTTTGAATGACAAACGTTGATTAGGTGACTTTGTTTGAAAAGACGAGCGTTTGAATGACAAACGTCAGTTTTAAGACGGAAATGAGCATTTGCGTGGCAAACGTCGGTTTTGAGACGGAAATGAGCGTTTGCGTGGCAAACGTCGATTTTGAGTTGAAATGAGCGTTTGCGTGGCAAACGTCGATTTTGAGACGGAAATGAGCGTTTGCGTGGCAAACGTCGATTTTGAGTTTGAAATGAGCGTTTGCGTGGCAAACGTCGATTTTGAGTTTGAAATGGAGTTCGAAGGTCGAACTCCGGTTTCTTTGAACCGGGCGCGTCATTGTTAACGATTTTTACGGGAAAAATGCGTATTAAATGATTTTTTAAGTGTCAAATGGCGGCTTTTAGTTTGAAGATGAGCGTTCGGAGGCCGAACGTCATTTCGCCCGTTTTGAAAGAGAGTTCGAAGGACGAACTCCGGTTTTGAACCGGGCATTACATTGTTAACGATTTTTACGGGAAAAATGCGTATTAAATGATATGCGATCAACGAATCGGGTTGCGACTCGGACTTTGAAAAGTAAATACTATCACGATCCAAACGGGTCGGACTTCGTAAATGACAGTATTTAAAGTGCGGTATCAACGGAATCAAACGATCCGGAATTGTAAATGACGATCGACGAGTCAAACGACTCGGAATTGTAAATGATGATCAACGAGGCCAATCGGCTCGGAATTGTAAATGACAGAAATTAAATGACAATCAACGGATCGATCAATCCGGAATTGGTAAATGACATAAAAGTAAACGGAACGGGGTCGGAATGCCGTTTTAACCCGTGATTACTTCTCTTACGGAAAGAGAAGAGGATCGAGGGGCTAAAACGTATCGGACCCCGTTAGACAGAGGCGTCTACATTTTGATAACGTTGTTCGAAACGGTTGTAGCGAATGGCGCGTAAACCGAGACGAAACGAGAGATTTAGAGAGAGGGAGTTATACCTATGGCTAGGGTCGACTCCTTTGGCTCGAAAGGTGTGTACGGGACACGGAAAGTAGTTCGAAAGGTTGTTTCGAAGTGGTAAGGGGCATATTTGATCGAAATACGAAGGTTTCACGCGAATCGAGACAAAACGGGAGCTCGAAAGGGGTGAAAATCAGTTTGGCCGTGGGGTAGAGTGATTTTGGGGTAAAAAAAGTTCCTTCTTTTGGCTTTGATAGCCATTTCTATTTATAGGTGAAAATTGCAGTAGGAGTTCGGACGGACTTGGATTGAATCCAGGGGGTTTTGTGGTATTTTGGAATTCTGAGGGGCTTGCTGGCAATTTCAGAAAGTTTGCACAGGGAGTCCGGCCGGACTTTTACTGAATTCCAGGGATATTTTGGTCTTTTCAGCTTGATTTGTGATTGAAGGGTGACTAGAAGGAGGTGGCATGGCTGCCACGTGCCCTGTGAGTCACCAGCCTATGTGGGAGTTTGTTCCCGGGTCCCGGTTTTGTCCGTTTTTAAAATAACGGTCAGGAAAATGTCAAACGCCCGAAAAGTGCCGGAAAGTGCGTTTTTCAGGGAAAGACATACTTTTACGTGAGATGACACGTGTTAAGTACGCTTCGACGTTGGGATGCACGGGGCAGTCCTGGGACGTCTCGTTGGTACGGCAACGGAGAGTTTAACGAGTTGCGGTTAACCTGGAGCGGGCCAGTTAACGGATTTCGGTTAACTTTCTGATGGATTTGGACGATCCGGATTTGGGTACTTACAGTTATCCCCTCAGCGACGTCTCCTCCGAAGGAGGTGGGGTCGTTGAAAAAGATAAGGATCCAAATCGGGATGCCTTACTTTGAAAGACCTGGGCGGTCAGCTGGATGGACCCTTAGAGAAAGGATTCCTACGTATCCCGAGCGGGAATCAAGCTGATCGTAGTTCGAAGGTGCAAGGGCCGCGCGTGGGGACCTTGACCTGAGCGAGACTATTGGGTGGTGTCTAAACCTGGGATTCCTGAAACCTTCGAGGGCGTGTGGTGCCTCAAACCGAAGTTGCTGAACATACGAGGGCGTGTGGCGCCTCAAACCGGAGTTGTTGGAGCTTACGAGGGCATGTGGCGCCTCAAACCGGAGTCGATGATGCTGACGAGGGCGTGTGGTGCCTCAAACCGGAGTTGCTGATACATGCGAGGGCGTGTGGCGCCTCAAACCGGAGTTGCGAGGATACGTTTATCCTGATATGAAGGCGTTCGTGCCTTGGGTACTGGGCTTATTCTTTGCTTTGCCCGGGTTTATCTGCCGGGGATACGGCGATGCGATGAGAACGTTTGTATTAGACTGGCGTTATTAACAACTCGGAAGGATCGACGTTTCTTCTTTAGAATCCTGCTAGGGATGAGCATTCGGGCTTACCTTGATGGCCGAAGAGGGATTGTTGTGAGGCATTCGTGCCTTGGGTTTCGAACTTATTGCAGCTGCCGCTGAAATGGGACGATCGGAGCTTACGGCGCGGCGGGGAAGTGAACGATGGTGAAAACCACGGGACATTTTAACGTCGGGGGACGGAAATGCAACTGGAATGTCCGGAGACATGATTGAGCGTTTGAATGTCAAACGTCAACTGGGAATATAATTTAACGTCTGGAGACGAAAATGTAAATGAAATGTCCGGAGACATGATTGAGCATTTGAATGTCAAACGTCAACTGGGATTGAATTTAACGTCTGGAGACGAAAATGTAACTGGAATGTCCGGAGACATGATTGAGCGTTTGAATGTCAAACGTCAACTGGGATTGAATTTAATGTCTGGAGACGGAAATGTAACTGAAATGTCCGGAGACATGGTTGAGCGTTTGACTGTCAAACGTCAACTGGGATTGAATTTAACGTCTGGAGACGAAAATGTAACTGGAATGTCCGGAGACATGATTGAGCGTTTGACTATCAAACGTCAACTGGGATTGAATTTAACGTCTGGAGACGAAAATGTAACTGGAATGTCCGGAGACATGATTGAGCGTTTGAATGTCAAACGTCAACTGGGAATATAAATTAACGTCTGGAGACGAACGTTAGTCAAAACTAACTGGGAATTTATCCTCGGGGGATAGGATGTTAGAAATGTCTAACTGAGGGGAAATTTTACACTTTTGGGGGCCAAAAGGGATAAAATGGGGACTGCCAAAAATTGAGGGACTAAAATGGAAGGAATCTTTTTAAATTGCAGCAGGAGTCCGGCCGGACTTGGGTAATTTGACCAGATTCAAATCAGCTCTAAGTCTGACGGGAACCAAACCATTTTCCCCATATTTTCCGACGAGAGAGAGAGAGAGGAGAGAAAAAATCCAACCCAAATTGCAAGGTTTGCTCGAATTTGTGAAGGAAAATCGCTATGGAAGGTGAATGGGCACCGATGGGTCGTCATGGAAGGACCGATGACGAAAGAACGCGGTTGGTTCGGACCATTCGAACCATTGTTCATCCATTGAATCCGGCGGAGTTTTACCTGGCTAGGGATAGACACAACTCCAAGGGAGGGATCGAAAGACAAGTAAGCTTCCTACAAATTCCATTAATTTTAAGAATGTGCATTCTTTAAATGTTAGAAATTTGTTTAGGAATTTACTTAGGGATTTTGGTGCTTGAATTGGGGCTTTTGAATTTGCCATGAATCGTTGTCGAAATTGACTAGGATGTAGTTCAATTGACATCATGGGTAGATGACATAAAAATTTTGGTTGCAAAATTCCATGTCTAGATGCATTTTCCAAAATTAAAGTAGCTTTAATTCGGGACGGAGTAAATTTTCGAAATGTTCGAAAGAATTTGAAAGTTCCGGTTTCGACGGAGTTTTCGAAATGTTTTGAAAGTTCCGGATTCGACGGAGTTTTCGAAATGTTTTGAAAGTTCCGGATTCGACGGAGTTTTCGAAAGATTTTGAAAGTTCCGGATTCTACGGAGTTTTTGAATGATTTTGAAAGTTCCGGATTCGACGGAGTTTTTGAAAGATTTTGAAAGTTCCGAATTCGACGGAGTTTTCGAAAGATTTTGAAAGTTCCGGATTCGACGGAGTTTTCGAAATGATGGAAATGTATGTAGGAAATGAATGAGAACCGTATCTGCATTGCATCCTCTTGACATGCGTTCGTGCATTTGTTGACGTTGCTTCTGTTTTGTTTGCCTGCAGGGGACAGGGGAGGTTGATACTCACAACCAGAAGAGTCGGGGTGCCTTTGAGGCAGTGAGAGCATTGTGGGAGATCATCCCGGACGTGGCTCGAGAGGGAGAGAGGAGTCCGCGGCAGCTGGTGCTTGACTACTGGATTGGTGGGTTCATCGGTGCGATGGCTGCGATATACGATACGCCGAGGGCCGGGTCCATGTATGTAGCTTTGAGCGAGTATTGGTGGGATACGACCCACACTTTCCATTTCGAGATGGGGGAGGCGACGGTGACTCCCACGGATTTTGCCGCTATCATTTGGGTTGCCGACTTATGGCAACACGGGTGTGGGTTGACGGTTATACCCGGAGCGGTTATGCAGGCTGCTTTGGGTTTTGATATTACCGATGCCGGGGGCTTAGGCATTCGGTACGAGCCGATGGAGAGGCATGCGGAGCGGGTGTCGCCGCTTATTTGGATGGATCATTGAGGATGACCGCGGAGCGCTGGCTCGAGGTTCCTTTGGTTTGCGTTGTCGGCGACTTTGTTCCCGACTTCGACACATCCTGTCACTTCCCTCTGCTCGGGTCGGCGACGGATCTGGATCTTGTGAGGGGTTCGCGTGGGGGAGGCTGGGTGGCGAGCTCTACCATTCCACTGGACGGAGTTCTCACGGGGAGAGGAGCACTCCTTTAGGCGCTTCACGCTTTGTCTTGGATGTAAGTTTACGTCTTTTTCTCTTCCTTGCCTCTTTTATGTACTCGTATGTATACGCTTTGTAGGCGACATAACTTTCCATTTGCTTGGCGGTGCGGTGCTATGAGGTGTTCGGTCACGGGATTGGGACATCAAGGAGGCGTATCGACCCTGTTCCCTGCCATCTTGGTTTGGCGAGAAGAAGGCGAAGAGGGCGGTCTCGTCGAGAGTTGGCACTCGAGTGTCATATGAGGAGGTGTCTCGGGCCGAACCGGGAGTTCTCGAGAGGATCCGGCGACATGGTGGAGTCGGTTCCACTATGGCGTGGTTCGGGTCGCTAGCGAGATGACGCGGCGGAGGAGGCTCTGGTGGGACTTCATTGCGACGTTATGTATGCGGGGAGCGGGTGACCCGTCGGCGTGGCCCGGGGTCCACTCCATTGGTGCCGGTGGATCCTCCTATGTACATGCGGCATCCTCTGTCGATGCCGATGGATGAGTTGGAGAGGTATAGACGGGGCGTGTTCTATACTGCAGTACATCATAGCGGGGCCGACTATGATACTTTCTTGAGGATGAGTGAGGAGCCCGCGGGTGCGGCATAGGGAGGCGAGGTTCCGGGGCGTCCCGAGATCTCCCGATCCCACGCGCTAGGCGCGTACGAGGGCTGGGCGGTTCGCGCGGGCGACTTGTGATCCGCTCCGGATGAGCCGAGACCACGATACGGGGCGACCCCAATGCTTCGGTGAGCATCTTTTGATTTTACGCATTTGATAGTAGCATTACGCAAATGTTGCATCTGTACTTTTTGCTTGTCTTTTGACGACCTTCCTGGTTCGCAGGTGTCTGGCCGTACGTACAACGAGGCCATGAGGCTGGTGGACGGGTGGTCCGCCTACGCTAGGAGACTCGTGGAGTTCATGCGGTGCAGTTCCCGGAGGAGCGTGGATGTCCGTGAGCGGGGGCCGTCTAGGCCGAGAGGTTCGCCTGCTCCCACAGCCGGTGGGGAGGACTTTGCGCGGGGATTCGGCCGGTTCGCGGCGGAACGGCTGGATTTGGAGCTCCTTCTTACGCACTCGGGCGCGAGATGGGAGAGTCTTCGAGTTCGCGTACGCCGAGGAGGCCTTTCGCGTATTCCCGCTTGGAGGAGTTTGGCGAGTTCTTGTTTGCGACGGATCCGGCAGCGGCGGAGCAGTACGTCGAGTGCTCGGATGACGAGCAGGACTCGGAGTAGTCCTCTTTTTTTTTTTTACTGCTTTGTTTAGACAAAATGCATGTATTGTCAGGAACAAATTTGATTTGAGCTTGTATTCGAAAAAGGCGCCGTGGGCGGGAACATGCTTCGCACATTTATTACTGTGATCACCTTACATTATTTTCGGCAAATAAGGAAGTAGGTTAATCAAAAATAAATAAAATGAGACATGCATTAAAAATTGAACGGGTCAAAATTTACGCCTATATGCACTAATTATTAATTATTTGCCTTTGTTGCACGAGCAGGGCGGAAGGGATATTGATATTGGTTGAATGAAACCGGGCGGCACGCGGGTTTCATAAGGATGAACGAGGGAGTTGTTTGGAAATGTTTCCAATTTAGGGGCGGTAGGCTGCAGAGTTGACCAAGTCAAGCTGCGAGAGGGAATCGGCCGGACTAGGAGTGAATTTCAGATTCTTTAAATTGCGGTTTCGGCTTTGCAATTTGTAAGAAGCTGCGCATTGTTTTTGATCATTACATGAATTCTCTCAAACTTTCAAGGTTTCCTTCATTCTTTATGGCTCCCTTTCCCAAGTTACCGTCTCGGATGCAAGAGCGATATTTGGACAACTTTCGGTCGTGGGTACGGAACCACACGAGGCGAAACAAAGGGTTTTCGAAGGATTACGGGATTAAATCTGTTTGGGCTTTGAAGGAGCTCATGCCAGATTGGGATCTTTTGAGAGCCGCGTCTCGGTTACAGGACGTACGGAGGAATGTGTACGGCTTTTCGTACAACGAAGTCACTCCTACGTTTGAAGATTTCGGGCCGTGCAGGAGGACTGAGATGGAACGGCTAGTTCTTCCGTATCTTTGGTGGCATGGCCACTGTTGAGAAGCTAGTGTCTTTGTTTGGTATCTCATTTGGAGAAGCATACGGGATGCTTGATCTGAGGATGCGATTATGTTGACATTTCGGGGCTTTGCCCAGAAAGATTTGCCGGAGGCGAGGAGCGTCTTTTCGTGGGACGCGTTTGCTCTGTGCGCGATTGCTACTCTGTTCACATTCACGTCTGCAGGTGTGTGCCATCACGGTGTCTTGGACTGGTGAGCGATGCGGAGTGGGGAGACATCGTGCCGCTGGTCTTGGGCGAGACGTTCTGGGCATAGGTCGGATGGCGGCCGTGGCCGATACATGTGGGGAGGAGTCCCGCTATGCTTACCATGTGGTTAAGGGAGAGGCTGCGAGATGATGCACGAGGTGCCAATGTCTGTGACGCTTGGTCCTTTTCTCGACGTCCTACGGTGATAGGGGGCGATCGAGGCGAGGCTGGAGCTCTGGATGGCCGAGACTTTGCACGCATCACTTGCGATGGTGGGTTCCCATTGGAAATTCTGAGACTTGTCGGACCGCTCGGGAGGGTGCATTGGTTGTCGAGTGCGGGGCGTCTCGGACGTCTTTCTATATTCCATCATTGGTTACTGCGACGATGCAGTGGAGCGAGGTGCCCTTGGCTGATCGAGTTATCTTTGCTACCTTTGAGGTGGGATCTCTGCGGATGGAAGATCCTTCGACGCTATTGCGATCACCGGTGGTGGCAATACGCGTCCTTTCTGCCGGGGTTCTCTTTCACCGGAGAGAGGGCAGCCTTTGTGCATCGGCAACGATATACGGGCGAGTACGAAGAGTGTATAGGGAGACACGAGATGGCTATCTTGTGGAGACGGAGTGGCTGTTGGAGTGCGATCACACAGACGGCTCGACCTTGAGGAGGGCCGAAGCAAGGGCTAACCACAGGAATCGTGCTTGGCGATGCCGTGGCTGATTATGAGACAAATGCGTCGGGAGGCCAATCAAAGCACTTTGTTATGATGGCTCGAAGCGAGAGCGGCTCGAGACGAGCTAGAGAAAGAGGCTGCGTTGACGGCCAGCGAGGCTTGACGGAGGCGTCGGGAAGAGTCCACGAGCCGAGGTAGAAGGCCTACGGAATATTTCTGCGAAGGTGAAGAACACTCGCGGGGAAAAGGGAAGGGGAAGAAGGATGAAGGACCTAGTACGGGAAACTAGGTTGACCTTCTTTGTCAGTATCCACCCATTGTCATTGCGAGACACATTAATTGATTAATGTTTTATTGTAGTTTTGCTAGCGTGTAGCGAGTCAAGAGTTGGCCGTGCTTGAACTCATCAAAGAATGTTTTAACCGTTATGAATTTGTAGGTTAAATGAAAAGAGTTTTTCGAAACACAAGCAATTGATGCTTATTGTATTTTTTTGTTTTTAGACCGAACCAATGATGGCTGCCTACGTTCCCCTTTTACAATTGGACTAAGGGGCTCGGGTCACCGTAGTTCGACACTTTAGGTGAATTTGAGAAAAACAAAGACAAAAGAAGTGCGACCATTTTTACTGGATCATTAGCGGGAATGTATCCGGTTGGGTATTACTCTTTTAGCACTTTAATTTTGCGAGGGACGGTGTATGGGGAAGGTGAGTTGACTCGTGCTCTTCCTCAAACGAAGTATCTGCGGAGCTTGCTTCCGTTCACGGGGTTAACGAAAGGGTTTCCGTCCAAGTACGCTAGCTTCATGGCTCCTCAGGAGAAGATTCTTTGTACCACGAACGGTCCTATCCGGGTAGGCTCCCACTTTCAGGGGATTGGTGCGTAGGAGGCTTTTCCTTTAGCACCAAGTCGCCTTCTACGATGTCTCGTATCTTGACTTTCTTGTCGAATGCTCGTGCCATTACGCTTTGGTAGGCTCGAGTATGTTCTATGGCTTTCAATCTGCGCTCGTCGAGTAGAGCAAGTTCGTCGTGACGGCTCTGTAGCCATTCGACTTCATTGATCCCGTTTTCCAAGAGGACTCGGAGGGATGGAATTTCCAATTCCACGGGCAACATCGCTTCCATTCCGTAGGTAAGCGCGAACGGAGTCTCCCCTGTGGCGGTTACGGCGATGTTCGGTATCCCCGAGAGGGCTAGATGTAGCTTTTCGGGCCGGTCAGGCCTGCAGTGGTCATCTTTCGATTATCATGGCGAGAGTCTTGTTGGGTTTGCCTCTCTTGCACCATTGGTTTGTGGTGCGTAAGGAAGACTTGTGACGTGTGACTACGAATTCGGTCGGCGGTTGGTCACAATCTCCTTCGAAGTGAGTCCCATTGTCGGATATGATCTCGTTGGGCACTCCGTATCGGCACATGATGTTCTCTCGGATGAACTCGGCCACCTTCTTAGAATTCAGTACCTTGTACGATCTGGCTTCTACCTATTTGGTGAAGTAGTCGACTGCGACTAGAATGAACTCGTGACCATTGCTCCCTGGTGGAGTGATCTTGCCGATGACGTCGATTCCCCATGTGGCGAAAGGCCATGGCGTAGTCATGCAGTAGAGCTCGTGAGGAGGGATGTGATTGAGGTTGGAGAACCGTTGACATTTGTCGCAGCTTCGGACGAACTGGATGCAGTCTGTTTCCATTGATATCCAATAGTATCCCATACGGAGAATGATCTGTGTCAATGCTTGGGCATTCATGTGCGGACTGCAGGTTCCGTTGTGAACTTCGTTCATTAGCTCGCTGGCTTTTTCTTTGTTTACACACCGAAGGAGTGGCCCTTGGTGGCGTTTCTTGTACAACATACCCCCCAGAATGACGAAATGGGATGCCAGGCGTTTTAATGCCATCATGTTTTTGGCTTTGATCCCTTCTTTGTATTTTCCATCTTCATTTGTGAAGGAAGCTTCTCCGCTTTGGAGAGTGCTGGTAAATACGATTGTACCGGGGTTCGTCGATCGTTTCTTTTTCTTTTTCGATCTCACGGCAATAGGCGGGTGTTTCCCGTCTGCCTATTACGAGGGTTTCTTGCTTTCCCATCGGGAATTTCGACAAGAGGCGAGGTTGCCGGGCGTACGCGAAACGGTTCTGTCTCTTGGCAAATAATGAAAAGAGATGTCCTTGAGCGAGCAATGAGCTCCTCCATGTACGTATGGTACTTCTGAAGGCCAGAATCTACCGTTTTCCATTTGTTGGACACTTGATTGATGATCAATCTTTGAGTCTCCATATACATCCGGCTACGAGATGTTGCGCTCGAGGCGGCTTCCAAACTGCTTGCACGAGCTTCGTATTCTGTTTGCATTGTTGGTTGCTTCGAAATTGACTTGATGGCTATGGGAGTATGCTCGTCCTTGGGATCGACAAGGAGCATTCCAATACCATTCCCCTTCTTGTTGGCTGCCCCATCGAAGAAGAGTTGCCGGCGGTTTGCTTTGTCGAGTGAGAAGATTCCGTCGTCAGGAAATTGCGGATCGGGACCCTTAGGTTCCTTTGCTCGGGAAGTCGGCCGGGTGATCTGCCATGACTCTACCCTTTGTTGATTTTCGACCATGTACTTGATGTCGAACTCGGCCCGGGAAGAATGACCACTTGGCTAGCCGCATTGACGAGGATGGCTTGTCAAAGAGATATCGGACGGGGTCCACTTTGGAGACCGGGAGCACGAATGCGGCTGCATGTAGTGTTTCGGTTCCCGACTACCCATACCAAGGCGGTACAAGTTTTCTCACGATCTTTGAGTAGTGAGTTCACTTCCTTGAAGCTTAGGCTTACGAAGTAGATTGCATGCTCAACCTTGGAATCTTTCTGTTCTTGTGCCGGCATTGCTCCGATTGACGTGTACATTCTTGTCGAGATACGGGAGTAGTGGCTTGTCTTCATGTGGCGGGCACGGTTGGGGGATTCACCAAGTAGGTCTTGATCTTCTCAAAGCTGTTTGGCACTCGGAGTCCCATTTGATGTCGGCATTCTTTTTCATCGGTTTGAACATGGGCTCGCAGAGAGATGTCAAGCGGTTGATGAAGCGACGATGTGCTTGAAGTCTTCCCATGAAGCTCTTCACTTACGTCGGGGTTTGAGGAGGCTTCATGTCGATGATGGCCTTGATTTTCTTGGGATCGGCTTCGATACCTCTTTACGTAACCATGTACCCCGATACCTTGCCGCGCTTGACGCCGAAGGTGCACTTTGCGGGTTTAGCCTCATGGAGTGCTTTACGAGTCGGTGAAGAACTTTCTCGAGATCTGTCATGTCTTTGCATGTCGATCCCTGAGTGGATGATCATGTCGTCGACATATACTTCGATTTCTTTGTGAATCATGTCATGGAAGAGGGCATTGCGGCCCGGTAAGTAGCCCCAGCGTTCTTCGGACCGAACGGCATGGCCGTGTAACGATATGTCCCCATGGAGTGGTGAAGGCGATCTTGGCTTGATCCTCCTCGGACATTTTGATCTGGTTGTATCCGGCGAACCCGTCCACGAAGGACTTTACTTCGAAATTTGCCGTGGTGTCGACCGGCATGTCGATGTTAGGCGTGGGAAATCATCTTTAGGGCTGGCCTTGTTGAGATCCCGGAAATCCACACGGCATCGACCTTTCCGTTGGCCTTGGTGACCGTCACGATGTTGGAGAGCCAAGTCGGGTACTCAATCACTCTGATGAAACCAACTCGGAGCATTTTCTCAATCTCTTCTTTTACTTGCAAGGACCACTCTGGCTTGATCTTGCGCGGCTTACATTTGTGAGGCTTGGATTCGGGATCCGAGGGAATTACGTGCTCCACGATTGAGGATCGAGTCTGGCATGTCTGATATGACCGGGCGAACACGTCAACATACTCCGGAGGAGGCTTATCGGGGCTTCTTTTTGCATCGGCGAAGAAAGCGCCCACTTGTGTCTCTTTAGGCTCTTGCACGGACCCCGGGTTCACTTTGGTCATAACCTCTTCGGCGGCTTGGGCCCGGTTGTCCTCTTGGTCAACTACACGCTCGAGAACTTCTCTAATGTATTGTTCGTTTAATGTGTACGCTTCTTTATCAATTGAATTATTAACGTCTTTTAAGTTGTTTGTTAACTTATCGGTTGTTAAAGTGGCAATGAGAGGATACTCAGAAAGGTCGAGACTTTTCATTAAACAAGAAAGGGAATACATGATTGGCTACATTATCATAGTCCTCCGGCGTAAGGCCGTTGGATGACTCGGAAGGGCTGGACTTCGACAAAGGCGGCTCGAGGGTTTGAGACCGGGTTTAGGGAGATGTGGGTGCGGGCCCGGCTTGTCTTCCGGTTGCACTGGCTTGCCCTTGGTCGGTGAAAGTTACCCAATTCTTCGGTGGCATTCTTTGGATGCTTGATGAGGGTTCGGGGATCGAGAGGCTTGGCCTGCTGTCCCAATCATGGCGATCATCTTTGTTGTCGGAGCCCGGAGTCAATCGGGTTTGGCACCTCCATGACTTCTTCAAAAAGACTCTGTAGAGTGGTCCAGCGAGAGCGTCTTCTATGAATTACGGTTCCTTCGCTTTGGAGTTCTTGTCTCGAATGTGGCCTCGGTGGCTGATCCGATCAATTTGTTTCCCATGGCGAGTACCCTGAGTTGCTCCTCCAAGTTCGGGATTCCCTTGAAGGTGTGCTCGTCTTTGGGCTGTGGTGGCGGTTGGTCAGTAGAGTGTGATGTCGAGGAACGCTCCCCTTATCGGATTAGCTTTGAATCCTCTGAAACGCTTGAGGTCCCGTGCTAGGCTGTTCCATTCTTCCTGTAGTCTCGGTGCGACTATCCACTGCTTCTTTCTCATCTTCATCGGTTCAGCTGTCGGTCCCCTCGGATTCTGTGTCGGTTCATTTGTCGGTCCCTCGGTTACGCGTCGGTTCCCGTCGGTCCCTCGGCTGTCGGTTCCCTTGTCGGTCCCCCCAGTTCTGCTGTCGGTTCCCTTGGTGAAGTAATGAGCGAGGTCAAAGCTGTAAGGCCGGAGGTTGGGTGTGCCGTCGGAGGTTCCCCTTTACGAGGCTGCTTTGCCTTGGTGCGGGCGAGCCTTTTGTCTTCCTTGATATCGGCCGGTGTTGGCACGTAGCGAGCCCCTGGACCGTGGTGTGGTCCTTGACTTCAATAACTTGGTGTTGGCCTTGCGGCCTTTTGCCGAGCCCGATCACAGGATGAAGTTCATGAGTTTCATCATCCTCGTGGCGGGAGGAATGCAGTCGTGAGATAGTGGAAGGTCCACGTTGCATATTTGGATCTTGGAGGTCTCGAGTGAATCCGGATTAATGCCATGTCGTCATTATGCTTGATTTCTAATACCGGAATGTCGTTGGTCTTTGGTCCCCTCGGTGGTGACGCCAGGTCGCCGTAGGCGTGGTTAGCTCGTTGCCTTGCATGAACTTGAGGCATTGATGAAGGGTGGATGCCACGCCATTGATTTGATGCAGCCAGGGACGTCCCAGGATGGCTGTGAAAGTGATTGGAATGTCCAAGACTTGGAATTCGGTGGGGATCACCCGCTTGCCGAACCGAGATGTTAAGAGTAGCAACCCAGAAACGTACGGGAAGTAGAGTCATAGGCCTTGACGGTGTGGGTGAAGGCTTAAGATCTGGGCTTGATGTCAAGCGGGTCCATCATCTTGGCGGGCAAGACATTCATTCCGGAACCTCCGTCTACCAACACGCGGGGAAGGCGACGCTCGTCCAGTGGACTGTGATGTAGAGCGGCTCATTGTGATCGGCCCCAAATTTTGGAAGGTCCAAATACGTGAAGGTGATAATGTTGCCATAGTGGATGTTGCCGATCATCGAATGACTTCATGCGGGGTTGCGTCCACGGGGACCATGGTACGGGCCGGGCTTTCCTCTAGCTTGAGCTTGTGAGGATATGAAGAGGTGGCGAGACCAAAGGGAAATGTTCGCTGAGTACGCTTGGTAGTGAGGATCGGGTCCTCTTTCGGGGAACTTGCGTCTTCGGGCGGCGGGTTGCGGTTACGGCTCCGCGAGCTTTTTGGTGGCCTTAGGTGGTAATGCATGGATTTGACCCGATCGGGTTAGAACGGCGACATCGGGTTTGGTCCCTTACGAACAGGCCGCTGAGTTGAGCCATAGTTAGAGGAGGATTCCTCGTAGCATAGGGCCATATGTCTTCCCTCAACTCATTGATTGTGGATGTATTCCACTGAAGCTTCGGCGGCTTGACGGATTACGTCCCGGGATGCGGTTTAGGTGCCTCTGCGGGAGGTAGCCTACGGTTTGACGCAGTGTTCGAATGTCGGTGCACACGGTGGTTGCACTGGCCCGAGCGTGCGTTGCGACCCTCAGGGAGGTTGGAGAGTTCTCGGCTCAAGCGAACGGTCTCCTTGATCTCTTCACGGTATATCGCGTTCCTTTCCTTCTTCTTTGAGCATACTCGGGGCATTACAGGTTGGGTGCAGCGATACTCATGGTTTGCTAATTTTCCTCCACTCTTGGCCCGAGATCAACTTTCTTGCGGCGGAGCTGCGTCGAGAGTTAATGCTGCGTTTCTTCCCATGTGAGAATAGCCGGTGCTTCTTTGAAGCTGCGTGCGGCGGTCTAGGTAAACCTCCATCGGGGAGAGTTTTCTCCTTTGTTTTTATCGAGTGGCGGGTATGTCGGAAGGTGAGTACACGGCTTCCCGAACATCTGCCCATGTGGTGGTTCTTTGTCCCGGTTGATCGTTTACGTAAGCGAATGCCTCGGTGCTGTGGAATTTCCACTGAGTAGTTGCTCGAGGCAATTTCCATCCTCCTCTTGTTTTTAAATAGACCTTTCTCCACGAGTTGGCCTTTCAATTTGAGTGCGGAAATGATCCGTTCCCATCCTCCCGGGACCACTTGGGAGTCCGGTTTTGTTGACTTCATGCCGGCTTGGAAGAGAATGGTTTCATCATCTTCGTCGTCGCTTTCACGAGAGAACTTGCTTTCCCAGGGAAGGTAAGCGGCGGGATTCGTTATCTTTGTGTCGTTCCATCTCCTAGGTCATCGGGACCGTTGACCACCCTCGCACAGCGAGAGGGGTTGGATGAGAACAGACGGTAGTCCGGGAAGTTGCCGTGAGCAAAACCCTTGAGGTCGAGCTGGTCTAGAGTGGCCTCTAGCTTTACATGCTGAAGGCACTGTGACACTTTAAGGGCTCGGTCCCTGTCGGTCTTTCGAGCTTGGTCTTCGTCCCAAAGACGGCTTTCTTGAGCGGCTAGTTCCATGAGGGCTTTCCTTGCGAGAGCTAAGCGGTCTCCGTAGGTGCGCATCATCGACTAGTGTCCCGAACCGTGATTACATTCAAATCGCCGAATGGCGGAATACTTGGATTACGTTGACGAAGGAAGTCGGGCCAGGACATTCCATGCGGCCTTCCTTGATCTCGATTACCAAGAAATTTGCCCATATACGCTTGATTGACCCCACGGGGGTATTGGAATTCTGCAATGTTGACGGTCTCGTGATCTCGCTCGATCGCCAAGTCTATCGAGCTAGCGATCGGCGCGGGATGTACGAATCCGGGGCCGTGACGGTGGGAACGAGAATCGAGCTGGAGCATGTTGATCTTTGAGGTGGTCATTTCCTATGTCGGAAGGCGGCTACGCCTTGCGGGAATACTTTCACAGATGTTTTAGGGGTGGCTGCAGGAAGCGTTCCCGAGGTTGATCTGACTCGTAGCAGGGAGAGGAGCTTGGCCTCATTCGCTGTTGACCTTGGCCTTGGCGGCGCTTGAGGGTATAAGCTTGGCGACGGCACGGGCCGGTTGCCAGCTAGGGGCAGTACTCGGAAGTAGTGATGAGCTACGAGCTCGCTTGGCCGAGCCTCGTTTACCGTGAGCGAGCGGTCGTCGAGGTGACTTTGGTATTGCGAGAATCGACGATAAGGATCGGATCCTTGGTAACATCGGGATATCTGGAATAGATGATGTTGACGAAGTCGTCGTCAGCCACTTGATCGGAGGGATTCTTTGTCGTGTGAACCAATTGCTTCCAATTGTCGGATAAGCACTTTGTCTTGGACGTTGAGCTTGACAATTTCCATGGTATTGGAGCCTTGGTCGTAGGTGACACGATCGGAAGGAGTGCCGTCCTCAAAAGCGAGCATGTGAATGCGAGAGGTGCGCCGCGGAGTGCCGCGTCCTCGACTCCGGAGAGTCCTGATTCGTCGTCATCGACGGTTCAATCCAAACGTAGGGACGTATTGCGTCGGATGCGTTCTTTGGGCGGCTAGGAAAACATCATGCTCTTCATTGGAGAAGAGGGTGCGGCGGGTAGTTCCTCGTGGAGGACATCCCATACGACTTTCATGCATTCAAAACGAGAATGACGGTGCTTGTTGACCTTTATCACAAAGATTTCTTCGCACAGCGGGGCCGAGAGAGTTGGTTTGGAGAATGCGACGAATCTCCGATTGGAAGGCAGGGGTTTATGTGCCCGCATCATGGCGATGTTCGGCGTTTCTTTCCAATACGCCTCCAAATGTTGGAAACGACAGTTGAACTTGATGTATCGGGCTGCCGAGTGCACTGTTCGAGTACGTTTACATAGTTAGCATCTCCGGACTACGAGGATTACGATGAGATTTGCCCGGTAGTCCCTTGGTTGATTCGAAGGAGGTAACCCGGTGCACAGTACGGACACGCTTGGCTATTGTCTCGGCTTCGTTCCTATGAGGAAACTATCCCCTCGGATGACTTCGAGATCTCCTGCCGGTTAATGAACTTAACACGGCGATGGAGAGTGGAGGCTATGGCTGTCATGTGATGTAGCCAAGGGCGTCCTAACTGAGTTGTGAACTCGGATGGAATGTCCATTACGTGGAATTTTCTTGGCACCATTTGGGTTTCGAACCGAGTTCGAGTTACCGTCCCCAGGATGGGACGAGACGAGCTGTCGTAGGCCTTGATAGTCCGAGTAGACGGGATCAAATGGCTTTCATTGATACGGAGGGCTCGCATCATGCTGGGAGGTAGAACATTAACGGCTGACCCGTTATCTACCAATACTCGGGAGTGTTATGGTGTTGAGCTTGAGAGTGATGTACGAGCTTCATTGTGCCCCGAGGCATCTCTCGGTAGATCTTCGTCACGAACGTGATCATACTTGCCGTACGGTCGGGAATCGTAGATGCTGGTCTCTATCCAGGAGAAGGAGAGTCATCCAAGCCATCCGTTTCTGTCTTCCTCTTGCGAGGTAAAGCCTTTCTTTGGAGCCTCGGGATTGTTTTGAGGCTGTTTGTGGCGGTTGCCGCCCTTGGTTAGCACGTTGATCGAGTGCGAGTGCCAAGCGGACCTTGATCTTCCTTTACCGGTCCGAGCTCGGAAGGCTGGACAAATTGAATCTTGGGCGATCCGCGGAGGGTTAGGCTTAGCGCGATAAGATTACCAAGATGCGAGGTATTCCGGTGTCCCAGTGCGAGCTACATTGTCGGCGGGACTTTTCGGCTTTCCCATCCTGTTTGCTCTAAAGGCTGCATGGCTGGAGGAAGAGAGGGTGGTGGAGTACAGTGCGTAGTAGTCGAACCTCCGGAAGGCTCTCAGTGTACCTACTGGCTGGTGTCCCCGGCCTCGTATCTTTCTCTCGATTCTTTGTTGAGAGGACTTCTTCTTACATTTTTCGCGGAGGATCGCTCGGACCATATCTTGAGACTCGTACTCCGGGCGGCGGAGCGATCCCACAAACATCGTAGGCGATGTGGACATTTGATGAGGACCCGGCCCGGAAGAGGCGGAAAGCGGATTACTGTGGCAATCTTCTTGGGCACCCACTCAATGGAATTCATGTTGTTATTGTTCGGAAAAGGGTTTCCGGCGTATTGGGCCACGGGGCGCTCCAACTTGCCTTCTTCTATCAAGTTACGGATTTCGTATCGTAACCCCAAACGGTTGTCGGTGGTATGGCCGTGATGCGATGGAAGGCGCGATATTTGCTCTTGTCCGCATTGGCTACGGGATTTTTGGGTTTGTAATTTGCAACGGGTTTAAGGAGACCTTCCTTGATTAACCCTTCCGGACATCTTGCTCGGTGGCATGTCCAACTTGTCGAAGTGTACGGCGAGCTACTTGAGTAGAATTGTTGCTTTGCGGGGCCGGGTTTGTTGCCCGTTGTCCACGATGGATGTAGTTGACGAGACGTATCTTTCCCTTTGCGGGGCCGGTGCGGGATTGAATGCAAGCTGGCGAGCGGTATACGTATGGGCTGTGCGGTAGCCAACTTTTCCTTGAGATCCTTCTCGAAGCTGTGAGCCGGCATTGACCATGGCCCGGAGATGCAGGAAGAAATGATGAGCGATGAGAGTTACGATGGACGGTCTTAAGCGGGACTTGAAGATCCGCATCTGTTCATCTTTGGAGAGTGGCTCCATGATCTCGGAGAGTTTCCGGCTCCACCTCTTGTAGAATTCCCCAACACTTTCATCCGCTTTACGCTCGGTGGTGATTAAGTCCTCACGACTTGTTTCCCACTCTAAGTTGGATCGGTACCGTTCCGGGGAAGATGTTACTAATCGATCCCGGGTGTGACGATCCGCGAGCTTGACCCTCGAAACCATCGTAACGCGAACTTTTGAGCGTATCTTTGGAAGTGGTCGGCCATTTCTTTGGAGGGTTGCTCCTTTTGCTCTCATGCGAGAACGTAGGTGTCGACGTGCGTTTGAGGACATTCGGTTCCGTCGAATCGGTCCATCTCAGGCATTCGAACTTGGCGGGGAGAGGCGTGACCATTCCCGGATACGTGGATTTGAGCGTTTCTGCTTTGAAATTTGCTCATGGTGGCTTTCGGGTCTTTCATACTGCTCGACCATCCGAGGCTAAGGTTGGGTCCGGTGGTGGGTGTGAGGCTCGGCGCCGGGTGCTACCACGTGAGCGGTAGTGATTGGAGGTGGAAGGCTTGATATATGTGGATATATGGGGGCCTTTTACGAGCTGTATCGGGGTTTGTCCCCGGTGTTTAGAGATTCGTGTATAGGCAACGGGACTAACCCAGGAGGGTATTGAGGGATATTGGCATCCTGAGATGGTCCAGTGTGCTGGTGGTATTGAGTGATAGGAGTAGCACTTTGGTGGCCAAAAATGACGGGGTTGCCACGAGAAGTAGCAATGTGGAGCCTAGGTCATTTGTTTCCTTGGTTGGAAGGCATCCCGAAGTAAGTTGGCGGGGAGGAACCTGGTTGAAGGCTTGGTGAGCTGGTTTCGGGGAATCGTCATCCTCGACCGGGACAAAAGTACCGTCGGCGGGGGATAGTTGCTATACCACGCTCATTCGGAAAGTTGTACCACGAAATTACTGGCGATCTTCTTTACGCCTCTTGTGAACCTCACAAGCCCGGATGGCTTCTTCCAATGTCATATACATTGCCGGCGGCGGGGTCCTTCCCCGTCACGATTTCTCGGTGAACTAGACATGTCGGAAATTTTGGCGAGGGCGAGGGAACCGAAGCTGTCGACGCCAGTTGCCGTTGCGTGATTACGGCAAGGCGGCGGCCGGAAATCGAACCACTTTACGCTCGCTGCGAGGAACGAAAGGAAGGGTTTAGGCTTCGGAAAAGGGTATTTGGCTCAAGGTTTCGGGCTTGTGCAATGTGCGATTACCGATTAATGTTTACTTAAAGCGCGTTTTCTCGAGTCCTAATCGGTTGGAAAAGAGCGGGTCTTCTTTTTCGCAACTAATCCTAGAGCTCTAATCAGTGGATCTCGTCACTACGCTTATAAGCCCCTCGTTTCCATTGTAGATCATCTTTCTCAGGACGGACTATCCCGAGCGAGGTCTGATAAGGCAAGCGAGTTCCACCGACAAAGGAAAAAGTGAACTTAAGGCTAGCTGATCACGCAAACTTTCAACGTATGTGACGCACGGGCCACGGTCGAAGTCAACGTCCTTAAGTTAAGGCGGGGATCGTGCCAAAATTTGGGCATGACCTCTCTGACTCGCTTGTGCGAAGACCTTAGCTTTTGGCGTTGGCCAAGTTGTGGGCGGCACGGTACATACGACGAGGTTTGGTGACACGGCGTCACATTGAACCTTCGGGTATATTTTTCGGCGAGCTCCGCGTTAAAGTCAAGGCTGAAGAGCGCGAGACTTCGGGTCAGGAACGACCTTTGGTCTCAAACTCTCGAGCTTGACTCGGAGCGGGGCCCGGCGTAAAAAACATACACTTAGGCTTTATGACACGCGCTAAGCCAAAAACCAACCGGGGTCTTGGACAAAGTGTGACACAAAGAGTGCATGGCTTACACGGGCTAGGATGGGATGTTTGGGACGACCCCGTGCGCCCCCGAAAGGTGTCTGGCAGACCAATCGGGGTGCAACTGATAAGGCCATCCCGGGTTAGGGGTTGTAGTGTGCAGTGTACCGAGGCAGCAAGTGCACGTGAAGTGCGGTGTTCCGAGGCAGCAAGTGCGCGTAGTGTGCGGTCACTAAAATTCTTTTTCTGAGTAAAACAGAGGTTTTTTTCAGAATGTGTCTTAAAGAATTTATGATGCACAGTTCAAAAGACAGCATGAAAATCGAACATGAATGGGAATGCACAAACATGGTAAGATTTTGAAAAGTTGACAATGTAATGTCTTTCGAAACAAAAACCGTTCGAGGTTTAAAGGAACACACACACACGAAAACGAGGAAGGGTAAACGAAAGTTTGACCCACGGAAGGCTTTTTAGAAAACAACGGTAGTTTTGAAAAAAGTATCTTTTCCCCAGCGGAGTCGCCAACTGAAATTACCCGGATTTCGCGCGATGCGAAAGGCGGTTGTCTTTCGCGGGGGGTTGGTGTCTGAGACCTCGCTTCATGGGAAGGAAAAAATGAGGAGTCGCCACGCGGTTTTTGTATTTTGAGCCCAAACGTTGAGAAACGGCTTTAGAAAATGGTGTCGTTTTTATTGGTAGCAAAAACTTAGGAAAAGGCTTTGAAAATGGGGGATCATTTTTATTGGTAGCAAAAACGAGTAAAAAGCTTTTTTAGTACCAGAGATTGTTAGGTTCAGAGGTCACATTACGTTTCGGGTAGAGTATTACGAGATCGCCCGAAATGCCTCGCATGACGAGTCTTTCTACCTTTCTCGAAAACGTGTGTGTGTGTGTGTGTTTTGAAATGGGGGCTTGAATGACAAGCTTAATCTTGGTTTGAATGACAAACGTTGATTAGGTGACTTTGTTTGAAAAGACGAGCGTTTGAATGACAAACGTCGGTTTTGAGTTTGAAATGAGCGTTTGCGTGGCAAACGTCGATTTTGAGACGGAAATGAGCGTTTGCGTGGCAAACGTCGATTTTGAGTTGAAATGAGCGTTTGCGTGACAAACGTCGATTTTGAGACGGAAATGAGCGTTTGCGTGGCAAACGTCGATTTTGAGTTTGAAATGAGCGTTTGCGTGGCAAACGTCGATTTTGAGTTTGAAATGGAGTTCGAAGGTCGAACTCCGGTTTCTTTGAACCGGGCGCGTCATTGTTAACGATTTTTACGGGAAAAATGCGTATTAAATGATTTTAAGTGTCAAATGGCGGCTTTTAGTTTGAAGATGAGCGTTCGGAGGCCGAACGTCATTTCGCGCGTTTTGAAAGAGAGTTCGAAGGACGAACTCCGGTTTTGAACCGGGCATTACATTGTTAACGATTTTTACAGGAAAAATGCGTATTAAATGATATGCGATCAACGAATCGGGTTGCGACTCGGACTTTGAAAAGTAAATACTATCACGATCCAAACGGGTCGGACTTCGTAAATGACAGTATTTAAAGTGCGGTATCAACGGAATCAAACGATCCGGAATTGTAAATGACGATCGACGAGTCAAACGACTCGGAATTGTAAATGACGATCAACGAGGCCAATCGGCTCGGAATTGTAAATGACAGAAATTAAATGACGATCAACGGATCGATCGATCCGAAATTGGTAAATGACATAAAAGTAAACGGAACGGGGTCGGAACGCCGTTTTAACCCGTGATTACTTCTCTTACGGAAAGAGAAGAGGATCGAGGGGCTAAAACGTATCGGACCCCGTTAGACGGAGGCGTCTACATTTTGATAACGTTGTTCGAAACGGTTGTAGCGACTGGCGCGTAAACCGAGACGAAATGAGAGATATAGAGAGAGGGAGTTATACCTATGGCTAGGGTCAACTCCTTTGGCTCGAAAGGTGTGTACGGGACACAAAAAGTAGTTCGAAAGGTTGTTTCGAAGTGGTAAGGGGCGTATTTGATCAAAATAAGAAGGTTTCACGCGAATCGAGACAAAACGGGAGCTCGGAAGGGGTGAAAATCAGTTTGGCCGTGGGGTAGAGTGATTTTGGGGTAAAAAAAGTTCCTTCTTTTGGCTTTGACAGCCATTTCTATTTATAGGTGAAAATTTCAGTAGGAGTTCGGACGGACTTGGACTGAATCCAGGGGGTTTTGTGGTATTTTGGAATTCTGAGGGGCTTGCTGGCAATTTCAGAAAGTTTGCATAGGGAGTCCGGCCGGACTTTGACTGAATTCCAGGGGTATTTTGGTCTTTTCAGCTTGATTTGTGATTGAAGGGTGACTAGAAGGAGGTGGCATGGCTCCCACGTGCCCTGTGAGTCACCAGCCTATGTGGGAGTTTGTTCCCGGGTCCCGGTTTTGTCCGTTTTTTAAAATAACAGTCCGGAAAATGTCCGAAACGCCCCCGGAAAGTGCCGGAAAGTGCGTTTTTCAGGGAAAGTCATACTTTTACGTGAGATGACACGTGTTAAGTACGCTTCGACGTCGGGATGCACGGGGCAGTCCCGGGACGTCTCGTTGGCACGGCAACGGGGAGTTTAACGAGTTCCGATTAACCTGGAGCGGGCCAGTTAACGGATTTCGGTTAACTTTCTGACGGATTTGGACGATCCGGATTTGGGTACTTACAACTATATCAAGCCATCCTTAGGGTACATTAGGACTTAAGCATTTCATTTTCTTGGGAAGGGGAATTTTATCCTTTGAAATCAAGATTTGATGTATGAAAATGATTTTTAGGGTTTTGAAAACATGTTTGCAAGTAAGTAAAAATACTTTGAAAGTAATGTTGATCCTTGTAGAGGATCATCCATGGAGATGAACTTCCATGGTGATCCTCTTGGATCTAGGGCAAGAAGATAAACAAACTACATTTTGGAGTTTGAAAATGCATGCATGGATGAGAGAATTTTAGAGTAAGGAGAATGAGGTTATACCTATCTTCTTTATGTTTTGTGTTTGAATGGATTCAAGGCTTGAAAATGTTTAGGGTTTGAATGTGTTTAGGGTTTGTGATTAGAGTTGGTCAAAGAGAAAACAAGTAGATAACAATGAAGTCCTCTATGTTTTCTCTCTAATCCTCCTCCTAAGGGGTGATTTAAGCTTAGGCTTGTGTATGTATGAGAGTGATTTGAAAATGTTTTGAGTGAGTGGGATTTGGGAAAGATTCAAGAGAAAATGGTGGCAATTCAAGTGAATTCCCACTGTTTTCTCCCTATTTTTTGCCAAGGTGGAGTTGTAAAATGTGTTGTTCCCTCATTTCTGTGACTGAAGGGCTCAATTTATAGGTCACTGAGAATTACATTCTCATCCGCGCGGATACATGTGTAAGTGTGCCTGGTGCATTAAATGCTGCTCCAGGCTTTGGACAGGAAGAATAATTTTCAAATTAAGCAACCAGAAAATGTTCCAGCCACTTCTATATCGGGTTTTTGACCTTTCTTTTGCTTTTTTGATTCTTTTACATGGTTTATCTTTAAATGGCAATCCCTAATCTACCCTCACTTTGTTAAAAATGTTAAGGATTGTTAGAAATGTTAGAAATGTTAAAACTTTCGTTAATTTTCTAACGAAAATACTAACAACTCAAATTGGAGCACTTACAATGAGGTTTATGCAAACTTACAGCTCAAGTTTCCCACAGTGTGACGATTGTATGGGAGTGAACCGCGGAGTAGGGTGCACCAACTTTGGAGAGATCGACGATAAAGATGAGCGACATCCATCTTGAGTGTGGGACCCCGAATTAAGTAAGGGTAATGTAGTGCAATGCAAAGCAGTTATATCATGAGTGCACCTGTGTGAGTCCATTATAGGTGATAAGAAAAATCATTTTTTTTTGAAAATAAAATTAAAATAAATAATGGACGCACCAAGTGATAAAACCATTCTCATGTATATACATTCATAAAACAATCAATCATTATAATCCTGGAAAACTAAGTTAGCACAAGAAATCATGATTGGGTTTGAGTCCCTAATCATTAGGAAGTTTCCTAAGATGAATAAACTCTACAAATAATGAATATGAGATCCCCCTTGCATGTCTGAACCGAGTTGTGAAACTCCTTTTTCAGAACAGTGAAAATATAATTCAATATCTGGATGACTAGTAAAAACTTCTTCTTCTGGTTGTGCTGCATCATTTTTTTGAAGAACTGGTGCCCCATCGGAGGAACGGCTCTCGTACGAGATAAGTGTTGTCTCATATGAGACAGGAAAGTCATAGGAATTCGTTTCTTGAATTTTTACAGGAAAGCTGAATAAATTAATAATGCCTAGAGTATGCAAGTCTAACCATCATTTTTCCCAACAAACTTGCCACTGTGAAAATGGTAAAAAAACACATTCTTATGCTTTCTTCCTAATCTCTTTTTAATTTTGAGTCGCCATTATGTTATTTCATGGAACATAAAACAAGATAATATATTCACAATTTTAGGGGCTCGGGGGTTAATTTATAGGATTGAAAGGTCAAGGAGCACAAATCCTTGTTAATTTATTCAAATAATCAAGTAAAAAACAACAATTATGCAAAACAAATTAGTTTTTATAATTAGTTTGAGATGTTGGGTTAATGTGCATTGAGACCATATCCATGGATTGGAAAGGCTCTAGGCTATCCCTTTTTAATGGCCATATCATCCCCAGTACAATCCTGAGGGTTAGCCGTCGCTTTGGCCCTCCTCAAAGTTGAGCTGTCACGGTAGTTGAGGCCCAGCAGCTCACTCCGTCTCCACAAAATAGCCATCTGTGTCTCCCCTACACACTCCTCATATTACACTACTCTTAAAACAACAATTTAGGTTTTAGAATAGAAGAGATGAGTTTAGAGAGAAGCCTAGGCAATTTACCTTAATGACTTGAGATTTCCAAATGATAGCCTTGACAAAGGCTTGAGATCCGTATATGGGAGAAGCTTGAGGACAAATTTAGAGAGAGTTTTTGTGTGTTCATTCAGGGGGAGAACTTAGCAAAATGTGTGAAGAAGAAGAGTATGAAACAAGGAGGAGGAACCCTATATTTATAGTTGCCCACGACTTGAACACCAAGAAAGAGGAGTAGCAAGAAAGGTAAGAATCAAATACTTGATTTAGAGATATTGATTGGGAGTCAAATCAATGTAGATATCAACAAAATCTGATCAAATCCTGAATCAGTGGAGTAAGGGTCAAGAAAGAGATCGAAATTGAGAAGGAGAGTGAATCAAATTCACTTTTTGGAGAGGTTTTCTCGTATAAGACAAGCGTTGTTGTTTTACTGCTTTGCCCTCTTCAATTGTTATGTTAGTCAGTTAGGTCTAAAACTTACAAAGTTAGTCAAAAACCTAATGAAACATGATGAAACTAATGATTTTCATCAAAACCCGAAGGCGAGACAAAGAGTAGTGTAATGATGTATTAATGAGTTCAAAATGGGGTGTCTATAAAACGACCACTTGTATTTGAAGTAACCAGAGTAGATAACATTGGAGAGGTAATGGAGATTGACAACCTATAGAGGTGAAATTGGATAACCTCAAATGATTCTAGATGGAAAAAGGGTTGTGGTTAAAATTACCCCACGATCGAGTTTTTTTGAAGTTTTTATTTTTATTATGGAGAGAGTTTTGACTCAAGGAGGGAGTACATATCAATTATCTTTCACAAACACATATTCTGCAAATCATGTCTCATACGAGACAAGGTAGTCTTGTACGAGACAACAACATTAGATTCTAAATTTTTGGTTTTATTTCCTATTTTCATGGTTGGACGGACAAAGCTCCATTTTCTATCTAGAAACATAGGCAAACGTGCAGATATATATCATTCAAACAAAATCTAAGGTCCTAGGGGTTAAAGTTATCCAAAGTAACACCAAGCTTGTGCAATAAATTTGGTAAGGAATTTTCTTCATTAGGGACAAACAATGGGGAAAATCCGAAGGGACGCCTATAGGGACATTCCAAAGAGACAAAATTTATTTCCTTCTCATGGTTCATTGCAAAAAACTTAATCTTGACAATGTATTACAAAGACTCTAAGGTCAAACCGTTTGGTCAATGAGTGTCCTAGAAAAAAATCTACATGATATGTGGTTTATGCAGGCTTACAACTCTGCTTCCTCGCTATGTGATGATTTTATGAGGGTAAACGTGGGGTAGGATGGACCAACTTTGGAGAGACGGACGATAAAGATGAATGACATCCATTATTAGTGTGGGTCCCCGGGTTAAATAAAGGTTATGCACGTGCGATGCAACAATTAATCATGAGTGTGCATGTCAAATCTAGGTGACGATTTTTTTTTTTGAAGAAAATAGATAATGCCCGGAACAAGTGGTTGCCTACGTTTCCCTCATGGTAGAGAGACCCAGACCAATGTAGTTCACGCATAAAGAGAGAGAGAGAGAGAGAGAGAGAGAGAGAGAGGATTATAATTAATTTAATTTCAAACCCCGGGTCAATTAATGACCAGTAAATTAAAGATCTAATCTCAAACGTAAATAAATTTATTCATTCACATACTGCAAAAAGGAGTTAGCATAAGATGTATAATGATAAAAATTTGAGTGTTCCATAATTAAGAATGTCCTAATATGAAAAAAACTCAGAAAATACAGAATCTAGACCCCCTTTGCATGTCTAAACTGAGTTGTGAACTCCACTTTCAGACAAAAGAAACCAGAAACTGGAATATGAAAAGCTAGTCTCGTACGAGACAAGCTCATCAGAGAGCATATTTTGACAATATTTAGCGAAAAGAGAAAAAAATTGATAACACCTAATAGATGCAAGTCTAACCTCTTTAAAATTCTCCCAAACGGAGTCGCCACTGTGAATATAGTGAAAATTTTAACACGAGTCACCACTTATCATTAACAATAAGAAAATATCAATTTATAAGATTTGAGGGTTCAGAGGTTAAGTTATGGAATTGAAGCGTCAAGGAGCACCAAGTCCATCCAATTTAAGGATTGATTTTGCTTAGGTATTATCAATAAATTCAATAAATAAAATAAATGCAAGAAAAAATAATTAATTTGATTAATTATTGGAATGTCGGATTATGTGCTTTGAGATCGTGTTCATGAATTGAAGGGACTCTAGGCTAATTCTTTTGGTGGGATTACACTACTATAAAAGCAATTAAGATTTAGATGAGAAAAGAATAGAAATTGATGAGATGAGAAGAAGGTCTAGGGAATTTACCTTTAAAGACTTGAGAATTCGAGGAATGACCTCGACATATTTTTTTTTTACCAAGATTGTTGTTTATGGATAATTTATGTAGAGATTCAAGTTAGAATTATCTAAGGAAAATGTGTATCCTTTTAGGGAGAGAACGTGTGTATTTCTAGAGAGATATCATAGACTATAAATCAACGGAGTTTGCCTTGTATTTATACTCGCAAACTGACTTTCCAGTCAAGAAAATGATTAGTAATCATGGAAGAAATCAAAGACTTGATTTAAAGAGGTTTATTTAGTCAGAAACCTACTAAAATATAACAAAACTAATAAATCATCATCAAAACACAAAGGAAATACAAAGAGTATGGTAATCACGTATAATGAGTTTAGAATGGGGTATCTACACAGTGCAAAAGACAACTCGGAAAATATAAACCTTTGGGAATGCACCAAATGTAGAGAGTCTAGGTGTAGGTGAAACATTAAGAAATAATAAAACAAATCAAATGTGCATAATTTTGTCTTTTGTATTTCTCTCTTTACAATGATATGGCAGTATGAGTCTGAAGGAAACTAAAACAGTAAACCCGCACTCTCTCTTGATACAATGATATGGAAGTTTGAGTCCAAAGGCAGCTACAATGATAAACCCGCACTCTCTCTTGATACAATGATATGGCAGTGTGAGTCCAAAGGCAGTTGTAGCAGTTATCCGCAGTCTTTCAACTGATATAATGGTCATCCACAGGCGAAAATCGCAAAGCACTCTTACAACTAATATATTGGTATTCCACACCAGAAAATCGCACATGCATTCAAATATAGTAGTGAACTTTGGTCATTCACACCCTAATATGGTGGTCATTCAAAGCAAAAAAATGCACTTGCATTCTGATATAGTGGTGAACTTCGGTCATCCACGCCCTGATTTGGTGGTCATCCATAGTGAAAAACCGCACTGTTCTTTTACAATTTCTTTTCCTTCTAGGTTTAGGTTAGTTTTACTTATAATACTTGATTAGATTTCTTGTATTATTTATCAATTATGTAGCTAGTAAATATTGTGTTGTTCTTTGTTTATGAATAACTAAATTCACCGACAACGAATTGCAGGTAACTTTTATCAAACCTATGTTTCAATAATATTCATTTTTTTCCTAGTCAATTGTTGGGTTTATCAAAGGTGTTATAATTATTCCTCATTCTTTTGTATTTCAATAGTTGCAAATTTTGTTATATGATTGATGTTTATTGGGATGTGATTAATAGTCTGACCACGATATTAATTTCATGTTAAGCCATCCATTTGGTAATTTAATCTTGTGTGAGTATGACCACGAACACATAGAGTTCAAGTTCATTATATTCTTTTGTGCTTAATGATTCCTGAGTTATATTGGGAGAGATCCTGACCACAAACACATGATATGATTAGAACACTAAGGTTTTAGCCTGTGACTCAAATGGTATATACTTTTACACTAGTGAAAAACACCCAAAATAATTGACATAGTAGCGAATTGATGAAAGGGGAGATACTTGTAAATCCATATTCCACTAATTCTATCATATAGATGTTAGGTTATGATTGAACACTTGTTTATATTTATCATTATTTATCTTTTCCTTTATTATGTTTAAATAGTCAAATAATCTAGAATTAATCCAAGTATTTATGGTTCGACGCTTTTCTTTTGCATATTGTTATGGCGACAGCTCTCGTGCAATTGCGGGTATTATAATTTGTCTATCAAACTTTTGGCGCCGTTGTCGAGGACTTGCGCTTTAATTATAGTTATTTAATTATATATCTTAGTTAGTGTTTCGTGTCACTTGAAAGAGTCTCCTTGAGTTTGTGTGTTTATAAAGGAGTGTAAATAGTTTCGCCTAGACATGTCCAAACGGTTCCGGTTTCGGTTCCCGATTCCCAAATAACTGGAACCTTATTCGAACCATATTAATCCGGTTCCCGGATCTATCCGCCGGTTCCGGTTCCAATGGTTCCACCGGTTCCATCACCATCTAACTTTTTTTTTTAAATCCAAACCTCTTAAGACAGTAAAGATGCTAACTAATCTGTTTTTTTTTTCACTTGGGGAGTATGTTTTTTGAAAGAATGAGAAGTGGACAAAATTTGGTTAGTCTAAATTAAATAAAACAACACTACACTACAAGTACAAATACTAAATAAATGCTAAATATTACATTTAACTTACCTTGATCAATCGCCGGTTCCGGTTCCCGGTTCCGGAACCGCCGGTTCCCGGTTCCGCCGGTTCCTCGATTCCCAATATGGTGGATTCGTATTCGAACCGTTTCAATTCGGTTCCCGGTTACGTTCGGTTCCCGGTTTCGGCGGTTCCCGGTTCTCGCCGGTTCCCGGTTCTCGCCGGTTCCCGGTTTCGGTTCTACCCGCCGATTCCGTCGGTTCCCGATTCTATTTGGACATGTCTAGTTTCACCCTTCAAAAAGATTTTTTTTTTAGTTTTTTTTTAAGTGCCTCTAATTTTAATTTTAATTTTTGGTTTTGTTCTTTAGTTTTATTCTATTTTTTTAGTTGGGCATTATGCTTGTGGGTTGATTTTGTTTTGTTGTAATTGTAGAAGGAAAAGTGAGCTTAAACTGTCAGCGTAGGGGTCAAATTGTTAAATTCAAAAATGGAGGAGCCAGAATATATAATCCAAAGCTATGTATGCCAAACCCTTCTCAAATTTGGAAACCCAGAAGGTTACCTTCTACGATTTGAGTCCCACAACACCACGACCCTTACAAACCAATCCTTACAATTGTCTCCCTTGCGCCAAACTCTATCCGTCACCTGCCATCCTCCAGCCAACCAGTTCCGGCAGCTCCACTGATCTACAAACTCAGTCGGCCCCAGTCAGATTATATTCTCCATCATGTCGGCCATCTCCCAATCTGAATTATTCTCTTATCTCCATGGCCCGCACCAACCAGATCTGACCGGCCTACCCTCAATGGCGGATCTACATCAAATGTTTTGGTCAAACGCGGATCCAGGATTTTGAACCTGCGTGGCCTTGATATTTGAAAAATATTGTAAACAGTAATAACAGTGAAAAATAACTTCATATATAAAAAAAATTACATATAGTCGGTGACTTAATGGACATTACCCATTACATACATAATTATAAAAGAGCTTAAACTAACTAAATCTAACTCTACGAGTCCCTAAAGCTTCAAACTCTTTGATCACCTCATCATTGCTAATACATGCAACATATTCTTTCTCGATATGAAGTACCATACAATCACCATGAAACTCATCATCCATCTTGTTTCTAAGTTTATTCTTAATAATGTTCATAGATGAAAATGTTCTTTCAGTGGTTGCCGTAGAAACATGAATAGTCATAACTAAACAAATCAACCTGTAAAGCATAGGAAATAATACTGGCTTCCTCATTTCAGCTAATGTTCGCCACAAGTCTGCAATAGATTCCAACTTCTCAAATTTTGGATCCTTACGCATCACTCTCTCATAAAATGGACACTCTAATTCTAGAGCATACATTTCAACATCATCAAAGTCCCCAGGATAAAACTTCTTTGCAAGATTGCATACACCATCACATGTAAATTTTTTAAAGTTATCACGAGGATCCAATGTTGAGCTAAGTATAAGAAGTTATGATGTTTGGTTTGAGAATCTTCTATCCAACTCACTCAACTGAAGATCAAGTAGAGCATTGAATACATCAATACGGTCAACCGTAATGAAATATCTTTGTTGACAAGGGCAACCCGTACCCTGCTTGTAACGAGTACTCATATCTGGCATATCAATATCATGCTTGAGACAGAAAGATTCTACATCACTTAACAACTTCACCCAACCTTCTTGCCTCATCTCTTGAAGAAGTGATTTTGTATGTCCAACAAAATGCATTCCATCTACAAAGTCAAGAGACCTTTTATGTAATGCCTGACAAAGAACTTCAGTTGTCTTCATCACTTTGTGCGTTAGAAGCAAACATAATACAAAATCAAATGTTCTCATATCTTTAAGAACTATTATAGCTTTTACTCTTACTTCTGAGGAAGTATGCTCAATCATATCCCAAAGTGTTTGTTTGATTGAACTAAACAGCTCAATCAAACTCTTAATAGATCGAAAATGTGAGCTCTATCTAGTAGCACCGGGTCATTGCACTGTACAAACTTGATTAGCACCGAAACCTGACTGAAGTTGTCCACATGCTATCAAATTAGCAATTTCCTCCTTTCTAACATCTTTTAATGCTGAATGACGCTTAGCGGAAGAATCTACAAAATTCACAATTAGAGTCAAGGTTGAGAAAATTGTCAGATGTTTTGCACTCCCTTAGCTGTAGCATTTAATGTCAATTGCAAACGATGTGCAAAGCAATGCACATAATATGCATAAGGACAATCTTCAAGAAACAATGCTTGCAACCCATTGTAAATACCCCTCATATTGCTAGCACCATCATATCCTTGACCACGCATATTTTTCACTTGAAGATTGTTCATAGTCAGCACTTTATGTATATCATTTTTAAGAGTTTGTTAGGTAGTGTTAGGAACACTCACAATCTTAAAAAACCTTTCCCATACCTTGACAATCAACAAATCTCAAGATAATGGCCATTTGCTCCTTACTAGAAATGTCTACTGCTTAATCAACAAGAATACAATACTTTGAATCACCAATTTCTTCACGTTTCTTGTCCCTGACTTTGTTACCAAGAATACTTAATATCTGCTTTTGAATTGATGGACTTATATACTTAGCATTTCTAGGATCATTCAACCTAACCCTGTCAACATCCACACTCATTCTTGAAAATGAATTTATAACTTCCCTGAAGTTTCCAGCATTCAATGAGTTCTCAAATTATCATGACCTCTAAAATAAGCACCATGATAAGCTAGCAATCTAATACATTCAATTGTAGCCTTAAGCCTCAACCGATTATCTTCCACATCTTTAGATGATTTTGAAAGAAAAACTGCTTCAATTTGTTTGTCAGGGTTCATCAAACCATCCCATTTTTCCATTGCTTCATTATGGGGAGATTCAATGCCTCCAATGTGCCTTACAAATGCATTATCACGAGAAGTAACCCTCTTCCAGGCTTTAAACCCATCTCTAGTGAACGGTGTACGAGTATGATATTGATGAGAATCTTGGGTATCAAATAAGAAACAAGGGAAGCAATATGCACTGTCACACTCAATTGAATACTCAATCCATGAATTATCATTGAACCAAGAAAACTGAAATTTACGTTGTTAATCCCCATGTTGAGTGAAGGGATATGGACCCTTAGGTTGATATGGACCCAAAGAAACATAGGCTCTTCTAACATAATCACGTTCATTCACCAGATATTTTCAAATAGCACATTTTTTTTCCAGGATCTCTTTCAATAGCATTGACATAATCTTCTGGCTGTAAAGGAGGCTCTAAAGACACCGGTTGGACATTTGTAGTTGGGGAGGAGGCTACCAAAGGTTCAGGAACATCATTTGAACTTGATGTTTTGACAGTAGACTTTGAAAACCATGAATCAATAAATTTTGTTCGCTTTGATTGCGGCTTTTCACTTGTCATTTTACACACGCCTATAAATTTAAATCATCATTTTTTAGAGAACCAATATTTAAATTAAATCATTCTAAACATAACACAAAAGGGAAAGTAGGACTCTTAGTCTAGGACGGACCAAAAGGAAAAGTAGGACTCTTGAAGTGGGATGTAGGTAGTACAATTTATATTAAACACAAAAATACTACATTTTGAAATAGTTTAAAGATAACAACTAAACATTTAAATGTTTACATTTTTTGACAAAATCTGTACAAAATTATAAACATTAAAACATCTAAAAATAGTTATTACAAATTTAGCATGCAAAAATATCACATTTTATCATATAATCAAAGTCTAGAATTTAGAAAAATAAAAACTTAAAGAGTTAAATTATAAAAGTTAGAAAATATACTTACTTCAAGAAATTTGAGATCACACGAGAAATTTTGACATAGAAAGTGAAACCTGAGCCAAGCCAACGATGCGAGCCTTCAGCCTTGGCCCTTGAACTTGATCTCCTTTGTTATTTTCTTGAGAGTTTACTGTTTAAGTTGAGGAAGAGATGGGTGATTTATTAGTGAATTAGACTAGAGACTAGAGAGAGAGGTCACGTGGGTTGTGTCATTGCTTGTACTTAAAAAAAAATTATCAAAATTCTGAGGTGGGCTGGAGCCCACCTCACTTCCTCTTTAGATCATTCCATGGTTTTGTTGTTGCATGTTCTTTACTAAAAAAAAAAATTGGCGCAAAACTAAAATTCAAAATGTTTACATACATAAGAGATAATAGGCTTCACTAGGCACCACTTTACATACATAAATATAATAGGCTTCACTAGGCGCGAAACATTTGGTGTTACATGTTCTTTAAAACAGATCAAAAAGACATCGTTTGCAAAAAAAAAATAAAAAAATTGGGTTGCCTGGGCAACACCAGGCACTACTATAGATCTGCCCCTGCCTACACTCCAAAACCGCAACTGCAAATCCAACATTCTTCTTTGTGCCGTCAATCTGAGACTTTTCTTGCCCCAAATTCAGAAATTCTGCAAGTTGTTGTTCCAGCCATTGCCTCTTCCCTCATCGGATTATTCAAGGTGTTGTATATTATTTTTAGGTAATAAACTAAACTAAGTATCTGTAGACACCCCGCCTTGTATCGCTCACACCCGATTACATACATATTTTGCTTTTTATTCTTATATATTGCTTTTCATTAACTTTTGTATAATTATGTTAATTTCTTAAATGATTCTGTTAGTTTTGGACTAAACTGAATAACAGAGATAACTTTTAGGGTCTTTTCTGCCATTTACTTATTCTGAAATTCAAGCGAGTCACGCAAGGGCTATGGAACACGCGCGAGTTAGACATGCTATACGTGACTTGTGCAAGTATCAAGGTCAGAGACTAATCTCCCTCCAAAAGTCTCTCCTTTTCTGATTTGTAACCCCCATTTGGTCTTTACTCCATGCTTGATCCGGGAAGCAATTTTTTGGAGCTTGTTTCACACTCTTCTTCATCTTATTCACCTATAAAAGGAGCCCCAGTTTCCTTGGAATGGGTAAGCTTCCAACACCTAAAACTTGTCTAAAAACTCTCAAACTCCCTCTCTCCTTCAAAACAAATATTCTTCTAAAATTATATCTCTCAAACTCTCAAAAACACACACACACAAAGTTCTTTATCAAGTAAGTTTCTTGGAGAAGACAAGCCTTAAATACAATGCAATTTCGGAAAGCTAGTTTAAACAATGTACTTCTTTTTCTTTTATTTATTTTAATTGCCTTCTTCTCTTTTGTATGTAATCCCCATCAAAATGGAGGCTTTTTGAAAGTTATTTCACTCCATTGAAATTGACCATAAATTGTCTCCCTAAAATTCTAGTCACCCCTTTAAACCCCTTATTTTGTTATAATTAAACAAGCAATTAGAGAACATGAATTAAAAGTATATTAGAACTCTTAAATTTGAAAGACCGGCCTTAAGTCCGGGCGGAGCGGGTGGCGACTCCAAAATACTAAAATGGGTTAGACATCCTAGGGAAATAGACTTATCATTTCTGGGGTATCTAAAGTGGCGACTATTGGGCACGTATAATTTAGAGGTTTAAACTTGATGCATGCTTTAGGTGTTCTATTTAATCTTTTCTGCAATTTATGTTCCCAGACGAGTCATGTTCGGGCGATTCTGACTTATTTAGCCAGATTTGCACGAGTTTGACCTTCCTGGTGAAAATCGTGCGAGTTTCGCACTTTGTTCTTTTTCATGCTTATTTTGTTAATCTTTGTTGTAGGGGTAGTTGTTGATCTAAAATGGGGGGTTTGTTCCCCATTTTAGATGTTACTGGAATTTACCCAGACTCGAGCGAATTGGGGCTTCAAAGCCCAAATCGAATGAAATCATGCCCAATGTGAGACACGAGCGAGTTTCGCCCTCAAGTAAGCTCATATGAGGCTTTACAGAACAGGGACGGAAATGACTTGAACATAGGCCTAAAAAGGCCTAGACATATTTACTATTTCCGTTTCTGTTTATTACTTTACCGATCACACGGGTGATTCAAAAGTTGTAATTTTATTTTATTATTTTCTTACTTGTTTCTCTTTTACTTCATGTACAAAATATTTTTCATATAGTTATACCATCACACCACTTGCACATTTGCTATATAACTACTATCGAGTCGCACAAGTATAACCTCAAACCCATTGAGGCCCACCTAGGGGGATTCCAAGCTCCAACGACCTTGGTCTCTCGCAAAGTGGTGATCCTCAACCCGCTACGTGGTCCAAAGACCACACCAGCGGGTAGCCTATTATCCTCTTTAGCCATTGCACAAACAAGACATTCTTAAAATAGGATATACACTCCGTGACTTCGTCAGTTTGGTATGTCAAAATTTCCTTGAGCCAACATCACCAATAACGCACGACGTTTCACTCAAACAAAACTCGTGGTTAATATGGACGAATTTCCATCTATACGTGCGTGCTTCGCGATGTTGATTCAATTAAATTCCTACATGCTTAAGTTCGAACACAAAACGGTGGAATCTGAAGAGTAAAAGACCGCGATATGGTCTATATACTAATGTCACGATTCCACTGTTCTAAAGCTCTAGGTAGCAATTCAAAAAGGACTTTGTCCTTCTGACGGTGTACAGGGAATAATGTACAAAAGAATCTTTTCCTTATGTGGTATGTCGTGTGCCCAAGGTGTGTTTATTAATGCCCATCCTCCTTTACCGATGTTTCTCAAGACTAATGGGGTGGGGTCCGTTCTCCTCTAGGTAAGAAGTCGAACCTACTCCAATGGCCCATATCAACAACATACTTCCAATAAAAAGATGTTCTACATGATCAAATCCATGAAAGAGAAACTCGACACCCTCACGATATATACTCAACATAGGGATGATTGGTGGCAAGCCCATTTGTTCATTTCCCCTATGTCACTTACCACAAGAAAAGGGAGGAAACCAAGGAAAATACCGAGATAGAAATGGCCAACACACTCATGGCATATATTTATCAACACTTTAGTGGACTCAGTTTGAATAGGGGCTCGAGCTCCGGTCTTCATCAAATTTCGTGGCTCGTGAACACTATAGAGGCTCTTCTCGGAAAATTCAAAATACCCGACTTTGGTAAATTCAAGGGGAACTCCTGTCCGAATGCTCATGTTGACTCTTACATTTGGGCCATGCTTCCCAAGAGAGTTTCTCCTCAGATTCTAGTTCAATTCTTCCCTTTGACATTGGATGGGGCTTCTAAGGATTGGTATATGGATTTGCCTGTTTCTACCCGTCTGAATTGGGATGATGCAATGATTGCCTTCAAAGCTCAATATCAAGGAAACACTACACACCGCCCCACAAAAAAGGAACTAAAAAGTAATGTCCAAGATGACAACGAAGGATTTGTTGAATTTGCTCACCATTGGAATGACAAGTTGGCCGAGATTGTGGATAGACCTCCGACAAAGGAGCAAATGGAGATCTTTCTGAAATGCCTGAAGATTGACCACCGTACACATCTTAATGGAAGTTTCTACCCGGATTTCGCTCACATGTAAGACGCCTGAATAAGAGTAGAAGACCTAATCCGTGAAGCAATCAAAGACTCCTAGAAAATGAACTCCGACATCGAGAAGACAGCATTGGAAAGGCTAGAACAACGACCCCCCTCTCTCTCTTCAATAAAGGAAATGGCAATAGCAGTGTAAGTACTCTATGCGACCGTAACTTTCTCTACATACAACAATGGCAGTGTGAGTCCTCCAGGCATCTGTAGTAGTAAATCCGCATTCTCTCTTTCCAACAATAGCGTTGTGAGTCTTCGGACAACTGCAATATCCTCTTTTACAACAACGACAATGTGAGTCCTTCGGGCAACTACAACTCTTCCTTAAATACTGGAAAGTCAGTGTAAGTCCTCCGGGTAGCTGCAAAACATCCCTCTTGACACGAAAATTGCAGTATGAGTCCTCCATGTAGCTACACTTCTCTAATATAGTAACAGCAGTGTGAGTAGCATCTGCGACACCCTTCTTTACTATAACAATAACAATGTCAATCCTAGAGCATCTGTGTTACCCTTCTACAGCAACAGCAGTATGAGTCCTAAAGCATCTGCGGCAGCCTTCTACAACAACAAAATTGTAAGTCCTAAAGCATCAGCATTACCCTTCTTGAGAAATAGTAGTGTGAGTCCTATAGCATTTGTGACACTCTTTCCTACAACAATGGTAGTATGAGTCCTCCAGACATCTGCAGCGGTTATCCGCACTCCTTTTTTTTTACGGACATTATTCCATGGCAAAAACTTAACCTCATTTCTCATAGCATGCCTTTGTGCCCCACAACCCACTATAATGGACATTATTCTGTAGCAAAAACGCACCGCATTTGTAGTGGTATGCCTTTGTACCTCACACCGCTATGACATACATTATTCCGTAGCAACAATGCAACCGCATTTCTCGTGGCATGCCTTTGTGCCCCACAACCCGTTATGACGGACATTATTACGTAGCAAAAATGCAACCACATTTCTCATGGCATGCCTTTATGACCTATAACCCTCTATGACAGGCATGATTCCATAGCAAAAATGCAACCGCAATTCTCATGGCATGCCTTGGTGCCCCATAACCCGATGGACATTATTCCGTAGCGAATACGCAACGAAATTTCTCGTGGCATTCCTTGGTGCCCCATAACCCGCTATGATGGACATTATTTCGTAGCAAAAATGAACCGCATTTCTTGTGGCATGCCTTTGTGCCCCACAACTCGCTATAACGGACATTATTTTGTAGCAAAAATGCAATTGCATTT
Source organism: Adenophora triphylla var. japonica (assembly GCA_022495995.1). Classification (NCBI taxonomy): domain Eukaryota; kingdom Viridiplantae; phylum Streptophyta; class Magnoliopsida; order Asterales; family Campanulaceae; genus Adenophora; species Adenophora triphylla. Next base: position 300,191 of record JAFEMH010000787.1, read on the forward strand.
CCTGTGGCACGCCTTTGTGCCTCACAACCCACTAGGACAAACATTATTCCGTAGCGAAAACATAACTACATTTCTCGTGACATGTCTTTGTGCCCCACAACTCGCTATAACAGACATTTTGTAGCGGAAAACTTAACTGCAATCTCTTTCAACAAAACAAACACACCAGCACAAGAAAACTGAGTAGTCCTCTGGGTATTCATCGCCATTTAAGCAAAATTGCCTACATATGGGGCGTTCTCTCTACTTATTTCATTACGTACACAGGGGGCATTCTCTATACCCTTTTTCTTTTTTGTCTCTTTACTTTCCTCTTCTCTAAGTCTTTCTGTCTTGATGTCCAAGGCGGATGTCTGTTCTATCATCGACGCATTTTGCTTCGCAATCCTCATCACCGAGGGGCTCTGTAGACACCCCGACTTGGACCGCTCATACCCCATTGCATACATAGTCTTGCTTTTCATTCTTATTTATTGCTTTTTGTTAACCTTCGTATAATTAAGTTAAGTTCTTAACTGATTTTATTAGTTTTGGACTAAACTGAATAACAAAGTTAACTTTTAGGGTCTTTTCTATCATTTACTTATTCTGAAATTCGGGCGAGTCATGCTAGGGTTATGTAACACGTGCGAGTTAGACACATTAAAAGTGACTCGTGCGAGTTTCATGGTCAAAGACTGATATCCCTCCAAAACTCTCTCATTTCAGATTTATAACCCCATTTGGTCTTTACTCCATGCTTGATTCGGGGCAAGCAATCCTTTGGAGTTTCTTTCACACTCTTCTTCACCTTTTTCACCTATAAAAGAAGCCACTAGCCTCCTTGAATGTGTAAGCTTCCAACACCCAAAACTTGCCTAGAAAATACCAAACTCCCTTTCTCCTTCAAAACAAACATTCTCCTAAAATTATATCTCTCAAGCTCTCAAACACACACACACACACACATAAATGTCTTTCTCAAGTAAGCTTTTCAGAGAAGATAAGCCTTGAATACAAGGCATTGTTGGATATCTAGTTTAAACAAGGTTCTTCCTTTTCTTTTATTTATTTTAATTGCCTTCTTCTCTTATTTATGAAATCCCCATCAAAAGGGAGGCTTTTTGAAGGTCATTTCACACGCCTATAATGCTAGTTCAAATTTGCCTCCTCCAGCTTTGCATGTTGGGTTCCATGAGGTCCCTTGTCAGTTTTACAAACTAATGACCTATGGTTCGTATGCCTATAATGCTAGTTCAAATTTCGTTCCGCCAGATAATAGGGACTACAAGCATGTCTACACTCATATCCCTCGTCAGGATGCTTGGACAGGTATCCCCTCCACCAATTCACCTCCTACAGTGACTCCTCTTATGAATGCTAATGTAGGTGCGAGTGCTAGAAACTCGAGTGCTCCGGTTGATCCGAATATCGCTATGTTAATGGATCAAGCGAAGCTAATGTAAGAAATGTTCAATGGATTGACCACTAATACCTCTTTGGCCCAAGCTATTGATCCCAACAAATTAGAGGTTTTCCCTCATAAGTTTTGGATGATGGATTTTGGTTTGATGGAAATTCGTTCCCAAAGACCCATATCGATGGTTACATCCTTGCTATGAGGTCCAAGGATTGTACTCAGGAGCAAGTGGCCGACCACTTCCACTTGACTCTAAGAGGAATGTCGTTGAAATGGTTTTTGAATGTGTGGCCCAAATCCTGTATTATATGGGATCAAATCAGTGAGGTGTTTCTGGAAAAGTATCGTGCTAATCTTTAATGGCAAACAAATCGTAATGATTTGCAAAGCACTTTACAGATGAGCGATGAACCGATCACCGAATTTTACAAGAGGTGGAATTGGAAGTTGAGTGAGATTATGACCCCGCTCGTCGAGGAATAGAAAAAGGAGATATTTCAGTCTTGTTTGATGCCGCAATTGAAAACGGCCATTGGTCACCATTTTTACCCCAATCTCCGTGAAATAGTCAACGTCGGGTCAAAGTTCGACAATTTAGCGCATTCGCAATATGGTAGCTCCGGTCCAAGCAACTCTTACTGCTACCGAGCCTCTACATCCAGGGGCGGATCCAGGGGGCATGGGGGGGCACTTGCCCCCCCCCCAGCGGCGGAAGTACAGTGGAATTTTTTTATTTTTTTTGTTGCCCCCCCCATATTTTTTTGTTATATATAATTAACTTCAAGATTAACACCAGTGAGTGGTGTGGTTCAGCGGTAGAAGGGGTGAAGTTAAAGCCTTTGGTGTCTCCTTTCAAATTCATGTTCGAGCCCTGCTACCTACATTTTCAATTAATTTTATTTGTCCTCCATCTTTGCTATTCTCTCTCTCTCTCTCTCCATTTCTTTCTCTTAACAGTTTTGTTTTTCTCTTTCTCCTAATTTCCTCACATTTTTTCAATCTTAATTAATTAGTTAGGCTTTTCCCATTTTTTTTGTTTTTGTTCTTCCTATTATCCCAAGTTTAATTAGCAAATTTGAATTTCTTTTTTGTACGAGTAATATATTTTAATAAATTGTTTGCGTTAAATACTTTAACATTATTTCAATCGTTCATTGAATTACTTACTTTTATCATTTTTGTTAAATTTCTTAATTCTTTACATTTTTAACTAAAATACATTGTATTTCATGGATTCGACCCATTTTTTACTTGTCCGACCCGATTTTTTTTTTTCGAAGGCGCTGCCCCCGAACCCCCGTGTAATCTTGCCCCCCCTGGGGCAATTCCTGGCTCCGCCCCTGTCTACATCCAATACTTCTTCTGTACCAGGTAAATGGAAAGAGGTCGTAGGTGTGATATATGTCAAGTAGGGGTGTAAATGGTTCGGTTTAGCTCGGTTTGGACAAATTTAGGAGCTAAACCGCTAGTATCGGTTTGGAAAAATTCCAAACCGAGCTGAGCTAAAAAAAAAAATCGAACCGAGCTGAGCTAAATCGGTTTAGCTCGGTTTAGCTCGGTTTGAACCGCGGTTTGAATCAACCAAACAAATTTACAATTACATTTTGTCATAAGCATAGATCCCAAAACAAATGCAGGATTGTTTGGGATGAATTTGAAGAGATCAATAACTTGCCTCACTGCAGTTTTGACTGTACTTGTGGAGTAGCACAGATATTAGAGGAATACACTAATTTGCAGAAGGTGACACAGTTTCTTATTGGTCTGGATGAATCATTTCTGGTATAAGAAGCACTATATTGACTAAATCTCCATTGCCAAGCATAAGTGTAACGTTGTCCTTGTTACTTCAAGATGAGAAATTGAGGGAATGTTCTCCAATACAACAAGCCATAAATATGCAGGATAATACTACTGCATTCTTCACATGGAATGCTCACACTGCTGCAAAGAGTAAGAGCAGTGGCTATAATGGACAAAATGCTGGCAACAATATCAATGGTGGCAATTATAACAGAAGGTTTCTTCCCAAATCTAACCTGTTGTGTGATTTTTGTGGAGGAACAGGACATCAAAAGGACAATTGCTTCTTTGTGCTTGGTTTTCCATCTTGGTACAAACTCTATGGATTTAAACCTGATCCAGCCAAAATGCCCAAGAATTTGAAGTACAAGCCACATACAACTCAATCTAATGTTGTTATGTATCCACGAGGCACAAGTGAAGTGCAACATGAGAAGAATCAGGTGTCAATGTCTGGTGCTGAATACAATCATCTGATGGACTTGATCAATCAGAAGTCTGAGGTGGTTTATGGTGGTTTGGTTTGACTTCATAGCTCGGTTTCGTAGGTCGGTCTCGTAGCTCGGTCTCGTAGCTTGGTTTCGTAGCTCGGTCTCGTAGCTCAGTTTGAAAGCTAAACGGTTTAGCTCGGCTCGGTTCGGCTCAGCTCGGCACCCTCAAACCGCAAGCTAAACCGAACCGCTCGGTTTGGCATTTTTTCAAACCGAGCTAAACCACTCAAATAAAAAAACCGAGCTAAACCCCACGGTTTAGCTCGGCTCGGTCTCAAACCGCGGTTTGAGCTAAACCGCTTACACCCCTAATTGTCAAGGTAGTAGTCCAAACCCATGTCAAACTGCTCCAAGAAATGGTGGCCCCTAAAGAGCGGTTTCAGCGTTATGATGACTTTGGAATGCCTATGGCCAAGGTCTTTGAAGGGTTGGTGAAGCAAGGTCTCCTTAAGCCTCTTGAGAACTACCAACCGAGGAATCCTAATGCCTCTCTTATGTAAACAAGGGTTGCCCTTTCCACAATTACCATGGTCACACAGATGATAATTATGTGGTATTGAGACAAGTAGTTCAAGGTTTGATCGAGGAAGGAAAACTAGAGCGCCCACGCAGCCCGAATATAGTTGACAACCCTTTTTTAAAAAACCCAAGGGTAAATATGATTGAGTTTTGTGAATCTAATTTTGTGAATGCGGTCGGGTTTGGAAGTAGTTTGGAAAGGATAGACTTCTGCACCTATCATGGAGATTTCGGTCATACAACCGAAGTGTGTTTGGGTTCGAAAGGGATGATCCAGGGAGTTAATGGATGACGGTAAGACTAATTACCCCGAAGTTTCCCAGCTTCTCGACCAGTGGTAGTAAAATATTCAAGCCATGTAGATGTTATTAAGCCCAGCTCCCCACTTGAAAATGTGGAAGCTTTGAGAGTGGTGGATATTGGCGATGACATGATCAATTATAAGAAGGTACTTACACAGTACATGGAAGACTGTTGTTACATATTGATGATAAAAGAGCTTCATGAGACCATTCAGTTTATGTACGAAAGTGACGATGACGAAGATTATGTTTTGCTCCATCAATGGTGTATTCAAGAAAGGGAAGGGCCTCAAACCTCTGGTTTGTATCCGTTGTCTTGGGACGAGGTCCAAAAAGCATCTTACTTGCCAGCCAATATTGTGACAATCAATGATTTAAGGAACAGTGCTCGACCGTATGCCACCAAAAGTCCTCCTTTATCTCTAGTCAAGTTGAAAGAATCATGTGATGAAGAGTCCAGTAAGGGGAAGTCAGATGTGAATGTGTTAACTCGATCTGGGCAGCTTTCCGTTAGCAATCCGAAAGTTGGTAAGAGGCCTGTTGATCAAATGCCCCTAGCTAGAAAGAAACCCTATGTTAAGGAGCCCGAAGTGTTAGATCCAAAGAAAGAAGATCCAATCTTGACTTAGTTTAAGCAAACTCAAGCAAATATCTCGCTTTGGTCCCTACTCACATCTTTTGAACCTCACAAGTTGAAATTAGAGGAAAGTTCGGCAAGAACCCTGGTGCCAATTGATGTGACCCCATATGAAGTGGTGCAGATGAATTGCAATATCCATTACGGGAATATAATCACTTTCACGGACCTTAATTTTCTGAAATTTAAGGCTAATCATAATGAGCCTCTCTATATCAAAGTCCAACTTGATGAGCGTCATCTCCCCCGAGTTTTAGTTGATAACGATTGGCTATGAATGTGCTTCCAGCCAAGATGATGGATTTTTTGGGAATTAAACCTACAGATTTGAAGCCTTCGATCCAAACCATTAAGGCTTATGATTCTACCTTTCGCTTTGTTTTAGGGTTTGCCACTTTGAAACTTTGGTTCGGTAAGGGAATGATGGTGATGGATTTTCAATTGATATTCCTATTTTCATTACTGCTCTTTTGGGTCGACTTTGGTTGAACCAAATCAATGGAATGGCATCTACTTTACATCAGTGCATGAAGTTTGTGTCGGGAAATGACCTCACCATTATCTATGGAGATAGCGTGACCATCGAGGGTACAAGGCATTCTTGTTTTGGAGATCAAACATGATAATGACGACATTTCGTTGACTGAATTCACTATTGAAAGCCCGAAGACCCAAGTTTGTTGCATAGATCTTACCGTTAAAATGGACAAGATTCCTCCGGTCATGAGGATAATGCGTAAAATGATCTACCTTTCGGCTTGGTTTGGGAAAGAGACTCCAGGGCTCGCACAAGATTATCGAGGTCATAGAGCAAATGAGACGTCATGGTTTGCGGTACAAGCCTACTCCCGAAGACGAAAGGGAAAAGAAAGCAATTACCCGTAAAAAACGCTTGGCTGCTTCAGGAGGAATCCCATATGTGGCTCCTGCTCTCCGTCGTTATAGTTTTGATATGAGCCACTACTTTGTGAAGAAAGATGACCAGGTTGATAGCATGAGGCCAAAAGAGCCAGAGATGATTGATAATTGGATAAAGCTACAAGAAAACCTCAAGAAGTTTAGAGGAGCCGGTGCCTATCCCGTGAGGAGGATGTTTCTTGACCTGCCAAATATGTTTTCCTAATTTTAACCGTTGGAACAAAAACGATCCATCAAACAATGAACCGACTCATAACTAGATTAAGAAGAGAAGAAGAAGAAGAAGAAGACGAAGACGGAAGCGTATACCTTGAGATTCCATAATTGTTCTTGTTCTTGTTCTTGATGAAGATATGAAGATAGTCTTTGATTTAGGAAGAGTAGATCTTCTAAATGATGAGTGCCTTTTTAGTCTCTTTGTTCTTCAAGTACTTAGGAAGAATTTTGACTGAATGAGAATGAAAAATAACTAGTGATTCATAGGCTTGATGGATAGGCCTTTATATAGGAATCCAAGGGGCACTTCATTTAGGGACTACACCTATTGATATATAAGATATTACCATTATGCCCATCATTTAATGGTATACTTATATTATGGAATTCTACATATTATTTAGAGTTCTATACTTTATACCATATATTATAATATTGATCATTATATTATTAAGTATTTATATGTTACATTAATCCATGTTCTTACAATCTCCCACTTGGATTATTATAACATATACCTTCACTTAATAAATTTCTTCAATCATATTTATAACACAAATGACAACCCTTATGTGCACTTTGTTGTCATTCGAAAACAATCCCGTCCATTAGTCATATAAGTATAAGGACTAAAGGGGCATTCGTTGTAATTGATTCGCAACTAAACCCACATTAATCACATATATATATCCAACTAAATGACATAGATAAAGTATAGATATGTAGCATGGAAAATTAATGAATATATATGAAGAATGCATATATATATTCTCCAACTAGTCCTACTTTAACCAAATGAGATCAATTTAAATGAAAACAACACAAGGAAATAGAAACATTTAAAACTCCCACTGATTTAGGCATTATCAAAAGTCATTACACCCATATGAGCAACATGCTCGTGAAATACTAAAGGAGATAACGCCTTAGTAAATGGATCCGCTAACATGGAGTTTGTACCAATAAGTTCTATTTCTATTTGTTCATTTTGTACTCTTTCTCTCACAACAAGAAACTTAATATCTATATGCTTAGATTTAGATGAACTCTTGTTGTTGTTAGAGTACAATACCGCGGCCCGATTGTCACAATATAACTTAAGTGGTCTTTCAACACCTTTGACAATTCGCAGTCCTTCAATGAATTTACGCAGCCATATAGCTTGATTGGATGCCTCATAGCAAGCAACAAATTCGGCTTCCATGGTGGAAGTAGTAACTAATGTTTGCTTGGCACTTCTCCAAGATATCGCTCCACCGGCCAAAGTGAAGACATAACCCGATGTCGATTTGCGACTATCTTGACATCCAGCAAAGTCCGAATCGGAAAAACCAATGATCTCAAGATGATCCGACTTTGTATATGTAAGCATGTAGTTCTTCGTGTTTTGTAAGTATCTCATCACTCTATTGGCTGCGACCCAATGTTCTCTTCCCGGATTGCTTTGATATCGCCCAAGCATGCCAACAATAAAGGCAAGATCTGGGCGAGTACAGACTTGAGCATACATTAGGCTTCCTACTGCCGATGCGTAAGGGATATTTTACATATACTTGGATTCAAGATTATTATTAGGACATTGATTTAGATTGAACTTATCTCCCTTAGAGACCGGGGTGTCATGTGGTTTACAATTTTCCATGCTAAACCTTTGTAATACCTTTTCTATATAGCTCTTTTGTGATAATCCTAACATACCTCGTGAGCGATCACGATGTATTTGGATTCCTAATACAAAAGAAGCTTCTCCAAGATCTTTCATCTCAAATTTGTTTGAGAGAAATTTCTTGGTTTCCTTAAGAAGGTCCTTATCATTACTAGCAAGTAAAATGTCATCCACATATAAGACCAAAAATATAAATCTACTCCCATTGAACTTATGGTACACACAATCTTCACCAAGATTCATTTCAAAACCGAATGAAAGAATAACTTGGTTAAATTTTAAGTACCATTGACGAGACGCTTGCTTAAGCCCATAAATGGATTTCTTGAGTTTACAAACTAGTTGACTAGTTTGATCCGAATCAGTCACCATTTCTGGTTTCTTCATATAGATAGTTTCCTCAATGTCACCATTGAGAAAAGCTGTCTTTACATCCATTTGATGAAGCTCGAGGTCAAAATGTGCCACTAAAGCCATAATGATTCTAAAGGCATTTTTAGAGGATACCGGTGAAAATGTTTCTTTGTAATCAATGCCTTTTTTTGAGTAAATCCTTTAGCGACAAGACGCGCCTTATGTCTTTCCACATTACCTTTTGAATCCCTTTTGGTCTTAAAGATCCATTTACATCCGATGGGTTTCACATTCTTAGGTAATGAGACAAGATCCCAAACATCATTATCATTCATGGATTTTAACTCTTCATTTATGGCATCAATCCATTTATGAGAATTTGGACCACTAATGGCTTCATGGAAGGTGATTGGCTCATCTCCCACTAAACCTAACGGTTCCTTATTCTCGGCAAGATACACATCATAATAATCCGGTATAGCACTCCTTCTTGCTCTATTAGATCTTCTTAAGGGCACCGGTTCTTCTTGATTTTGAGGGTGTTGAATTTCCTCATCAACATTTTCATGTTGTTCATTAATAGGAGAATTAACGTCATTTTGAATTATATGTTCTTGTCGAATTTCAGGCACAACTGCTTGATTTTCGATAGGAACTATAGGAAGAGGTATAGAAACGAATTCCTCTTCCATTTCTTCAAATTCAAAATTACTATTCAAATTTTCCCCTCTAAATTCAACATCCTCAAAGAACCTAGCATTTCCCGTCTCGAAAAGGTTCTAGTTTTAGGGTCATAGAATTTATATCCCCTAGATCTTTGAGAATACCCTACAAAATAACTACTAAGCCTGTCTTAGCGTCCAACTTTCCTTCGTTAGGTTTATAAGGCCTAGCTTCGGCTGGACAACCCCAAACATGAAGATGATTTAGGGACGGTTTCTTTCCGGTCCATAATTCATAAGGGGTTTTGTTAGTAGCTTTTGAAGGAGCTCTATTAAGTAGGTAGGTTGCGGTTTTCAAAGCATCACCCCATAATGAGTGAGGTAAAGAAGTACAAGAAACCATACTTCTTACCATATCCTTAAGGGTTCTATTACGTCTCTCGGCTACACCATTCATGCTAGGTGTCCCCGGCATGGTGTAGTGAGGGACAATCCCACACTCTTCCAAATAGCGAGCAAAAGGACCCGGACGTTGTTCTCCCGAACCGTCATTCCTACCGTAGTATTCACCACCACGATCGGATCTAACGTTCTTAATAGTCTTTTCAAGTTGATTTTCAACTTCGGCTTTAAAAGACTTGAAAACGTCCAATGATTGAGACTTTTCATGAAGTAAATAAATGTATCCATAACGAGAGAAGTCATCTATGAACGTAATAAAATATGTTTGTCCGTTCCATGAAGGGGTAGGGAACGGTCCACATATGTCCGTATGAATTAGTTCTAAGACTTTTGTAGCTCTCAAGGATTCATTTTTGTTTGTACTATTCGTGAATTTTCCTTTAAGGCATTCAATACAAAAGTTATTTTCCGGAGTATCAAGCTTATGTAATATTCCCTCGGACACAAGCTTGTCAATTCTCCTTTTGGAGATATGACCCAAACGCCTATGCCACAAAGTATAAGAGTTTTTACTTGAAAACTTTCGTTTTGTGCCTCGAGAGTTAGTTTCATTATTTTGGGACTCATTTAATGAATTGACTGTGTCAAGTAAATATAGATTATCAATGTAAGATAAAGAACTAGTACCAAAAAGCTTTGAATCAAAATATAAATTGCATTTATTATTACCGAAGATACAGGAATAACCTTCCCGATCTAATGTAGTGACGGAAATTAAATTCCGTCTAAAGGATGGAATAATAAATACATTATTCAAAACTAAATAATATCCGGTACTAAGAGATAATCTAAAAGTCCCTATGCCCTCCACCTCTACCGGCTTTCCCCTCCCATGTAGATGAATCTTTCACCTTTATTGGGCGTTCGGTAGTTCAGGCAACCCTGCATACATGAACTTATGTGAGTAGTTGCACCGGAGTCTAACCACCATGTATACGAAGGAATTGAAACTAAATTAGCTTCAGTACAAACAAAGCTAAATGACATACCTTTCTTAATTCGCCATTGGCGATACTTAGGGCAGTCGGGCTTCATGTGAGTGGGGTCCTTGCAAAAGAAGCACTTTTTCACCTTTTGATCATTTGATGATCCCTTAGGCTTCTTTGATGCAACTGCAATCTCCTTACCTTTTCTCTTTATCCCACGAGAAGAGGTAGATGCATAATGAACACTTTCGGGTTTAGATTGTTTCAATCTATCCTCTTCCTCTGTCACATGTGAAATCAATTCATTGATATTCCACTTGTCCTTTTGACAGTTATAGGTCTTTTCAAAATGACCGAATTGATGAGGAAGAGAAATTAAAGCCAAATGCACAAGCAAGTCTTCCGAAAGGTCTAACTTGAGTGCCTTTAATTTAGAAGATAGATGAAACATTTCCATTATATATTCCCTTATGCTTCCAGGTGCCCTTATACCTCATGGAAACAAGCTTCCTTAAGGTAGCACTTGTTTCCGATTTATCGCTTTTGCAAAGCGTTCCTCTAGGGCATCCAAAAAGCCTTTAGCTCCATTATCCTCGGAGACATTGTTCAAAAATGTCTCCGGGACTGCATTCTTTATAATGCTTAGGCTGACGCGATTAGAACGCTTCCACCTCTCTGAACTCAAGCGGTCTTCCGCAGTGCTTTTATCAGTTAGAGGGGCAGGAGCTTGTTCTCTTAATGCGAGGTCAAGGTCCAAACAGCCTAAGACCATAATAATCTTGTTTTTCCAAGTTTTAAAGTTTGTCCCAGTTAGCAAGGTATTGAGTTTAAGGCAGTAGTAACAGATGAAGCACTGATCAAATCTGAATGAAGAGAACAAAAGAATGAAACAAAACATATATAAGAAACTACACAATGATTAATTATATCAAAATGAATTCCATCATAATAAAAGATAATCAACATGACATCAAGACTAATCTTTGGATTGCGAATTGACTCATAATTTGATTTATCTTAGGGTAAACAAATAGCTCAAACAATACACTTTAAATACTTGCCTTCCTTTGGGCCGGATCAAGTATAAAAAATGTCCTAAAATTTAAGGTATTTGTTCCCCGGCAATAAAGAATATAAACAATTCACTTTAAACACCCGCCTTCCTTTGGGATGGTTCACAGCATTTAAAATGACCAAAAGTTTAGTTCAATTATTACCCCATGAATGTAAATACTTAGTCAACAACAAGGTCTCCTTTGGGAAACAAGCATGTTATCACATATCAATATTTACATTCATCTTTTAACAAGTTTGAATTTAATCAACAAGGTCTCCTTTGGGAAACAAGCATGTTAATTATATCCAAAAATGTTAAGGATATAATTAATCGGAAATAAAAGGCCTAAAGGTTATTTCTGAAAATTTAAAGGGTAAATAAATAAGTGAAATTTATCATTAAAAGATAGTATCCTTTTGTTCTACCCGTCCATTCTTAATGTTCGATAACTCTAAGAACCGCCGAAGCGCGACTGGTGTCCAGATACTATAATTTACTAACAAATTATCACAAAAGACAAAAAGGGTATGAATGACCAAAAAATTGCAGTTCTATAAACATTGAAGCTTCTGCACACATGGGCGGCCGCGCAGGTCAAGGTGGGCGACCGCCCAAGCTTCAATTCCACAAATTTTGAAGTCGCTGTACACATGGGCGACCGCCCAGGTCAAGATGGGCGACCGCCCAAGCTGCATTTCACAGGCATTGAAGTTGCTGTACACATGGGCGACCGCCCAGATCAAGATGGGCGACCGCCCATGTGCCCAGTGCCCAGATTTGACGAAAAGTCACCATTTTTAACACCCTTTTATGAACAGTTTTGAACCCTTTTATGAACAGTTTTCAACCAAATAAAGAGAGTCATACCATGGCCCGGCGCCCTCGGAGGGCGCCGGGCCCTTTGCCAGGACAACGAGACATAACATCCAATACCCTTTAGACTATCAATTCTTAACTTAATGGTGAATAATTATTCAACCAAAGCAAGTAGATCCTTATACTCACATCACATTTTTAAATGTGTGGCTATACATTTGAACAAACTCACAACGCATCAAATGATGGTGGCTATGTCCAAAATAGGATAATCTTACATTAAGAATTGAAAGCCTTGAGTAAACCAAAATCAGAAATAGAATGAAGTTTATGAATATAATACTCTTAGACAAGATGAGTATCATGAACAAGAACAAAACTAAATGAAATCATACAAGAATTAAAGCATAAGGCTTTATAAGAATTTCAAACTCAATCTAGTATATGAGTAGGCTCTGATACCAATTGTTAGAACAAAAACGATCCATCAAACAATGAACCGACTCATAACTAGATTAAGAAGAGAAGAAGAAGAAGAAGAAGAAGAAGAAGAAGAAGAAGAAGACGAAGACGGAAGCGTATACCTTGAGATTCCATAATTGTTCTTGTTCTTGTTCTTGATGAAGATATGAAGATAGTCTTTGATTTAGGAAGAGTAGATCTTCTAAATGATGAGTGCCTTTTTAGTCTCTTTATTCTTCAAGTACTTAGGAAGAATTTTGACTGAATGAGAATGAAAAATAACTAGTGATTCATAGGCTTGATGGATAGGCCTTTATATAGGAATCCAAGGGGCACTTCATTTAGGGACTACACCTATTGATATATAAGATATTACCATTATGCCCATCATTTAATGGTATACTTATATTATGGAATTCTACATATTATTTAGAGTTCTATACTTTATACCATATATTATAATATTGATCATTATATTATTAAGTATTTATATGTTACATTAATCCATGTTCTTACATTAACACCTCCTTATCCCTAGTATATATATAACAACTCTAGCAACTATTTTTCCAAATACTTTATTCTAGTTTTACATCTTTTCTTGGAGGATTTAAGGATTCAACTCCAGGTTTGTATGTTCTTTATTTATTTCTTTGTCATTGTTCTTATGACTCTTAGTAGCTAATTTCTTTTATTTAAAGGATTGGATGTAATAACTATTGTATCTATATGCTATATATGATTTAATTTTTCCAATCTATCTTTTTCCTGTTCATCACAATAATTCCGTTTTTTGGTTTCAACTTTATGTTAAGAAAATTTTTGCTATTTAATTACTTTGGTATAAATTCTTACACTTGCATGTAGGTTTATACATAAACTATTATTGTGATGATTAGATTTAATTTAGGGCCTTATGGAAGTCAAATGGATCTAGGTTCTAATATTCTTAAATGATTAATAAACTCTTTGCATGTTAATCGAACCTTACAGAAAGAATAATATAAAGAGAGTAATAAGATTACAATCCGGCCACCTAACCGTCCCAATCCCTACTTTAATGAATGGATCCTTGAATGAGATTGATCCCTTTACTATTAAATAGCATAGAATGAAGATAGTTATGATACTAAATCTGTGTATCCCTTGTTAATCTGAATTAATCTCCTTTTTACTTGCTTTATTAGTTTAATCATTAATTTTTGTTTTAGCAGGATAATAAACAATCTAACGAAATCCCTTTTTTTGTTACTTTTTAATTGCTTAAATCAACTTGTTATCAATAAGTCTCTGTGGATTCGACCCTTACTTGTGCATATTACTACACCGATCACTAGTGCACTTGATATGTAATTATTACATGAGGGGAGATTTTCTCCATCATGTTTTTGAACGCGTTGCCGTGGACTTGGGATTAAAACAAGTTTGTTTAGGTAGTGTAAATAGTTTTCTTTTGTTTTTCTTATTTTTTTTAGTTTGTTTTTTCTTTATTTCATATAAAATTAAAGTGTGAGATGCTCAAAGAGGGATGTACGGAATGAGCCATTATAATATTCAAAAGTTGGGTCAAAATTGTGGTTCTTGTTCATGGGCTTCTAATGCTTGTCCGTTTAGGACATATTTCCTGAGTATTCCCCACAGGTGCAAGAAAGGAGTTCATTCCAGCCATTGCAACCACAATATAATTACTTTCTCAACTCTTATAAACAAGGGTGGGGAAACCATTCAAACCAGGCATTGACGAGTTGTGAACCTTTTTATTATGATTCACCTCAACCTAAAAAGCAACCGCTGGAGGAGGCTATGAAAATAATGAAAGAGGAAAATCTCAAAAAAACAAAAGCAATTTGATGCAACTATGAGTAAGCTGGGAGCACAAGTTAATAAATTGGTAGAGTCAATGAGGGATTGTGAGCGAGATACTAGTCCTATTAAGCCTGAACAGAATGAATCAAACGCCACCCAATGGGAGGATAATTCCATTAGTGACGTATTACTAACTCCCTCTTCATCTCCTGCTAGGAATATTGTTGTTGATGAAGATGTTGATTGTGAAAAGCATGGGGTGGAAGAGAAATTAAAAGACAATGGGGTTGTTCATGTTGATATGGTTATATCTGACCAAATCGACGAGCACAACCTTAATGAAGGCCTTCTTCATCCCATTGAAAGTGCGAAAGTTAAATCTTCCATCATTCTTGTGCCCCCGCCTATTTATGAGGGCGGAAAAAGTGGCAAGGCTCGCAAGATAAGAAGCCCAAAAAGCGAAAACGTAAAATATTACCTTGGGCACTAAATGATCTCATATCTCGAGGAATTTATATGAGGCTTGATCTGAAAGTAAGGACCCGTAAACCATAAAGTGAGCCAAATGAAGGAAGGTGAAATTCAAAATCCAAGTAAAATTGGGGTTATATTCGGGCTAACGACTCTAAACAAATACGCTTGTTGGGAAGCAATCTAACTAGGCATGTTTTTTTTATTTGTCATGTCAACCCTTGAATCCAAGTCTTACTTCTATTATTTTTATGCTTTGAGGACATAGCATGTTTTGAGTTTGGGGGTAGGCAATGTTAGTTTTGAGTCACTCTTGTGAGTCTCTCCGAGTTTGTGCATTTATATGGGAGTGGAGTGTAAATAGTGTCACTCTAAAAAAATAGGAAAAAAATGAAAAAAATTGTTCTTTTCATATTTTGGTATTTTGGCTAATGTCTATGATGATTTGAGAGTTTTAAATTGTGAATCTTAATTGTTATTATCAATATATGGATATAATTACATTGAAACGTGTGAATTATGATTGCTTTACCTTTCACTTCCATGTTATTTTCTTGATCATTGTTATCAACCTAACCTATGAGACCTTTATATGATCAATTTGACATTCTCGGGGTTCTTAGAACATGTTACCGTGGTTAGAGTGGATGATTATCCCTCCCTAGTTAATATTAGGCGCTTCTGAGGGATTTTAAGGGAATTTCAGAGAATTGAGGGACTTGTTAGTAAAAAATTGACTTACACAAAAAAGGGGGCTTGACTCGAGATGGGCAAGCCTCAAAAAAAAAAAAAAAAAAAAAAAAAAAAAAAAAAATGTTAGCATTACTGTCAATAATACATCAAATAGGCTACTCGAGAAGTGATGTATGACTATTTTCTTTGAACCCTTTTGTGAGTCTTTAACTTTCTAGTCAATTAAATATTTCCGCTAGAACCCATTTTGAGATTTAATAAAAATGGAAATCTATCACAAATTGAGAGGTTATCAAAAACTGTCATTCGCCTTAATTTTGTACCCACGTTATCTTACCCCTACACTTACACAATATTTTCTCACCTTTTCAAGAAAGTGAAACTAAGGAATGAATGGGAGATTGTGAGTTATGCATGGAAAATCAAGGTATTGAGTGGAAAGAAGCCAATAAATGAAAGAAAGGGGTTATGTATTGTGTTTAAAGAGGGGCATGCGCAAAGTATTTAGTGCATAATATTTTTCGTGATCCTTATATATGAAAAACAAAAGAAAAGAAAAAAATGAAGAAAATCTGAAAAAAAAAAATTGCTCTCTTATATGTTATGAAAACTGTGATTCAATGTGAACAAAAGAAATAAGGGAATGTGATCAACCCTTTGTATGGAAATATGCAAAGTTCTAAGTTTGGGGGTTGAGACATTGCGTTGGCATGGGTGAGTGGAAAGATACACTCAAGTGAGGTTATATTTTGAAAACTTTCTAGTTTCACTTGCTTAACTTCGTATGTCATAACCTTTATTTATAACCGTGAACCTAGATCACGATTGCCGCGATAAATTACAAGCCATTAAGCCATATTTGATCCTTAAATAGTAGCCGGGTTGACAGTTGTAATTAAACATACACACGAGTGTCCTTGTGGAGAATTTTCATCTTATTATTTTTGGTTTAGAGCATGAAACAAGTGACTATAAAATATCATATTTTGGTGATGATGATCTCCCATTAATTATTCATCTTTCATATTGTGGTTGAGAATTGTAAGTTAGAAGCATCAATGTAATTGTAATCCCATGTTCATAATAACTCTTATAGATTATGTGTGTTTCTAAGAATCGCAGACTTACATGGCTAACAACCCTTTATATGATTAGAACATCCAAAAAATATTTGGGATTTTTACCAATAAATCCCTGAGATATGGTGGAATTTACTAATAAAAACATCATATTTTAATTTTTACCTTAAGACCCCTGAGTTGAAATCAAAACCCCCGTAGAGTCCTTTTCCTCTTTATAATAATCCTAATGGCAAAATTACCCCTACCCTCACGTAATTTTCTCCCTCTCTAGGGGCAATCCACTCTTTCTCTCTCTTCATCAATCTGTTTTCATCGTCGATCGTGATGCGGTGGTGCTCTTCTCTCTCTCTCTCTCTCTCTCTATGTCTTCTCCAGGATAAGGCTTCTCAAAATATTTCATGTATTCCACTTATTGATTCTTACTTTACTACCTCTCAATCAATTTTTTCTGTTTTAGGATTTTCATTATGCAATTTTTTTATTAGGTCAATCTTGGGATTACACTATGGGACTCAATCCGTTCAAAGATATGATTCTTCTACTTTCAATCCTTAGGTTGTTAAGTTAAATCCATAATTTAATGTTATTAGGCTATCATATTACTCCCTATGTCCCTAGTTGAACGTCGGGAAAAAATTTCAAATTTGTTCTTGATCAAGAGCAAATGTGAAAAAGAAATCGATATTCATTAAGGGGTGGAGAGAGTAGTTAAGTTAATAAAATTTGGGAAGTTGTAGAAAATTGACAAGCTCAAAGTTTTGTAGGTGTTTATCAAGGGATAATCACTGTAGAGTGGCATGATATCCTTCTTGACTACCACTGGAAATATTGTACTCTCTCCATCTCTAAAAGTTAGTTCTACTTTTTTAGTTGTTAACTTGAATCAACTTTTAATAATTTAGAATCATTTTAAATATCCTAATGAAAATCAGAAACTTGTTGATATAACATTGTAAATACTATCAATAACAAGTTTAGATTTTCATTAGGATGGTTGAAACTAACCTAAATTATTGCTCAAAGTTTACTCAAACTAACAACTAAAAATTGGACTAACATTTTGGGACGGAGGAAGTAATTTATTTATATCCACATATTGGACTCTCTTATTTTATGTATATATACATCCATAACTAAGTTTCTAACTGAAATGGTTGAAATTATTTTCCGCCAGATGTAGGCAAACATGATATTCCTTGTTCCCCAAAGTTCCCTTATATGGTGAGTGTTTGTGCACAAGATTGGCTAAAAGTGTCTATTATGATTGATGGAATTGAGTGAAGAACTAGTTTGAAGAATGACTGAAAGAACTAATGTATTAGTTACTTATCGTTTGGATCTCACATGGATTTGGACATATTTTGGAGGGGAGATCTTATAAAGAGGGACTGTGTTGGTGGTTGATTTAGGTTTGAATGTAGGTTTGTTTGATGATGGAGGAGGAAGTAGCGGTTGTGGTCTGGATGTGGTCTCAGATGATGAAGCTCTCCTTCGACCGGCGGCCATGTCTGTCTTATTTTCCTCTTTGGAAACGAAGCGGCAACGCAACTCTCTATTTGGATTGTTTTATTTCCTCTTTGATGGTGTTGTTTCCTCTTTCTTTTTAGCAATAGTAGCTAAGGTGTAAGGTGATTCACTCGTCTCATGGACATGCCATAGATATGTGAATTATGCGTATGACTTGGCCATTCTACTTAAAAAATGAAATATATTAATTTATCAGTTGTTTAGACGGTACATACGAACATATTTATCTCTACTTTCATAATTAATAAATTGATTTATCGGTTGCTTAAAGAGGATGTAGTAGAAATTTTAATTCTCATAAGTGAGAAATGAAATTTTATCCTAATTGTAATTGATAAATGAATTTATTCGTTTTACAAATGAAAAATGAAAAAAAAATAGTGCTATTGTGAACAATAGCAATATGAATTTATCAGTTTTACAAGCCAAAAAAACTGGAAAAAAAATATGGGACATGAATTTATAAGTTTTAAAAGTAAAAAATAGAAAAAATAAATAAAAATTAGCGCAATTTTGAGCAATTGAGATTTGAATTTATCAATGATAAATTGATTTGTCAACTGTTTAACGGGCATATGACTTTACACAAGTATGAAATCACATAATCGTGAAATCAATTTATTTATGCTATTTATAAGATGCAAAGACAATAATTTCATCGTTACCTTTAAACAACCTAAAAATTGATTTATTAATTGTTTAATGGATATGTGACAACATACTCACCTTAAATTAATAAATGAGAAATTGATTTCTTTGTTGTTTAAAGTGTATTCCACAACAAATTAATCTTTAAATTTAATCACTTGAGAAATTAAGTATCAATTGTGAAAACTGAGAGATGAATTTATCAGTTTTATACTCAATTATTAACGAATAAGAAATGAATGTCTCACTTTTCATACTTAGGCGTGAACAAATGAGAAATGAATGCCTCACTTTTCATACTTAGGCGTGAACAAATGAGAAATGAATGTAACAATTTTTTACAAGTGAAAAATAAATTTTTTATTTCTAAAATTTAAATTATTTGATAAGTCTACTTGTTTGATTAGTCCAAAATGTATGATTAAAATGGTGATTTTGAATCATGTTTTCAGTGTCTAAATGTTGAGATATTGTACTTGAAAATTTTAAGGAAAAAAAAGGAAGAAAGAGAAAGAAAACAACGCATGATTAACAAGCGCTAAGCGCTGAAGCGATTACTATGCCCATGTGTTCGTGTGTTTACATCTAGGGGCACTTTTGTCCGGACAAAATACAAAATACAAAATACTACTTTTTTGCGAGTTTTGAAAATATCTGTTCTTAAAGATCGTTTTCATTTGGCTAAAAGACTTCAAAACTTTATGGTTTAATTCCACAAGTCCCCCCGGTTCAAATCATTCTCCATAAATATCCATGATATTTTCAAAAGCTCACATACAACATTTGGTCTAAATCAAAATTTCAAATAAATCCAAAACTCTTCATAATCGCGCTTCGCCATTCCAACAAAGAAGCACCAAGTCGTAATTTCGATGGTCACAGTGACGTAGACAGTCAAGAACGACGACTTTGAGTTGACTACTTTCATAAACGGATTGTTTCAACCAATTCTACGCCGATTGAATTGATTTTTGTGCAAAATTCCAAATTCTCGTTACAATCATAATTGGGAGAATTTCAAGGTTGAAAATTATGAACCCTAGAAGCCGAAACATTGAATTGGAAGTTGAAAATTGGGAATGAGATTCCTTCCTCAAATCAAGACGGAGAAAAAAGTCAATCATTGCGAGATGTCTGAGTTCTAGTAAGAATTTATAAAAAAAATACTCTTATAAACGAATATAAAAATATTTTTTTTCACAATTTAAAGGAAACAAATTAATTTTATATCTACATACCTTAAAAGCGTATGAGCGAATTTAAAATCTAATTTAGATATTTATAAATTTGTTATTTAGCTAGTGTGGATCTACTTTATTTGTTAATTTTGAACGAGGGGAGGGATAAGAACAACACGTTTCCGGAGCCTTTATTCACGATGGAGCCTTTATTCACGATAGAGGGATAAACTGTTTAACAAAGTCACCTCAAAAAGTGTGAGCGAGAGCCAACTTTTTCACCCTATTCCAGACGGAACCCCTTCGTCTTCCGGCCGTCGCTCCGCCGCATAACCGCCGCCGTAGCAAAACGTGTAGCCTTAGGTAACTCTCCTTCACTCTATTGATGTATGATTGCTCTCATAAAGATGCTGTTGGTGATATACCGACGCTGATCAGAGTTACTAGGTTAGAATGAATTGGCGGTTCATTGGTTTTAGTATGTGTATTGGTCGATGCTACTTTATTTCGTATGGTTCTGAATTGATCGCTGATTTGTCCAGGCTAATTGTTCAATTTTATCTGTTTGGATTGGTTGTTATTTTTTTATGGAAGTCAGAGTATTGTTCATGTAAAGAAATTTGCGTGTTTAATCTTCATATTTTTGTTATTGGCGTGGAAAAGGATCGGGGGATTAGTAGTTTTTTAACCTAAAGATTATTAATGCTATAAAATGGCTGAATCAACAGGGCCTTATATTGATCTTTCGTTTGTCTTGCTCTTGATTGCTGAATGTTTGAAGGGAATGTGAGTTAATCAAGTTTGAGCTTGTATCACCACACTGAAATGGACCTACGTGATAACACTCCATTTTTGTAATAGTTGGCCACTTGTAATTTCTTGACGTGAATATGAACATTTTTTTATTTTTTCTCTGAAAAAGAAAAGAAGTGTTTTATATTGAAGAGAAGAATATACACGGGATGGACTAGATGTCCATAAAAAATAAAAAAATATAAAGCAACTGTTACAATCAAAATTTAAGCAATCACATCAACAATCAAAATCTAAGCAATCGTCACTGACCAATCATGTTTTAAATCCAATATCGACAATCCTCTAAAAGCACCATTGACAAAAGCCCAAAGAGAAGCTGTAGAAACTACTCTATCCCATAGCAAATGATTCGGAAGATGGTGATTCCTAAAAATTCTATTATTTCTCTCCATCCATAAACACCTCTAAATAGCTAAAACGCTACAATTCCACAATTGAACTGCATCCTTCTCTCGCCCAAAGCCCCAAAACTGAGTAAGCAAAAAAGAGTTCAATGAACCGGTCACACCCATTTTTCTCCAGTCACATCGTATACTTGTTCTTCAAAGCTATAATAGATGTGTTTCATAGTGCTTTTTAATTAGTTGATAACAATGCAATATTATCTACAAGGAAATAACTTTACGTCAAATTCAATGTGTAAATTCAGAATTTTTGCTTTAATTGTGGAAAAGAGGGAGTATTATATCTGTTAATTATGTATTCGAATATTCTACTTGTGGTAGTGTGGTTTGATGATAATTTTGTGTCCAATTGTTTTGTTGGTTTTAGATATGTATTGTTCCAACTATATTTTTGAGCAACTTATTAAGTTGGTGCAAATACTTGAATATTGAGGATGATATCACTTATGTAGCATTGCCATTGTCTATCCCTAGCATATGCTTTATAAAACATTGTTTGTCCCAAGATCGGTCATGCATAGAATTATACATTTTTGTCCTTTTATCCAACATTGAACCCCTCCCACACGTTACCAGGGAAAATCAAGTGTTGTCTTTCTAAAGAATCAAAGGCATACTCCCTCCGGTTGAAAATAGATGTCGCTTTGGAAGCTAAATATTGGTTCAAAATACGACATTTTGGGACTTAAAGCCTTTAAATCCTAATTTACCCAATACATTGAAATTTGTTCCATTGTAATAATTGTACTTTTTGAGTGAAATAATGTATGAGAGAAAAATAGTTAATATGGGCATTTTCGGTACTTATCTTATAAAGTTGTAGTAATAATTGCATTTCTTAAAGTATGTGAAAACCTCCAAAACGACGTCTATTTTGAACTGGAGGGAGTAAATTTTGAGAGAAAAATCTGTAATTGTAGGTGTCTAACCTAGCTCTGATCGATTCTAGCACAGATCTGACTATCAAATGTCTAATAACTATCAAAAGATACAGCGAAGGTCGCCTTGAGAAGGGCTACCTCATCTCAAGCTTCAGAATTGCTGGAAGTTGCCGATCAGTCCCTTGTTCCAGGCGCTCATAGAGGAAATGACTACAGTCGATGAGGAGAAAAAAAAATCGATCAACTATTTGGTGTTTTGTCCTCAATTCCGTGACTTGAAAACCTAAGGGTTCCTCCGCAAGGTTCGCCCACGGAGGGTGAGTTAGGGCCTAAGATCATGCCGAAAGGCGTAGTCGATGGACAACAGGTTCCCGGTGTGAGATATCACATTGTTCGAGGAACCCTAGATGCTGACGAGCCAATGGCAATTTCTTTTTGCCAAATAGTCCCACGTGCCAAAAGTTGTTTCATTGTGTTTACTTCAGGATTTGCCATGCAATTATGGCGTGAAAGCAATCACCTCGACATCGTCACAGAGTAAAACGTAATCTACGTGAAAATTCTAGGGTCCATGGAGATTTACAGGGTCCGGAACCAAGTGCATTTTAGGTTTCCATGTCCAAGAACATACACTTGCACGGTTGCACCCCGAGATAAACAAAGGCATCCAAAAATAAGTTGGCCCGAGGTTCACAAAATTTAGGAAAGAGTTCTTAAAAGGATGTAGCCTGCTAGTGACTCCCTATCTTCATAAGTTCCAAGGAAATGCCTCTATACTCAAAAATAGGGATCAACAGTTTACTATGCAGGTGACCCAACCTCCAGTGCTCCAATGGGATCTTCTACTTGGCTTTAAGAGGATGGAGCCCCTCCCGACTCCCTATCTTCATAAGTTCCAAGGAAATGCCTCTATACTCAAAAATAGGGCTCAACATTTTACTATGCAATTCCTTCATGAGGATGAACTGGACAAGGGCACTGTCAGCTGGTCCAAGGAAAGTGTATTAAACTGACTTCGAGGCAAGGTCATTGGGTGCTTCACAATAAAGCCAACATGACCCATATATCAGTTAAGCTATGTTACCCGGACTCTTCAAATATGTTGAAGTACCCGTGTCCGACACGTATCGTGTCCGACAAGACACCCTGACACCCACATTTTCATTCGGATACGACAAGAAAAATTAAAAACAAAAAAAGGAGTGAGCTGATTTCATTTATAAAAAATTTACAAGTTTTAATGTTGTTTTACTTAATTATACGTTATATCTTAGCAAAAATAAGAGTGAGTTGACTTCATTTATAAGTAAAGTATATAAATAGACTCAATATATTTTGTTATTAACGTATCCCCGTACCCGTATCCTAATTTTAGGACAGTGTCCCCGTGTCCAATTTTTTGAGAAAAAGTGAATCCGACACTAGGATCCGTACCCGTGTCGGATACCCGATCCCGAGTCCAGGTAACATAGCAGTTAAGCCATATCCTTAAGACTCTGGGTAGCAAAGGAAAATCGATGGTTGTTGGCTTTGGGCCAGAACTGAGCAAGTAACATGTGTTGTGCACCTACACTATTCCCCATGTGTGATGATGCATGCATGAACATCAGTCGCGTACACCTGACAGGTTTGGCCTGATTGTTGAGAGAGAGATAACTGCTTGTGGTTCTCACTCTTGGATTCTTGAAGGTCATTTCTAACAAAAAATTCCCAGGGTCAGTCGATAAGGTGTAGCTGGGAATCTTAAGAATATTTCTTGTGTCATCCTCTACTCACTGTAACTAGAGTTTATTCTCCAATTTTGGTTCATGGGATTTTGTATTATGACTTGGAATACTTTAGCAATGAGCATTCATGAATAACCTCTTTCATAAGCTTTTGTCACCTTTCTCTCTTGAATTGGTCTTGGCTTCCACACCCCTTCTCTACTCCACAATTTTATGGCCTTGTGTCTCGCCAAACATTTAACCCATCAAAATCACTCCTCTTAGCATATTCGATTCAATCTTTTCTATTCCACTCTACACACTTTAGATGTTCTCCAGGTTGAGAGAAATTTGAGCTCGATGGTAAAATACCTTCTATGACTAACTTGACTTGTGCATAGCGGCAAATGCTGTAAATTATTTATCTATTTTTATGGTTGAATGACGAGCTGTATCTCTGTAATTTCTAGGTGGCCCTCAGTTTTTGTATTCTTGGGTACTACTTGCCGTGGTAGTCTGCATTGGAAATTCATTGTCCAGCATGCATTGTACATGCGAAGGATTGTGATATCAGCTGTTAAGAGCTTACTTTGATTGTATTGATGTATCATTCACCAAAAATTATTATACGGAAAGTTGTATTAGAGTTAAATAACTCATGCTGTTTTCCTCGAATCCCATGATCGTTGTTCCTTCGCAGTGATGAAGTTTGTTTCTTATGTAATACTCTCTTTGTGGTGGTTGGGGGGGGGAGGGGGCAGGGGAAGTTTTCCTTTGGATGCCTCATTCCTTCAGACAAAGTTTTGTGGTTTTGGGAGGCAAGAACTTTGTGGTAGGCTGGGGCATTTCGCTATTCTTTTTGTATTTGGACTGGATGTAATTCCAGGATATTTAGAGACAAGGCCATCTCATTTTCGCTTCAATGAGAGAGTTGTATTTCTGGCCTCACTATGGACGTCTCAGAGGAGATCTTTACATGGGTTTCAATTCTCAGAAATTTGGCTTGATTGAAACGCGTTGCTGTTCTAGTTATCCTTTGTTTTCATGTTTATCCTTATTTTGGTTTCGGTTTTGTTTTTTTTTTTTGGAGATGGACTCCTCTTCCGCTTGCTTGTATTCTTTCTTTTTCATTTAATTGGTTCTTTATCTATAAAAGAAGTACCTATAAATTTTCTCATCTAATGGCAACTAAAAGTGATTTGAGTTGTTGTCTTCTTACCTTAGACGCCTGTTAATACAAGAAGAATGATGTGGAACTATTCTATATTTCTGATTAGAATTGGCCATTGAGATGCGGCTGGCTGGGTCGTAAATGCAAAGTCCTTTTTGTTCTTGACTCATTGCTATCTCGATTTCCTCCAAAATTCATGTATATGTTTTGTTGACGTGCGCCTAGGCTTCGGGCGCAGAGAGGCTCAGCTTTGGAGCCTGGATTGTGCTAGGCCAGGCGCTGTTTCATAGGCGAGGGATTAGGCGCGCCTAGGGCTGAAGCGCGAGCCTTGATGGTGTGCGCCTAGGCTCCGGGCACAATAATTGACCAACAATTAAATCGTAATTAAACCTAATACGCGACTAATACTCTTCTCTGCCACGACTCTCTCACGTACACCTGTCATAACTCTGTATAAGAGTAGCGATCACTAGGAACTCCTTCAAACTAAACGACCTCCGGCGACCTGGGTAGGACTCCGGCGATCTCCATGATCACTTGATGTTGTATGTATACTATATTTTTAGTATAATATACATACATTTATGACATATAACGTATGTTTGTGCTTGTTTCTTATAACGTATGTTTGTGCTTGTATCTTATAACGTATGTTTGTTTTACTACTTGCATTTGATTTATTGCTCATCTTGATGTTGTATATATACTGTATTTTTATTATTTTAAGGCATTTTTGTGTCGTCGCTCGGGCACGCGCCCGCCTTGCACCTAGGCTCCGGGCACACCTTTTGCGCCTTGGGCCTTTAATAACTATGGTTGACAATGATGAAGTTGAACTTCTTTTTCTTTTCCCCCTTCCCTTTTTGTTTCCTGTAGATGATATGTAATGTTACCAGCAGATTTTCTCATTCACCTTTGAAGTCAAAGAATTTTTTGTCTTTTTACCACACTCTTATGTTCTGCATACAATACTATTTGTCATGTCGCCATCACTATCATAGGTTTATTGGCAGTTTCGAAGGCATCCAATGGGCTATAGAGAGGATGTAGACGATGTATCAGGAAATATTCCAGGGTTTGGGGCAATCTTCATGTCCAACACTGCAACAAAGCGAGAGTGTATGAAGCGGGGAGTTTTTGGCCTTCCTTTAGCCCAGGCTGATTTTGTGAAGCAGGTGAAAGCTGGAATGATTTTATTTCTATTTGAATTTGAGAGGAGACAGCTTTTTGGTGTCTTTCGGGCCATCTCTGATGGTAAAATTAATGTCATTCCAAATGCATTTAAGTCATCTGGAAAGAACTTCCCTGCACAGGTATTGATTCATAGATTACCGTTTGTTGCCTGTTGGGAAGATTCATTTGCAGCATTGAAATTATTTGGTTGATGTTTCATGTTCATGTTCATTTTCCTTTGTACTTGTATCGGTTTATTTCCATTGTGCAGGTTCAGTTTACCCCAATCTGGAACTGCAGTCCACTCTCTGAACATGAATTCAAGGATGCTATTAGAGACAATTACTATTCGTTTAAAAAGTTCAAATTTGGTCTCTCGGAAGACCAGGTACATGTGCATTTTACTTTACAATTCCTGTTTGAGTTAATTTTTTTTTCTGAGATGCTGATAATGATGATTGATGATTTTAACCCTTGGCCTTGGGTTTAATGCTTAGGTTCATAGACTCCTGTTGCTGTTTAGTTCTAGAAAGCTGAAGAGAAAACTCCCTGATAGGCGATTCAAAAGTGATAGTAGACCAATCAACGAAGAGAGAAGACGACGTGATGATGCCAGAATCTTGATAAACAATAGGATGAGGCTTGAACCTGATATGCGTGACAGTCTTTGCCCTGAGATTTTGAGTGAGCATGGCAGGGAATCCTTGGAAAGAGTCACAGGTGTGGATCATCTTCTGCATTCCAGGGGGGATACGCGACAGAGTAAGAACAAAATTGACTATGATGAAGAACAGGTCCTTCAAACTCGGACTGGCGATTCTCGGGTTAAAAGAACTAGAGTAGATAGTGAGGCCAAGTTTTTGGTAAATGATGTTGCTGGAAAAGCACATTACGATGGTCATAGTCCTAGGCAGGGCACTTGGAACAGGTACTTTGATGAATCATTGGGTGCTAGAAGAATCGTGGATGAAGGTCCGTTTTTGGCTGGTCATATGCTAAAAGATGAGGGTGAGATGAACAATAACCTAGAACCTATTGTAGCCAGGGACCATACTCGCAACTCTTTTAGTGGAGTGGGAGTAGCTAATAAGGACGGATATCAGTTCAATGAGTACATACATGACACTGGTTCTGGGCTGATCTCCAGTGAGCACTATGATAACCGTGAAGCTATTCTAGCAGATGCTGACAACTTCTTGATAAATCATTTTGGTGGGCAAAATCAACATGATGTGGACATTGGCCGTGGCACTATCTTCACTGAGGAGCAACCGAGGGAATATCAAAGGGAAAGGGCAATTGATAGTGGTACTTATTTCTTGAATAAAAGGAACAGTTTAGGACCCGACATGTCGAGTGAGCACTTTGGGATTTCTATGGGTCGAGGGACTAGAGCAACTGACGATATCAGGTTCCCAGTGATTGAGAAAGACCATGAGAGTAACATATTGGCGGAGCACCCTTCAGTGATAGCTAGAAGTTCAACTGATCTTGGCATATATCCAACAAGAGAAAGATTCAAGTATGCGTATAGTGCAGATACTCTTGGTCTGGCCACCTCAAATGATTATTCCAGGTTTGACTTGGTAGAAGATAGTCGAATAGCTGGTGAAAGTAGATTTAGAGAAAGTGATATGGAGGAAACTGGTAGTCAGTTGGGAAGTTTTTCTGGGCATGCCAATATCTCACCTTCACGTATCTCCAAATCACCTTATACTCGCAACCCTAGTTTAAAAACTGAGATTTCCTCTCCGTTGGGTAAAGGTCGGAATTCTTCTTTGTTCCGTTATCCAGAGGATCGCTATATTTCGCACTTTCCAGGGTCAACATCTCAAGATGCTACAAGAGCTGTTCCTTATGATCCCGATGTTCCTGATATATGTTGTGGGCATTCATCAGCTACCGCAGTTGGACTTGGTTCTAGATCAGTTCAAGATCTTCCTTTTTACCAAGGTTCAAAAGTGAGCCCCTCCTCTTCACGTATGAGAGAATCATCCCCATATGAGCTAGAAACGAGAGGCTCTGGGAGATACTTTGATACTGCTGATTATGGAGATGCACATTCATTGCCTAGTCATCATGAAGCCTCCTACAGAAAACTCAATTCTTCCACAATGAATGGATATTCCGAAAATAGCGAGTTTAAAACTGCTACCCAAGAAGGTTTTAATTTGTCATTCTATCCAGACCCTCAAGCTCATTTCCCTCCTTCAAAGGTTGAAACAACTGAAAATGATGGCGACGGAACATTAACAAACTCACATTTCTCCAATTCTAAGTGTGGATATGATGCTGGGTCACGTGGCAAATACAGTTATACTGCTAGTGAAGGACTTAATACGGAAGGGTTACCTTCATTTGATGTGGGCCGGGGTAAGATGCAGAGTGGGGCTTCTTTCTCAGAAGCTCGCAAAGACCCAATTGACCAGGACAACAATTTTTGCCGAAGTCATGAAAATAAAGTTTCCTACACAAATAATAGGAGAAAAAGCGTTTTTGCCCGATTGACTTCAGCTCCGGAAGCTCGAATGCACCATCAAGATGATGATACTGATGCCATAGATGATGCAACTGATATGGATACATCAGTAGAAAACATAATGGCCACGTTGCAACATGGTCTGAGTCACCAGGTGAAAATCAGAAACAATAAAGTAAATCTTAAGCAGCGAGACGATAAAGGAATTGCGAATTCTAGTAAGGCTATTATGGCAACAAGCGACCAAGAGTTTGAGCATTCATATTTGAAGACGGACCAAACAATTGAAGAGATTGGTGGATCAATACTCGAGGAGACAAGACATAAGGATTTCAAGCGTCGTAGTAAAGCAAAGATGAATCGAGAAGGAACCTGCAATGAGATCTCTGCTGGGATTCCTGCACATAAGCGACTTGTTGAGGATGCAAAGACGGAGTCCCTGGCAGGCAAGGCAGCAGTTGGGAATGCAAAGGTTGATAGTTCTCCGACAGTTGGCTCAGGCAAGCGTAGGAGGCTGGTTAGGCCAGTTTTCAGTAAAAAAGAGTCGGACGAAGGTATAAGCTGTGATGTCACTGAAATTTTGCATGAAAATTTTGTCAAGGAAAAAGAAAGAAACCATCAGGAAGCCACTGAAGGCTGTGAAAATAGTAATCAGAAAACTGGTGAAGCAGAAAAAAGCTCAGTAAATTTTCATCCACCATCTTGTTGTCCTGAAGGTGAGTCCAGAAATTTTCAACCGCAAGAGGCACAAAATTCGAATATCACTGATTCTTGTAAACACAAATCAAAATGCTGTGGTTGGATCGAGTGCTAATCCTCATAACTCAAGGGGAGCTTGCTTGCTAGGGGCATACAAAGCTCAAACAATTGCATGTGATTGGTTGCAAAAGATTGGTCAATGGCGGGACCGTTTGTCCAGGAACGGACACACTTTTGAAGATATATAGACAGATAGCTGGCCAACTCTTTCTCTTCTGGTTTGTTTAAGGAAGCTAGACTTTTCCTTGTACTTAAATCTTTTCTTGTTCCCAAAATTTTGATCCGGGAAGTGGAATTGGAAGAGAAAAGTGGATTCTACTGAATTCATTTTGTTTATCCAAATACCAAATCCAAGCCTTGGAATTGAGTTGTGAAACGTATAAAGAAAAGAAAGTTGCAAAATGGGAGAGAGGACAATTTTGTCAGCAATTTGCTTCTCTAATATTTGAAGTTAAATGTATTAGGGGAATATTAGCTCTTATTTTATGGCGATCACTTGTTTTGTTTTACGCATGATTTTCTTTTTCCATCCAGTTCACTAGATTGCAAATCTCTGTAGTGTCCAGTGTTTATAGAGTGAGTGATGGTTCAAGGAGACAATGTAGAAGCTGGGAATTTTAACAGGAACCGTGATTAGGCCGGGCCGGTTAAGGGTCACCCTTTTGCCAAACCGGAACCGGCGGTTTTCGAATTTTGGAACCGGGCCCGGAACCGGTTTGGCCATCCCTGATGGGGAGCTTGACGGTGATATATGATATATTGATGGTGGTAAATGAGTACCTTGTGGGGCTATCTGCTGACAAGGAGAAGAAAATACTCCCTCCTTCCCACAATAATATAGAAAATGGGATTGCCACAAGAATTAACACAATAATATGCGAAAAAGAATTGGCACAAGAATTAACCTAATAATATGCATAATGGGTTTGACATAAGAATTAATGAGAAAAGTGAAAAAGATTTATGCGTTGTAAATTTAGATAGTTGAATAGCAAATAGAAAGTGGTGTAAGTTAATAACTGTTGTGAGTATAACAAATTAGTCATATTTTCATTTTGAGATTTTGCATATTATTTTAATTTTGAGATTTTGCATATTATGAGACGTTCAAAAATGATTTTTTTTTTTTTTAATTATTGTGGGACGGAGGAGTATACTAAATTGGTGTTCCGAAGCACTGGTTTTCTAGTTTTCAACTGTCAAAAATGAAAATTGGTGTTGAAAGTTGCAAATTATCTACGTGGACTGCACGTTAGTATTGAGTTTCCTTTGAGAAGGATGGAAGCTTGATGAATGGGATGAAAAATCTTGACTATGTGGGTTCGGTTGGGTCGGTGGTTTTATTTCTTTTTGATCCATTAACTTAAGGATTATTTTCAGAAATAATTTCATTTTAAAATAATAATTTTCAAAATGACTCACCTTTGAAACTATTTTTCAAAATTATCAATTTTTTAGAACTCGCTACATGATATAGCGATTTCAAAATCTTACCATTGAAACTCGCTACAACAATTAGCGATTTTAGTTAAATTAAGGATCCGCATTAGAAATTTGGCGTATTAATTAATTAAATGAAATTAATGAACTCGCAACACCATTTAGCGATTTCACGCGTACAACAGAGAACTCGCTACATAGTTTAGCGAGTTTTGAAATGTCAGTTTCCAAAATCCAGAAGATAAGGTTTGCAGATCCAGATCTATTCTTGTTCTCATAACCTCTCATACTTACTTTCAAGCAAAAAACTCAAATTTTTTCATCATTTAATTTCAGAATTATTGAATACCAAGAATCAAGATAAATTAACATCATCTTAATAATTGTTTTCACTTGTGTTAAGATATATTAATTAATGTTTTTTTTATTGTGTTTTAGTATATTATAGATATAAATGTTAAATTAGAATTTTGTTATGTAGATTTTAACACTTTGATTTCGTAATGTAGGGTTAAAGATGAACGGGGTTCAATTATTTTCATGTGCTATTGGGGAGGTGATGATAAACAACCATTCGGTGATCCTCATTTTCAAAAAAGGGCCAAAATGTGCAATTAGGGCTAATTGTCGATGAAGATACAATGAGATGAATGATGAATTATATAAAAAGATGGGCGTAGATCGGACACAATATTATTTGGAAGTCTAGATATCCTCATACTTTTGATAGTGAGATTGGTGAGTACTCTTCTTTCCGTATTGAAGATGATGCGGGTATGGATATAATGTTCGATGTTTTAGCTAAATTTGGGAGGATGAGTAATTTGCAGCTGTATGTGGTTGTAAAATTGATTGAAAATCGACGTTATCCAGAGTTTGAAACACTACACACAGAGACCCTTTATGGGTATTCACCAAGTTGTAACCGTGATGAAGGGGTTGATACAAGTACACAAACACTTCTATCAACTCAAACTTCAAATTATGGTAACATCGCATTTTCAAATGATCCAGTTGACGATGATAATTCTGATGATGATTTAGATTAAGAAGAAGAAGAAGAATACACTGACGTAGATGCAATGATAGAAGATGTTGATGATGAATATGAAGAGGGTAGTAGTGATTCTGATGTCGATTTGGGAGAGGGTGATGATAGGCCGATTGATAATAACATGGAAATACATTTGGTTCATTATAAACCCCCCATAAAGCCACTCTTGGCTAATCTCGACAATATCCTCAAAGCTAGTCTATCCGGCAAGGTGGCACCACGACGAAATGAAAGCGGACTAGCAACCTGCTATACAGCCCAAATAAAACGAGCTCTGTGGCCATCATGTGGAGTCAAAACAGAGTTATCGATAGGCCCAGAATCAATGAAGGTATCCATCTGTTTTAACAAAAGAAACCCCATTTCAATATCAAATAAATACATATATAAACATAAAAACTTTGAAACATCAATAACAAATGCTACTAATTCTCCAAAATTTGGTTCAAATATACCAACAACTGAGTTCACAAATTTAGTTCAAAATCCCAAAATCTCAACATGTATAACTACTCTATTTTTTGAATAAACCTAATTAAAAAGAAAACATATACCCAAATCAAAGCAAAATTATCAACAATGAAAAAGGATAAATTTGAATGTAAACTTACAATGACGAAATTAGATGATGAAAAGCTTGAATTTGATGGAGATGGCTAAGACAATGGCAAATTTTTTCTTCTTCTCCCTTCTCCCTTACTTAGACTTAGGTTTTTTTTTTCCTTTCTTTACAGTTTGTAACCCGCTGCTGGCCTAGGTCTGATTTTTTAAAACTCGCTATACCATGTAGCGAGTTTCATGTACGAGTGAAATCGCTATATGGTGTATCGATTTTTATAATCACAGTTAATTTTAATTACGATTTAAACGTCAATGAGATAAACCTTGATTTAACTAAACTCGCTATATGGTATAGTGAGTTTCAACGGTCAAATTTTGAAATCGCTACACCTTATAGCAAGTTTTAAAAAAGTGGTCATTTTAGAAAATAGTTTCAAAGGTGAGTTATTTTGGGAAGAGGCGGTCTCCTGTGAGAACATGGGATCCGTCTCATGCATGAGACGGGTCAACCCATGACCCATGGGGCATGACCCGCCACGTGGCAGCCTTTTATAGGCAATTTTTTTTTTTATTTTTTTTTTATATTATTTTTTTTCAGAGCAAAAGTAATAGTTACCATCTCTTAATGTAATGACTGTATACATATAAAGTAACATTGGTCATAAGTAAACGTAATACCTGTTTTAAAAAAATAAAAGCTCGTTTTTACCCATTTTTTTCAAATGTAATACAAACTATATGTATTATTTTTGAAATGTAATAACTTATGTATATGAATGTAATAGTTTATACAAGTAAATGTAACACTTTGATAGATGAAATTGTAACATATTTCTATAATAAGTATTACTTTTGCCAAACGAAGAAAACATAGGAAAAAACATTATTACTTTTCTGTATATATGTATTACTTTAATGTATACAAACTATTACTTTAAGTATTACTTTTGCCAAACGAAGAAAACATAGGAAAAAACATTATTACTTTTCTGTATATATGTATTACTTTAATGTATACCAACTATTACTTTAATGTATACTCCCTCCGTCCCACCCGAATTTGGACAAAGTTACTTTACACGGAGATTAAGAAATAACAATAAGATAATAAAAATGTGTGGTAGAAAATGAAGAGAGAGAATGAGTGGAGTTAATAGTGGTTGGTTGAATAAATTGTATGGTGGAGAATGAGTGGAGTTAATGAGTGAGTGGGGTAGGCCCATTTTTTTATTATTATAAGCTTTCCTTTTTGGGTTGTCCAAATTCGGATGGGACGCCCAAAAAGGAAATTTGTCCAAATTCGGGTGGGACGGAGGGAGTACAAACTATTACTTTAATATATACAAACTATTACTTTATGTTGGCTGAAGGATTGGGCCAAGGCAAAATGTGGGCTGATTTCAGCTTGGGCGACCGCCCATTCCAGCTTGGGCGACCGCCCATATGCAAAAAGTTTGGGCGGAGGCGCGGGTTGACTTTGTTGGGCGGGTGATGGGTCAGAATCCGACCCGTCTCATGAATGAGACGGGTTTTCATGTTCTCACATGAGTTTTTGTCTTTTGGGAATTATTATTTTAAAATGAAATTATTTCAGAAAAAAAAATCTTAACTTATGTGTCAAATTCTTTAAATATGTAACTGAAATTAGTTTTTATAAATTCTTGGTCAAACAAAGATAATGTCGTTAACGTTGTTTGGGGTAACAAAGATAATGTTTATTTGGGGTAGTTTGGGGTAAGAATATAAGTATTATTTGCAGCATGTAACACGATTAAATGAAAAAAAATGAAGTTTGATGTTAAAATTAAAAACCATTCGAAAATAGAGTGGACTAAAACAATGTTTTTTTTCTAAATAAAATGCTTTTATAAAAGAGTCGCTCTTATGAAAAACTAGTTTTTTCATAACATTATGAAAAAACGTGTTTTTGGGCCCGATTAAACTTGTGATACGCGAATTGAACCGGAGACCGGTTCAGTAACAAAATTGAACCGTCTTTTGTCAAATCAAATCCAAACGAACACACAGTCACACACAGTAAAACACAGAGTTACGACGCCGCAACAGAGAAATTCATCGAGCTAAATCAAAATTCAATCGAAAATCATTCCGTTTCAGACGATTTAAGTAATATATGATTCACTGTCAATTATAGACTATGAATTCATATATTTACAATCGTTCCTAATTGTTTTATTCAATACTGGCGATTTTTGATTAGGTTAAGATGGGCTTACGTGATTTTGAAGATGAAACTGGAAGTAATGCTACTGTAATTGATCGAATTCAGCACGAAGATGAAACTGGAGATAATTCTACGACAATTGATCAAATTCAGTACGAAGATGAAACTGGAGATAATGCTACTGTAATTGATCGAATTCTGCACGAAGTTGATGATAATCACGATACAGGCAATCCAATTTCATAATGCCAGTTTTTTTTATATATAATGCTAGTAGTTTGAAGTACCAGTTTTAATTTTTTTAATTGTCAGATTGTGTTATTTGGATTGCCAGTATCACTTATTTGAAGTGCCAATTTTAATTTTTTAGGATACTTTGTTCATTGAAGTGCCAGTTTGTGTTTATATGAGTGCCAGTATTATTTATTTAGAGTGCCAGTTTGTGTTATTTAGTTCCAGTTTGTGTTATTTGTAGCTTCAGCCAATGTCTTGTTATTGAAGTGCCAGTTTGTGTTGTTAGGAGTGCCAGTATCACATATTTGGAGTGCCAGTTTGACTTATTGAAGTTCCAGTTTGTCTTATTTGTAGCTTCAGCCAATGTCTTTTTATTGAAATGCCAGTTTGTGTTTTTAGGAGTGCCAGTATCACTTATTTGGAGTGCCAGTTTGTGTTATTTAGTTCCATTTTGTGTTATTTGTAGCTTCGGCCACTGTCTTGT
This sequence comes from Adenophora triphylla var. japonica, assembly GCA_022495995.1. Classification (NCBI taxonomy): domain Eukaryota; kingdom Viridiplantae; phylum Streptophyta; class Magnoliopsida; order Asterales; family Campanulaceae; genus Adenophora; species Adenophora triphylla. The sequence continues at coordinate 335,633 of JAFEMH010000787.1, forward strand.
TATTGAAGTGCCAGTTAGTGTTGTTAGGACTGCCAGTATCACATATTTGGAGTGTCAGTTTGACTTATTGAAGTTCCAGTTTGTGTTATTTGTAGCTTCATCCACTGTCTTGTTATTGAAGTGCCAGTTAGTGTGGATTGAATTGCCAGTATCACATATTTGGAGTGCCAGTTTGACTTATTGAAGTTCCAGTTTATGTTATTTGTAGCTTCAGCCAATGTCTTGTTATTGAAGTGCCAGTTTGTATTTTTAGGAGTGCCAGTATCACTTATTTGGAGTGCCAGTTTGTGTTATTTAGTTCCAGTTTGTGTTATTTGTAGCTTCAGCCACTGTCTTGTTATTGAAGTGCCAGTTTGTGTTGTTAGGACTGCCAGTATCACTTATTTGGAGTGCCAATTTTAATTTTTTAGGATACTTTGTTCATTGAAGTGCCAGTTTGTGTTTTTAGGAGTGCCAGTATCACTTATTTGGAGTGTCATTTTGTATTATTTAGTTTCAGTTTGTGTTATTTGTAGCTTCAGCCAATGTCTTGTTATTGAAGTGCCAGTTTGTGTTTTTAGGAGTGCCAGTATCACTTACTTGGAATGCCATTTTGTGTTATTTAGTTCCAGTTTGTGTTATTTGTAGCTTCAGCCACTGTCTTGTTATTGTAGTGCCAGTTTGTATTGTTAGGAGTGCCAGTATCACATATTTAGAATGCCAGTTTGATTTATTGAAGTTCCAGTTTGTGTTATTTGTAGCTTCATCCACTCTTTTGTTATTGAAGTGCCATTTAGTGTGATTTGAAGTGCCAGTTTTAATTTTTTAATGTGCCATCAAATAAGTAATACTGGCACATTCAAAAATTAAAACTAGCACTTCAAACCAAACTAACTAGCACTTCAGATCTAAAGAAAAATATATTAAACAGTAGATATTATTCATTAAAAAAAACTACAAACAAACAAGCCAACTCAACAAACAAAACACTAAACACATAACAAATTATTCATTCATTCATGCTCTGCATAAACTTATAGAGTGCAGGAACATATCATGCTCTCCATAAGCTTTAGTTGCCCCACGATCCTTGGCATGTAACATAAGAGAATCCCAAATCCATGTTAATTTCTTGCTGTTCTTATTGTCACAGAATGTGCAGTGAAGGTTATCTGAACTGTTCCACAAACTATAATATCCCTCCTTAATATCTTCTAAGAAACCTGCAATTTTTTTAGCACCTCTTTCTTCTTCATTATCTTCAACATTTTTCTCAGTCTTGACTGACCTACTCATACTCATACCGAGAAATTGATTGCTTTTTAGATGAAATTTAGAAATAAAAAAGAAGTGAAGATCTAACTTATTTATACTGAATTCGTGACTGTACACATTTATTACTCGTGACTCTTTGAATTCGTGACTGTTGAATCCGTGACTGTACACATTTATTACTCATGACTCTTTGAATTCGTGACTGTTGAATCCGTGACTGTACACATTTATTACTATTTGAATACAATTCTAAGTTTGAATGCTTTTTTGTACACATTTATTACTCTTTGAATTAAATAGTAAGTTTAAATAATATCCAGTGAATTTGGCACTATTGAATCCGTGACTGTTTTTGTTCAAAATTTGGCAGTATTGCTTATGGACAAAATGGAGCAGTACTAGTTGGGACAACTATTGAATCCGTGACTGTTTTTGTTTTTTTATTACTCAACATGGAACACCTAACTTTGAAACACCTGTCCTAGTGCATGCATTTAAACAACACTCACTGAAAATATTAAAAAAACACAAACTGGCACTCCAAATAACACAAACTGGCACTTCAATCAACAAAGTATCACTGACACTCTAAACAACTCACTGGACAATATTATAAAAAACACTGGCACATTAAAAAATTAAAACTGGCACTTCAAACCACACAAACTGGCACTTCAATAACAAGACAGTGGCCAAACTGGAACTTCAATAAGTCAAACTGGCACTCCAAATATATAATACTGGCACTCCTAACAACACAAACTGGCACTTCAATAACAAAACAGTGGCTGAATCTACAAATAAAACAAACTGGAACTAAATAACACAAACTGACACTCCAAATAAGTGATACTAAGACTCCTAAAAACACAAACTGGCACTTCAATGAACAAAGTATCATAAAAATACATCAAAACACAACAATATTAAAAACAGAATTTAGTACCATTAAACACTACCACTACCACCTGCTCCATCATCGCCTACGTTGTCATTCAATTTGTTTTTTGGATCATATTCATTCAAAATACATTTCAAATACATTTCCAAAGCCTTGTGGTGAATTCTAGCAGCTTCATCAATGTTGTGAGCGTTGCCAAACTCATGAGCATGATTGACTATCCCCACATAATCCTTATCCCTACAATTGTGTCCATTACATGGCTCCAATGGACAACGAAATGAGGGAGTACCATTTGCAGAAGAAGGCTGCAAAACAACAAGATGACCATAGATGAATTTTTGGTAGCACACCATGTATATTTTCCAACTTTTGTCTTCATTTGAATCACCCAAAGTTGGCTCACTAGAATTTCCCTTGCCTTTGTTCATCACTAGAAAAATTATTAAAGGTATAATTTTTCTTGAACTTGATGTATATGCTTGCCTTTGGACAGATTTATATAGGCTGAGTACTTGAAACCAGTCAAAAAAATTGGTCAATGAATTCAATGCACTTATCAACTGTACACATTTATTACTCTTTGACCATTAAAGACAAGCAAACTTATCATTATTTATTACTGTTGAAGGAGGTATATTCGACGGAATATACTTCCTCAATAAATATAATATCCAGTGTATGTTGTTTGAATTGCCAGTTAATGTTGATAGGAGTTCCAGTATTAATTATTTTAAGTACCAGTTTGTGTTATTTCGAGTGCCAGTGTTACTTATTTGTAGCTTCAGCCACTTTGTTATTATTGAAGTGCCAGTTAGTGTGGTTTGAAGTGTCAGTTTTAATTTTTGAATGATCCAGTGTATTTTATAATATTGTCTTGTGAGTGTTTTTTGAAGTGCCAGTGAGTTTTATTTGGAATGCTAGTATTACTTATTTGATGTACCAGTATTTTCAATGTAATATGCCAGCATCTGTTTTTTCAATGTTATTTCCAATCTAATTTTTTATTTTTATTTGCAGCAAGCCATATTGATATTACTTCATCACTGCTGGGTATAAAAGCAAAGACATGGGAAGAACTGTATCAATTGTACAAGGATCATTCCAATGCATTGGGATTCAGTGTTAAAATGACAACCTCGCGCGTCTCTAAGAAAACATCAAGGCCAATAGATAAATATTTTATGTGTTCATGCCAAGGATACACACAAAGAGGAAAAGAAATTGATGTTCCAGCTCCAGTAGAAGTCGGTGAAGTAGAGATTCCATCTCCATTGGAACGAATTGAAAACCCAAAGAGGAAAATGAGGAAAAAGAAAGCCCCTTCTAAAAGGACAGGTTGTCAGGCTCTTATGAGAGTAAAATTGTTAATTAAGGAAGACTTGTATGTGGTTGCACGACACGAAACTGAACACAACCATGAGATGACAAGGCCAGAATGGAACCACTTCAAGCGTAGCGAGAGGTCGATATCAGAAGCTACAGGAAAAATAATAGAGCAATTTGAAGAAGCTGGCATCAAGCCAACTGATGGATTTAATGTTTTGGCAAAAACAGCTGGTGGGGAAGAATTGGGCATACAAGAAGAGATCATCTTAACTTTGTACAGAGATTGAGAATGGAAAAATAGAAATGGGCGATGCATAAACTGTAGTTGATAGACTGGGCCAAATTCAGGATGAAGGATTCTACTTCAAAATGCAGTTTGGGGAAGAAAGTAGACTCAGTACTTTGTTTTGGAGAGATGGTATGATGAGGGAGGATTATGAATTGTATGGGGATGTTGTTGTGTTTGATACAACTTATAACACAAATAAATACAATTTGATTTGTGCACCAATAGTTGGGGTGAACAACCATTGGAACACTGTGATGTTTGGTTGTGCTTTCTTAACAAGTGAAAAGACAGAAACATTTGCTTGGCTTCTCAAAGAATTTGTAAAATCAATGGGTGGAAAAGAACCAAAAATAATTTTCACCGATCAAGACTTTGCAATGTCGAAAGCGATTGAAGAGGTAACTTTTATTTTATTTCCAATGTTTCATTTATTGTTTTTTTACTATGTGCCATTGCATGTGTTATTATATGCCAGTACATGTTTTAGACAGTGCCAGTACTTGTGTTAGTAAGTGCCAATACATGTTTTAGATAGTGCCACTACTTGTCTAATTAAGTGCCAGTTCATGTTTTAGACAATGCCAGTACTTGTGTTAGTAAGTGCCAGATCATTTGTTATAATGTACCAGTGTTAGATTTTATAGTGTTTGACTATATTATAAATTATTGACAGGTTTTTGAGGGAAGAACAAGACATAGGTTATGCTTGTGGCACATTCAACAAAATGCTATATCTCACTTTGGACAACTAAAGACGGATGAAGAATTTAAAAAGGAATTCAACAATTGCTTGAGAGGATGTAGTGATGAATCTGAGTTTGAAAATTGTTGGCATTCAATGCTAGAAAAATATAACCTTCTTGAGAACAGATGGTTCAATCGTTTATATAGCTTAAGAGAGAAATGGTGTATAACATTGAGTAAAGATTTCTTCTCAGCTGGCATATTATCTTCACAGAGAAGTGAGAGCACAAATCATGCCATATGTTTCAAAGCAAATAGAAGCACGTCCCTAACACAATTCTTTGATATATTCAATGAGACGGTAAAACATTGGAGAAGTATGGAGCAATGAAAGGAATTTGATTCAATAAACTCAAAGCCTCGCACAGAAATACATGGAGCTTTAATAAGACATGCAAGGGAGGTTTACACGGAGGAAATATTCAGATTTTTTGAGAATGAGGTCAAGGCAGCTTTTGCTGCAAAGTTTAATATTGGCTTTTGCTTGGATGAAAATAACATGTTGTTTGATGTTGCTCATGAGAACCATCCAGACAAGTTTGAAAGGGTACTTTTCTCGTGAAATAATGAAAAGATAACTGTGAACTATACATGCAATCATTTTAGTGAAGTCGGTTGGTTGTGTTTCATTGCATTAAGGTTCTCAACTTGACAAATATCGATCGGATATCGGAAGAGTACATTCAAAAAAGGTGGACAAAGACAGCCAAATCAAATGTATGGAATAAAACTTACCAAGGAATATCTACTACTACAACTGAGCAACACAATTCAATTCCTTGGAAACAACAGATGGCGAGAAAGTACTACGATTTAATGATGACATGCTATGAAAACGTTGATGCAAGAAGAATTCTAGAAGATGGGTTTAATAGAGATACATTGCTAGTACAAGAAATACTCTCCCGAAATGTACAAGGTGTTGGACCAACAACAAGTGAAAATAATAGTGCTTCAACAAGCACAACATTCAGTGCACCTACAGTGACGGATCCTGTACGTGCAGATACAAAGGGTAGAAAAAGAAAACCTAAAACAAAGTTTGAACGGAGAAAACCAATTACTAATGAGTATGGTTCGAAGACCCCGAATGAACACTTGACTTGATATTTTTGTAACCAAACTTTATTGTTTTCACACTGTTACAACTGATTGTATTATAATTTTTTAAGTAGTGCCAGTTTTGCATATATAATATGCCAGTGTTTGTTATTGAATGTGCCATTGTTTAATATTTTAAGTACCAGTGATACTTGTTTCTGTTTATTAAATATATTTCCAGTACATAGGTTTTGTATTGCCAGTCTTTGTTATTGAATGTGCCAGTGTTTATTATTAGATGAAGTATTTGAAGGGTGATTGCTGCAAAAAAAAAAAAGCAAAATTAATATGCCAGTTAGTGCTAGTTTGTGTTGTTTGGAGTGCCAGTTTATGTTATTTCGAGTGCCAGTCTTACTTATTTGTAGCTTCAGCCACTCTTTTGTTATTGAAGTGCCAGTTAGTGTGGTTTGAAGTGCCAGTTTTTGTTATTTAGAATGCCAGTATTTTTTATAATATTGTCCAGTGAGTGTTGTTTAGAGTCAGTAATACTTAGTTGATTGAAGTGCCAGTTTGTGTTATTTAGAATGCCAGTATTACTTATTTGGAGTGCCAGTTTATGTTATTTGGAGTGCCAGTTTGTCTTTAATGGTGAAATAGTGATAAGTTTGTCTGTAATGGTAAGTGCATTGAATTCATTGACCATGAGCTGTTCCATGGACACATGTACCAACATTGCATCAATAAAAATGTTAAAAATAACACTAATTCACTCATAAAAAAATAATAATTCAAATACAAACAATTCAGATACAAACACTAATTCATTGTTTTGTTGTTGCTTTCCTAGTCCGATACTTCTTCCCAACCCTCATATCATCATCTGATTTTTTCTTCTTTTCTACCTCTTTCTTTTTTTTTCTTCTTCTTTCCTTTTCTTTTCTTCTTCTTTCTTTTTTTCTTCTTCTTCTTCTTCTTCCCTTTTCTTTTCTTCTTCTTCATCAATCTTCTTCACGGCTTCTCTTTTATCGCTTGTAAACAACCCTAACTGCTTCAGTAAATGATGCCGTTCAGTATTAATATCACAAAGAAGTAAGCTTGCTAGAATCTCGGCCCTCATACGCACTCTTGATGACTTATCACACAACTCAGGGCAAGAGTAAATTGCGCCATTAAATTGTCTCATTTCAGCCATTATGTATACTCCACAGTCATTATTACCATCAGAATTATCTTTCAAAATCCAATCAACTTGCATATGCTCAAACGGAAACTTCGATATATCTGCAGCACTTGGATGATTTATTTGATTTAATAACTGTTTGAAGGGTGCTTGCTGCAACGAAAAAAAAAAAACAGCAAAATTAATATGGAAGTTTTGGTAAAGAAAATAACAAAAAAAAAAACAATTCAATAAATAAGATTACCATGCTATGAGCAAGTTTTGGCATGTTCTGTCTCTTCCAATCATTCATTGGCAAGTTGTCAAGATACTGAAATGATTGACTCTCAGTATTGACAACAAAAAGTGTGTAATGGCCACTCTTGTTGTCACCTCTATGGCAGGGCAAAAAGAACTGCAAGAAAATAAGTGCCGATCGAGTTTGAAAGTACCAGTTCAAGTGATCTTTTATACCAGTTTATTGATTAATAAGTGCCAGTACATGTATGTATAAAATGACAATGCATACCAATTTAACTTCACTCAAATTAGCTCCCTCAGCATCATTAAAATTAATATCAATCCAATGTTTTAAACTATCAGTGATTTCTTGCCCAGCTGATGATATAACATCTTGAGATGTCTTCGTTGTACGTCGAATCCAAGCAACCTGTATAACACATTAATAACATCAAATTTAAAAATGCACACAAATATAATTTAATTAACAAACAATCATAGATAATATAATTATTGAATGTACTAGCATCATAGATAAAGAACTTACAGAATGACTAAGCCCAAACATAAACTTCTTCATTCTATCAGACTTTCGCTCCATCTTATTAAGAAGAATAGCCCAACTCTCGATAGTATTTGAAGTTATTTCCTTGTCTTCATCCATGCTCAAAATATCTTCAACCGTTAAGCTATGGAACATTGAGTAAATAGGATCACAACTGCTGTAAAAGAAAAATAAATTAGTAAATGCTTTTACATACAAGTGTATACATTCATAAAAGGTGCCATTGTTTGGGTATTGATAAATTTATAGCTTACTCCTTCAGATTCTTTGAAAACTGTGTAGATATGCACATGTCAACAGCCTCCTTTCTCAGCTTCAACATCGGTCGCAACAAATCAGCGTTGTTGATCATAAACCGAGAACAGTATACAAATTCCTCATTAGCTTCCCTACAGTCCACTGTTCACCCTACATTCAACATCTCATAACAACTCATAAAGCTGCTCTCATTTATATTCGCAATAATGTTATCAATATCAACATCATCTGTCTCAACATCATTTGTCTCCCGAAAAATCTCATTAACTTCCTGTTCTTTCTGCTCTGTATGTTCTCTTCTCTCCTCACTAGATACCTGAGATAAAAGCTCAAATGATGGAATTGAACCTTTTCTTTTCTTTCCCATGTCACCTTTTGTTGTCTTCAAAATGTCTGAAATAATATTGTCAATCTCAGACAAATATTCCTCATCAAAAATATCATCTTCTACTTCCTCCCCCTCCACATTCCCCTCATTCTCTTTCTCTACCCCCATCTCATCTGCTACATTTCTTCCCTTATCTTTCTTGATACATTTAAGTCTTTCAGTGTGAGCATGGACAGCATTATCAAGGTCCTTCCTCAATATATCCCATGACTCCTTAACAGCCTAAATCAATGAAAAATAGTGTGTGTATTTTAAGTGCCAGTACATGTTATTCATTGTGCCAGTTTAAGTAATCAATAGTGCCATTATAAGAAATTCAAAGTACCAGTTTAAGTAATAAATAGTAAGAATGAAAAATAGTGTGTGTATTTTAAGTGCCAGTACATGTTATTCATTGTGCCAGTTTAAGTAATCAATAGTGCCATCATAAGAAATTCAAAGTACCAGTTTAAGTAATAAATAGTGACAGTACTTACATTGCTTGCCTCTGCATTTTTTTCCTTTGCAGCACTTTCAATCCTTAACGGAATACATTCTTCCTCCACAAAATCACTGGGTACTTCCTCCACAAAATCGTCGCCAACCCTACTTATAGGATAAACATTCTGTCCATAAAAAATTAAATTCCCCCAGCCAACTTTCGCTTCGGAATCAATCCTCACTTTGAATTTTTCAGCATTCCAATGATTAATCAAAGGGAGAACAGTTGATTCTTTCACCCCTTGAAATGGAAATCTTTGAAGGTAAGCAATCACCAACACCATAACACATCCCCTACAGTTTTTTGAATTCTTTTTTTGAGTCTTAAACCTCGATACACCCTGACATAATTTGTCCAAAACATATTGACACCAATCAAACTTGCTTATCTGTGAAACGTCTTCTACAATACTTAGCAGTGACACATCAATTGTTTTTTGTAACTACTGGGGCAAGAAAATTCCAACAACAAACAGCACAATCAAGCGTTTAAATTCATCCCCACCATGATGTAACTCAGAAATGCGTTCCAAAAGTTTATAGGCAGGAAGACCATCTTGAGTACGCCCAAATTCCTCAAAATATCAATTTCTCAATTCCATATTTGTGCTGGATGATTGATTTACCTTATACTTTGCAACATTTCTAGGTAGACAAAATATATCATAGACATCTGATGCTGTAATAACATATTTATCTGATGAATTGATTTGTTGTATCCTTGTGATTGGTTCAAATCTATCAACAAGAAGCTGAACAAGCCTAAGCGGCAATACCTTAACCTCAAGATTCAACAGAGATCCAAATCCAATAGCCCTAACATCTCTCTTCTGTTTTGGAGTTAAACAGAGCTCAACGAGTCTTTTGGGAGTTCAAAGGACGAACTCCGGTTTTGAACCGGGCATTACATTGTTAACGATTTTTACGGGAAAAAGCGTATTAAATGATTTTACGATTAACGAATCGGGTTGCGACTCGGACTTTGAAAAGTAAATACTATCACGATCCAAACGGGTCGGACTTGTAAATGACAGTATTTAAAGCAGTATCAACGGAATCGAACGATCCGGAATCGTAAATGACGATCAACGAGCCAAACGACTCGGAATTGTAAATGACGATCGATGAGCCAAAACGGCTCGGAAGATTAAATGATGATCGACGAGCCAAAACGGCTCGAAATTGTAAATAACAGAAAAGTAAATGACGATCGACGGATCGATCGATCCGGAGTTGTAAATGACATAAAAAATAAACGGAACGGGGTCGGAACGCCGTTTTAACCCTTGATTACTTCTCTTACGGGAAGAGAAGAGGATCGAGGGGCTAAAACGTATCGGACCCCGTTAGACGGAGGCGTCTACATTTCAACGACGTAGTTCGAAACGGTTATAGCGACTGGCGCGTAAACCGAGACGAAACGAGAGATCAGAGAGAGGGAGTTATACCTATGGCTAGGGTCGACTCCTTTGGCTCGGGGGGGCGTATACGGGATACGAAAAGTAGTTTGAAACGGTGTTTTGGAGTGGAGGAGGGCATATTTGATCGAAATACGGAGTTTTCACGCAAAACGAGGTAAAACCGAGGCTCGGGAGGGGTGAGAATCAGTTTGGGCTGTGAGGTTTTGGTGGAGGGAGGTTATTTTTTTGTGTTACAAATGGCTTTGATAGCCTCTCTATTTATAGGTGAAATTTCAGTAGGAGTCCGGCCGGACTTAGACTGAAATCCAGGGGGTTTTATGGTATTTTGGAATTTTGAGGGACTTGCTGGCAATTTCTGAAGACTGCAGAGGGAGTCCGGCCGAACTTTGACTGAAATTCAGGGGTATCTTAGTCTTTTCCCTTTGATTTCTGATTGAAGGGTGATGGGAGGGAGGTGGCATGGCTGCCACGTGTCCCATGACTCACCAAATGCGTGGGAGTTCGTTCCTCGGTCCCGGTTTTGTCCGTTTTTTAAATAACAGTCTAGAAAATGTCCGAAATGCCCCCGGAAAGTGCGTTTTTCAGGAAAAGTCGTACTTTTACGTGTGATGACACGTGTTAAGTACACTTCGACGTCGGGATGCTCGGGCCAGTCCCGGGACGTCTCGTTGGCATGGCAACGGGGAGCTTAACGAGTTCCGGTTAACCTGGAGCGGGCCAGTTAACGGATTTCGGTTAACTTTCTGACGGATTTTGACGATCCGGATTTGGGTACTTACAGGTATACATATCATTAAAGATCTCTTCCATTTTGTTTTACTTTTTGTTCTTGTTTATTGACATCTATAACCAGAATGCTATGCTTATGCTGTGTCATACATATTACATGTCTTCTTAAGTATTCTTTTCCTTTTTTTTTTATCTTTGACAGTTCTGATTAAGAATGGATACAAGCTGGATGTATGTAAGAGACAGGACCTTACCTTAGTTTAGGGATGGTGTTGAAATTTTTCTTGAGTCAATATATTCAGACATAGGGCCAAATGGATGTAAAAAGTATCCATGTGCAAGGTGTTTTGGTCATTTTTATAGTACAAGAGATAATCTCAGGGATGATCTTATCGTGAATGGTTTTATGGAAAATTACTTGCCATGGTCATTTCAACATAATTTTGATATTTCCACTCCAGGCGATGGAGGTCAATTTGAAAATCTCCTACGCAATTTTGATGCGGGAGATGACATTGTTGATATGATACATGACGCCATGGGAATTACAACACGAGATGCAACGGTTAGAGATAACTTAAATGAAGGACAAACTTTGGATGCAAATTCAGAAACAATGGATGATGAGACAGCAAAAATATAAAAGATGCTTAAAGAAGGGCATCAACCTTTGTTTCGGGGTAGCAAAAAGTTCACTTCATTGTCCTTCATCACTCGGCTTTTGCACATAAATTACTTGGTGGGTGGTCGAATAAATCTTGCACAATGGCTCTATAATTATTTCATGATGTACTTGAAGAAATAAGGGATGTTTCCATGTCCAAATCCTATTATGAAGCGAATAAGATAGTCACTGACTTGGGTTTTACTTACGAGACATTTGATCAAATGATGTTGTTTCGAGGGGATGACAAGTGTTTGGAGAATTGTGGTATTTGTGGGGCATCTAGGTATAAGCAGTTTGGCAATGACAAGCAGAATGTTGAGGATAGTGTGATAAGGAGTAAAAAAATGGCTGCTAAACAAGTACGCTATTTTCCATTAAAGCCAAGGCTGAAGAGGTTGTCTAAGTCACCTCACACTGCATCACTAATGACATGGCATTCTAAGAGCGGGTTGATGATGGTGTGATGCGGCATCCTACTGATAGTCCTGTATGAAATTTTTTGATAAGTTGTACCCGGACATTGCTAGTGAAAGTCGTAATGTTCGACTTATTGTAGCATCCGATGGATTTAATCCTTTCAGGTCGATGAACATTTCACATAGCACTTGGCCGGTTGTTCTCATTCCAAATAACCTACCACCATGGTTGTGCATGAAACAACCGTCCTTTATTCTTTTTGTGCTAATAGATGGTCCAAAAGGACCTGGGGACAAGATTGATGTATATTTGTAGCCACTCATTGAGGAGATGAAGGAATTATGGTACGACGATGTGAATACGTACGATGCATCAACCAAAAGTATGTTCAAGTTGCGTGCATCATTTTTGTGGACGATCAACGACTTTTCGGCGTATGCTAATTTGTCGGGTTGGAACACAAAAGGTAAATTTGCTTGTCCTTGTTGTAACAAGAAAACCAGATCTTTTCGGCTAAAACATAGTCGTAAGTTTTGTTATCTGGGACATAAACGATGGCTAAAAGAAAGTCATAAATTACGTAGAGATAGAGCTGCTTTTCAAGGAGAGCTAGAACCAAAACCAAAGTTATTGTCTGGTTCTGAATTGCTAGAACAATTGAAAGATGTTGAGACCATAAATAGAAAGGAAGATGTCCTTGGCAAGAGGAAAAGAGAAGATATAGAAAAAGAGAAGGAGAAGGAGAAGGAGAGAAGGGCTGCTATAAGAAGAAAGAAATGCAAAGAAAAAGAGAAAGAGAAAGGGATGAGGAAAGAGAAATGGAAAGGGAAAGAAAAAAAAAGGGAGGAAAAGGAAAAACGAAAGAAAGTGAACATGCTGGAAATACAAAAGAAGATAGTTGGAAGAAAAAGAGTATTTTTTTTAATTGCCTTACTGGGAGTCTTTACCAATACATCACATGCCTGATGTCATGCACATAGAAAAAAATGTGTGTGATAACATATTGCATACACTATTGGTCACTCTCAGAAAAACAAAAGATCACTTGAATACTCGACTTGATATCAAAGAAATGAAAATTAGGGAGCCATTTCACCCTAAGGATAATGGTTCTGGTAAGAAGTTACTTCCCTCTACATGCTTTATACTGGGAAAAGATGAGAAAGACATGTTTATGAAATTATTGAAGGATGTGAAAGTACCTGATGGTTATGCTTCCAATATTTCACGATGTGTCAATCTCAAAGAGCGGAGCATTTGGGGTTTACAGAGTCATGACAATCATATTATTTTACAACAGCTACTTCCTCTAGTTGTGCGTAAAATATTGCCAACAAACTTTTTCAGGATTTTATGCTCAAAAGTTAATTCAAAGTCTGATCTAGAATATCTTCAAGATCGTATTGCACTTACAATTTGCCATCTTGAAAATATTTTCTCGCCATCCTTCTTTGATATAATGGAGCACTTGCCTATACACTTGGCTGAAGAGGCATTACTTGCTGGCCCGGTACAATACCGATGGATGTACCCAATTGAGAGGTTGACACCCTTGCTTTATAGATGAATTCTATAAACCCCATCAAATTCTTCTTTTCTCGTAAGTATCCAGAAGCTTCGATTGCAAAAGGGGCTTTAATGGAAGAGTCCGTGACCTTTTGTGCAAGATATCTAAAGGACATTGAAACTAAGTCTACTCGACCCGATCGAAATGATTCCGGTAAAGATAACTTGGGTCATCACTTTGGCAAATAAACACCTTGTTTTCTTGATCATATTTCAATGGAGCAAGCACATCGTTATCTTCTAGGCATGCTAGTGATGTAATTAAACCATATAGAGTGTAAGTACTAGTTCTTTTGATAGAATTGATGTTTCTCATAATAATTATTACCACCAGATTCATTAGTATATGCTCTTTTTAATATACATAGGAGACATCTTCAGTTCCTCCAAAAGTCTGCCCTTGAGCACCAAATCATGAACGTCAACGTCTCCATATTAAAGAGTTCTGTTCGTGGTTCAGAAGTGAAGTAATGTACAATATACAAACACCCACATTACTTTTGAAGGTTCCTTACATATGTTTAATTAATTACTACTTAATTAAGAGCTTTTCGCTTGATGTCTATAGGTATTGAAAGAGGCAAGTGCACATGTACCGTTAGAAAATGAAGTCAAGGACATGGTGTTGGGTCTAACCAATATAGCTAAGAGATACAATGGTGAAATTACCCGGATCCGAGCAGGCCTCGCGGCCCCGGCATCTGGCATTTTTCCCGCTTTGCAGCGTTTTCAGGTTGGAGGTGTCTCGCCGTTTGTTTTCGCATTTGTAGAGTCGCCACGCCGTTTTTATTAAGCCCAAAACATTGAAAAAGGGCATCAGTTTAAAGATAATTTTAAACTGTTTTTGTGTGATGAGATTTTGAGTTCGGAGGTCAGATGACTCCCCGAGAAGAGAATATTAGAATATTAGAGCTCACCCGAGTAGCCTCGTAAAACGAGTCTTTCGGATACCCCTAATATCCTTTAAATGTTGTGTGTGTGTGTGTGTGCTTTTAAAAATGCATGCTGTATCGGATGTCTACATTGTATGCTATGTATGGAAATGTATTGAAATAGTGTAGGAAGGAAGCCTTACCAATGTTGGTTCGTGTCTGTCTTCCGCTGGGGAATGGTGTTTGAGGTCGGAGTAGCGTTCCGGTACGGATCGGGATTGCTTCGGGAGATGCCGGTTGTCCGCGGACAGAGTTTCGGCGTGAGTTGAGGTTGTTGCTGCGTTCGGCGCAGGTTCGGCGTGCGTGGGGATCGTCGGGATCACTCGGGCAGAGGTTCGGCGTGCGTTGTGGTGGCAGGAGTCACTCGGGCAGAGTTTCGGCGTGGTTTGGGATCGTTGGTTTGACTCGGAAAGAGCCGGGACACCGTGGAAAGACCAGGCAAGGCCTCGGAGTACCACGAGGGGCCTCAGAGTACCTCGAGAGTGCCTCGGGGCAGCGCGGGAGCGTCTCGGGAGCGCTCGGGGAGGCTTCGGAGCACCACAAGGGAGCTCGGAAGGCCTCGGAAGGATCCGAAAGGGGCCGGGAGTGCCTCAAGAGGACTTAGAGGGGAGCCAGAAGGCTAAGGGAGGAAGAGAGAAGAGGGAGGTGTGTGAAAATGAGGAGGGGGAGCCCTCTATTTATAGTAAAAATTTCGGAGCAAAGAGGTCCGTACGGACCTTCTTGGTTATCCAGAATTTTGGATTTCCTCGATTTGAGGGAATCTGCAATGATGGTGAATATTCTGGAATGATGATGTCCCCCATGCAAGAAGGTCCGTACGGACCAACTCAGCATGCAAAGAGGTCCGTACGGACCAACCATGCATTTGGGTAATCATTTCTTCCGGGATTTGAGGGAATATTGTGGACTTTAAGGGGATTCAGTAATTATGACAGCAAAGAGGTCCGTACGGATCAATATTGCTTTCCCAATTTCCTGAAAATTCCCAAAAGGTCCTTTTGTCCCTTTTTATCCCAGGAAGGCTCCTCCCTTGGTTTGGTTGGGGGTTTGAGAGGGTTTTGAGAGGGTTTTGAGAGGGTTTTGAGTGAGAGAGGTCTCCGAGACTACGTTGATGAGTCTGCGGTGTTTCCCGTGTGTTTGAAAGGGGGTGATCCAGATTGGGGTACTTACAGAAGCCCCTCGACGACGTCACTTATGAAAGAAGTGGGGTCGCCGATAAGATAAGGGTCCTAATCTGGATCGCGTGCTGGGAGAGGAAGTGACCGTGAGGGTCAATGTGAGGACGTGGTGGTGTCCTTTTGTGTGACCGTTTAGGTCAATAGGCTGGACCCTGTGATAGGATTCCTACGTATCCCTGGCGGGAATCAAGCCTGGTCGTAGTTCGGGTGTGGGGTGAGTGTTTTGTGAATGCGGGCGTGGTGGTGCCCTGAAGTGTCGTGTGACCGCCGAGGTCAGTGGTAAGGACGTGGTGGTGTCCTGGGTGACCGTATAGGTCGATGGGGAGGACGTGGTGGTGTCCTAGGTGACCGTATAGGTCGATGGCTGGACCCTGTGATAGGATTCCTACGTATCCCTGGCGGGAATCAAGCCTGGTCGTAGTTCAGAGGTCGTGAAATCTGTGAGTGCGGGCGTGGTGGTGCCCTGAAGTGTTGTGTGACCGCCGAGGTCAGTGGTAAGGACGTGGTGGTGTCCTGAAATGTGGTGACCGCCGAGGTCAATTGTGAGGACGTGGTGGTGTCCTGGGATGGAAATTTTACGATTTTCCTAATCGGGTGGTTTAAGGCCTTCCGGGCCGGAGATAGAGTGAGGACTTGAATCGTCTTCTGATTGCGGTTGGTGCCACGCTGGAGGACTTTGAATCGCCATCTGGCGGCGGTTGGTGCCACGCTGGAGGACTTTGAATCGTCATCTGGCGGCGGTTGGTGCCACGCTGGAGGACTTTGAATCGTCTTCTGGCGGCGGTTGGTGCCACGCGGGAGGACTTTGAATCGTCATCACGGCGGTTGGTGCCACGCCGGAGGACTTTGAATCGTCATCTGCGGCGGTTGGTGCCACGCCGGAGGACTTTGAATCGTCATCCGGCGGCTGGGTGCCACGCCGGAGGACTTTGAATCGTCATCTCGGCGGCTGGTGCCACGCGCAAGGACTTTGAATCATCATCTGCGGCGGCCGATGTAATGCGCGAGGACTTTGAATCGTCTTCTAGCCGCAGTTTGATGTAATGCGCGAGGACTTTGAATCGTCTTCTAGCCGCAGTTTGATGTAATGCGCGAGGACTTTGAATCGTCTTCTAGCCGCAGCCAGGAGGCGTGGCTGCCTTGTGCTTCGAGAGGCGTAGATGCCTTTGTGTTTTTGCATGTTGAGTAGAAGATTGGACTTACGATGACTGCCGGTGCTTGCGCTGCCGTTGAAGTGGGCGAGGATGACGGCCGGTGATGGCTTCCCCATTTGGCATTTTGGAGGCGCTTCGTGCCTTGGGACTTGTACTCGGAGGTGTTGGCTCCTTCTTGTGCTTGTTTTGCCGTTGAGTGGGCAAGGATGATGGCCGGTGCTGGGGATATGCAGTCCTGTATGACTTCCCTTTCGACTTGTCGGGAGGAGCTCGGGCTTACTTTGATGGCCGGTGCTTGCGCCGCGTTGAAGTGGGCGAGGACCGGTCTTACGTCGACGGCCGGTGCTTGAATTGTCAGGGATGCGACCCGTAGGGCCCTTTTCTCTGGGAAGATGACTTCGGACCTCCAGTGCCGTTGAGTTGTCGTTGAGCGCTTGGAGGCATCTTGTGCCTTGATATTCGTGGCCGGGAGGTGTTGGCTCCTTCCTGAATTGCCGTTGAGCGGGCGGTGGTTGGATTGCCGTTGGAGTGGGCGAGGACCGGTCTTACGTTGATGGCCGGGGATTGAGTTGCCGTTGAAGTGGGCGAGGACCGGTCTTTCGTTGATGGCCGGTGGTTGAGTTGCCGTTGAAGTGGGCGAGGACCGGTCTTAGGCTGATGGCCGTGGTTGATTTGCCGTTGAAGTGGGCGAGGACTGGTCTTACGCTGACGACCGGTGGTTGAATTGCCGTTGAAGTGGGCGAAGACTGGTCTTACGCTGACGACCGGTGGTTGAATTGCCGTTGAAGTGGGCGAGGACCGGTCTTACGCTGACGGCCGGGGATTGAATTGTCGTTGGAGTGGGCGAGGACCGGTCTTACGCTGACGGCCGGGGATTGAATTTGCCGTTGAAGTGGGCGAGGTCCGGTCTTACGCTGACGGCCGGTGGTTGAAGGGTTAGGGACCATTCTGCACTTGGATTTGCTGGAAAAGGCCTTAGGACAGCCTAGGCAAAGATTATAAGGGCGTGAAAGTAATTTGGCCACCCATTGCAAAGAGGTCCGTACGGACCAACCTGGTTGCAAAGAGGTCCGTACGGACCACTTTGGTTTTTTACAGTTCCCAGGTTTTGACCGGGTTAAATAACCGAGGCCCCCTTCATTTCTTCTTCTTCCAGTGCGTGAACCAGCGAGAGAGAAAGAGAGAAAACTCCATTTTTGTCCAAAATCTTCCATTTTTCTTAGCTTGAATTGCTTGCAATGGCGGAGGGGTCTCGAAGGAGTCGTCGTCAACGCAGTCAGGAAGTGGTTGAGCAGCGAATGGAGCTTCAAAGAAATTGGATCTCGTTCGTTCCATCTTCGAAGAACCCGGATGTTTTGTATCCGAATCCGGAGGTGCACAATCGTCGCTCCATGAACGTCGGGAGGTAAGAAATCTGCTCCGTTTGATTCCCTGCTCGAATTTTTTGAATGCTAGAACTAGGTTTTAGTTTTTCGCATTTTTTGAATTTTTTTTTATTATTATTTTATGTCTTTTTGTGAAATTCTTGATGAATTGTTGAAAATGGACATGTAAAAATTGTGGGTATGTGTATTTTGTGCAGAAATGTGTAGATTAGCTCTTATTTGTGAAAATAAAGTGCTTCTCTAATGAAATGCCTGCTTTGGTGTGTTGTACCGTATGCTATTTATGTATGTACATTATGAGAAAAATTATCGTGGAGTGATAATTTTTGTGAAAAAAATGTGACATGTGCCGTGTTTTGTGACGGGTTATATGTGAAAGTGTGTGCCGTGTAGGGACGGATTTTTTTTTTGTTATGCATATGTGTCGTGCCGTGTTTTTGGGTGACGGACTCTGTGGGGAAAATATGTGCAATATGTGCTGTGTTGGGACGGATTTTCTTTTGAAAATGTGTCGTGTAGGGTTTAATCCCCCTTTTTTTCTTTTGAGAAAATGTGTACAGTGTGCCGTGTTTTTGTGACGGACTGCATGGGAAAAATTATATGCATGATATATGTGAAAATTATGTGCATTATATGTGCATTATATGTGAAAAATATGTGCATTGTGTGCCGTGTTTTGTGACGGGTTACATGGAAAAATTATATGTATAATGTATGTGAAAATTATGTGCAATATGTGCCGTGTTTTGTGACGGAGTTATATGTGCCTTTATATTAAGTCTGTGATTGACGTACCTTTCTTTGTGTTTACCTGCAGGATGCGGGGCTTATGGCGGGAAGGCCAAGAGGATGAAGACTCGGGATCGCTCGAGGCTGTTGTGGAGCTATGGCGGCGGATGCCCGATATTTCCGTGGACGGTAGGCCGAGTCCCCTGAGGTCGGTTTATGCTTCGGCCTAGGTGTGTTCGTTGAGAACCTGGCCGGAGTGTCGACACGAGGAAGAACAAGAGTGTCTTCCTGGGTTTATCGAGTATTGGTGGGATACCACCCACACCTTCCACCCGAGAGGCGAGGTGACGGTGACGCCACCGACTTTGCTGCGATCACCGGCTTTCCTTCAAAGGAGGGCCGGTGCGGTGGAGGGATATGATAGCCGATGATGTGTTGACCGAGCCGCTGGGCTTTGAGCCTCGTCCTCGCAGGGCACAGGGATCTTTGTATAGCGACGTGGAGCCGAGGATCACGGCCGGTGTGGGGCCTACATCCGGGGTACCGGCCGGGTGGCAATGTGAGCGGTTGGCGCGCTCCTTCTTGTGGTATGCACCGTCCGAGACTTTGTTCTCGAACCACGCGACCGCGGCTCCCTTTGCTCTGTTGGAGAGCTTGATTGATTGGATAGGGTCTGCGACATTGCTTGGGGCGAGCGAGGCTTGGCTGAGCTCTACTTCTCCTTGGACCGGTTTAGCGGGTGTGGCCGATTCGTTGGCTTTGACTTTGCTCCTGGAGGTATGAGTTTATTCTTTGTTTTCTTGATTTAGCAACTTGTCATTTCTCCATTGTCTTTTGCACTGAGCCCTTTCTCTGTTTTTGTCACAGTGTGGTTTTATGAGGTTTTCCAGTGCTTCCCATGGGATAGAGATCCACATTCTTTGCGTACCACTGCTATCTTTGGGCGGGCTCGTACGGCGAGGAAGAGGAGGACCGGCGGGGAAGCTCACCATTGCCTACGGGGATGTGCAGGAGCGTCTGGAGAGGGATAGCCCGGAGGGGTTCGTCTTGTTCCCGTGGGCTCGGTATGAGGGGGATGAGTTCGAGGGGGCTCCCGAGGTGACAGCGCGGCGGAAGATGCTGCGGGGCTTGACTTGTGACGTCATGTACCTGGGGGAGCGGGTCTTCCGGGCAAAGATGGCCCCGCGTGCTTCCCGTGGCTCGGGGACCCTCCCTTTGGGATGCTTGATTCCCGGGTCATGGACGTGCTCGATTTCGAGAGGTACCTTGGCGGTGTCGGCGCCGAGGAGTTCATTTTATATGGAGAGGAGTACGGGGCCTTCGTGAGGAGGAAGCTCGAGGACGCCGCAGGTGTACCGGCGGGAGAGAGAGGCTGGCCCGCAGGCTCCCCCAGAGGTTCCGATGCCGGGACCGGATTTCACGTACGTCCGCGGGGACGGATCGAGGAGGAGGGTGTCTGTACCCGTTCCGGAGCAGGCTCCTGCTGCATACCGAGTGGATCCTGACAGATCGGTGAGTGTGCTGACTCTTTTCCATCTTGGCATCCTTTCTGTATTTTTCTCTTTTTGTTGTTGAGTATAACTGTATTGCTGAGCGTTTCCTTGGCTGCTTGTTGGTGCAGGTCCCGGGGAGAGCCTACGATATGCTGACTCGCCGTTATGTGGCGATGAGGTCATTTGCGAAGAAGATGGCTTCGAAGATATCTTGTCGATCTTCGCGACGCGTGCCGGCGTACGAGCCTATGCCTTCGAGGCACTCTGTAGACGTTCCTCCGCCTAGAGCCGAGCCGGAGCCGCAGCAGGAGGGACCTTTGAGGGGGCGGCATAGCATGGATGCCGGGACATCTTCGGGAGCTGCAGGGCCTTCGAGGGAGCAGCCCTTTTATCAGTTCATGCCTCCGCACGGCGCACAGGGTGAGGGTTCCTCAGAGCCTTCCTTCTTTGATCCTTTCGCCGGATTTGATCCTTCCGAGTATTTTTCGTGGGAGCCTCAGCGGGTGCTCGGTATTCCGACGACGAGGATGTGACGGGCGAGTTCGCTGGGATGCCCGACTTTTCTTTGGAGGACCTCGGCGAGGATGATGATGCTGAGGATTCTGATTAGTATTCATTTGCTTTCCCTCTTTTCATATCCCTCCCTTTTTTTTTGTTTAGCAACAGACATTTATTGGTACCTGTAATAAAACACATATATTTGCATGGCAAACAGCATTTTATTTTAAGATGTTATGTCATTTATTTTTGTGATTCCCGGGAATTGTCCTAGAAATTGTTGCTATTATTATTTTTTATTTTGTGCATGCCACGTGAGCTGAGAGTGTGTTTGTGGGTAGTGTTTGTTTGCCGGGAATGGCTTTGGCCAGTGTTTGGGCAGTTTGGAGCAAGGTTTTGCTGAGGACAGTGGCTTTTGTACTGTTTGCTGGGGAAATGGGTTCCGTTGGTGCTGGGAGACTCTTCATGGTATCGACCGTCTGGCGACTGGGGATCGGTTCATGAGAGGGGGAAGCCCCACTTTGCTCACCTTGTGGCTGCGAGAGAGACTTCAGGCCATGCCCGAGGCTCCGACGTCGTTTAGCCCGTGGTCATTTGCTCAGCGACCTCTTGTGTTGGATATGGATCAGTCCGCCTGGGAGAGATGGATGGCACAGCTTGGTACGCATTAGGTCCGCTGGTGGGTTCCGCATGGAGGATTGAGACCAGGAGGGTCTTGCAGAGGGGTCCTACGTTGTCGAGTTCCAGGTTTGTCTTGGTCCTCCTTCTATATTCCGTCGCTTGTTTCCCGGCCGTTTGGGATGAAGCAGGAGCCTTTGTTGGGCTGGGATGACCTTGCTACCGCGGAAGTAGTTCCTCTTTGTATGGCGCCTCCAGGTGCCTTCTTGTATTGTCCGAGGGTATGGAAGTATTCCGCTTTCCCTCCTGTGGTACCTCCTTGACGCCGGGAGAGCGTTGTATTGACGACTCGCATCCGGCCTGGTATGGCGGCATGTTGGGCATCCCAAGTGGTCTTGGAGAGCAGCGTGCAGCGATTCTGGGACCCGGCGCGTAGTAGCTATTGCCTTAGGAGTTCCGAAGCATGGTCTGACCCTTTGGATGTGACGGGAGACACTTTATTTGACTACGAGACTAGAGTTGACCGACTGGCGTGGAGAGGTCCTCTTTACGGACTCGTAGGAGGAGATCCGAGCCGAAGCACGAGCGAATGAAGCCCTGAGAGCTACTGGATTGTTTGACTCTACGGGGAGGACCCCGAGATCTCTGACTGAGAGACGCAGAGTTGGTTCACGTGGAGCGAAAGAAGACTCGCCGGGGACGAGGGAAGAAAGGAAAGAATGGCGAGGGGACAAGCGCAGATGGCGCGGAATGACCTCCTAGGTATCCATTCATTGCATTGCAAACACATTATTAGTTAAATGTATTAAGCTGTCTTTTAGCATGTTGTGAACTTGAGAGTAGACCGTGCTTGAACTCATCAAGAAATGTTGTAACCGTTAGTGATTTGTGATTTACTTTTAAAGCTTTGTCGAGACGCAAGATCTCTTGTTTGCCTTTGCTTCTGTTGTGCACTTTGTCGGCGTCCATCTTTGGACTTTTCTGTTGCATCCGCGGACTGAAGCAGTCTGGGCCCTGACGGCAATCCCCTTTGCTGAGGCCTTGTGCTTGGCTGAGAGGTTGAATGCTCCCTTGACAAGTCGTTTTGACGGTCTTTTTCGTAGCTTCCTTGCCTCTTGTTGGCGTCGGGCTCTTGACCACCTTTTGCAGCTTCTGCTTGAGCTTCTTTTTTTGTGAGCCCTTGCTCGAGCTCTTTTTTTTTGTGAGCCCTTGCTCGAGCTCTCTCTTTTTTTTTATATATTTTTTTTTTGTGAGCCCTTGCTCGAGCTCTTTTTTTTTTTTTTTGAAGCGCGTGAGGGCGAAGACAAGCCCCTGGCTTGGAAAGCGATCTGAGTCGGTCGTTTGATCTTGATCGACCCTGATGTCCTTTTTGATGTTGCCGCCGTCGTTTGACTTGGTCAAGGTGACTGCCGGGCGTGTTCTTGAAAAGTGCGGAGCTTGATGGAGGTCTTGATTGACATTCAAACTTTTGACTTTTTTGTGTATTTTTAGACCGGACCAATTAAGGTTGCCTACGTTCCCGGACTAGAGGGCTCAGGTCTGCGTAGTTCGACACTACATGGAGTGCCAAGAGATGCACAGTTGTTCTTCTTTAGGCGAAGTATCTGCGAAGTTTGCTTCCGTTGACTGGATTCATGAAGGGATTGCCGTCTAGGTCTGTTAGCTTCATGGCGCCTCCGGAGAAGATCTTTTGAACCACGAAAGGGCCGATCCATGTGGGTTCCCATTTTCCCAGTGGGTTGGTTCGAGTGGGAGGCTTTTCTTTGAGTACAAGGTCACCTTCCCTGATGTCTCGGGATTTGACTTTCTTGTCGAAAGCTCTAGCCATCCTGCTTTGATAGGCTCGGACGTGTTCCATGGCCTTTAGTCGTCGCTCATCTAGCAGAGCCAATTCGTCATGTCGGCTTCGGAGCCATTCGACTTCGTTGATGTCATTTTCCAGCAGCACTCGGAGTGAGGGAACTTCTAGCTCGATGGGAAGGACTGCTTCCATCCCATACGTCAGGGCAAATGGGGTTTCTCCCGTGGCTGTTCTGACTGATGTGCGGTAGCCCCAAAGTGCAAGGTGCAGCT
The DNA here is from genome assembly GCA_022495995.1 of Adenophora triphylla var. japonica. Lineage (NCBI taxonomy): Eukaryota > Viridiplantae > Streptophyta > Magnoliopsida > Asterales > Campanulaceae > Adenophora > Adenophora triphylla. The sequence goes on from JAFEMH010000787.1 coordinate 359,141, forward strand.
TCTCGGGCCAATCTCGTCCTCGGGTGGTCATTTTTCGGATGATCCGTTCGAGGGTTTTGTTTGCTGCTTCCACGGCGCCGTTTGTTTGTGGCCGGTAGGGAGAAGATTTGTGACGTGTGATCTTGAATTCAGCCAGCAGTCTGTCGAATTCCCCTTCAAAGTGTGAGCCGTTATCTGATATGACCTCATTTGGGATGCCGTATCGGCATATGATGTTTTCCTTGAGGAAATGCGCGACCTTCTTGGAGGTGAGTACCTTGTAGGACTTGGCTTCGACCCATTTGGTGAAGTAGTCGATGGCTACTAAGATGAACTCGTGACCGTTGCTGCCTGGCGGAGCGATTTTCCCGATGACGTCAATTCCCCAAGTGGCAAAGGGCCAAGGTGTAGTCATGCAGTAGAGATCGTGGGGTGGTAGATGATTGAGGTTGGAGAACCGTTGGCACTTGTCGCAGCTTCGGACAAAGTGGATGCAATCTGCCTCCATGGAGATCCAGTAGTAGCCCATCCTGAGAATGATTTGCATCAGGGCTCTGGCGTTCATGTGGGGACCGCAAGCCCCATTGTGGACTTCGTTCATGAACTTGTCTGCTTCTTCTTGACTGACGCAGCGTAGGAGTGGCCCGTGGTAGCGTTTCTTGTATAGCATGTCCCCGAGGATGACGAAGTGAGAGGCAAGGCGTTTTAGGGCCATGATGCTCTTGGTTTTGACCCCTTCTGTGTGTGGGTCTTCCTTGTTCATGATGGTGGCTTCCCCGCTCTTGAGGTATTGGAAGATCTTGGTTTATGCTGGAAATGGCATCGGACTTGCGTCTCTTTGGCTCTTCAGCAATCTTGCAAATCGTTGTGATTAAAACCTTCTCGGCAGCTTGGGCCCGGTTTTTCTCTCGTTTGACAACATGCTTAAATGTTTGCTTGATGCATTTATTTAATTAACGTGTTTGCCTTTTGTATAGATGAATTTAACTGTTTTGATTGGTTAATGTCATCCTTTGTTAAAGATGCAATGAAATGATTTTTTAGGAAGGTCGGACCTTTTATTGAAAGCGTGAAGACTGTACATTGTTGATCAAAGATTCACAATCGTCGGGCGTAAAGCCGTCAAAAGACTCAAAAGATGTGAATACACAGACAACAAGACTCGAAGCTAGACTATAGGCGACGAGGGATTGGACCAGGCTTCATTACTCTCGGATGGCTGTAGCTCTAGAGGGAGTGGTGCTGGTTCAGGTGGCCAATCTTCCCTTGGCATGAGTCCCGGAAAGTAGCTTGCATGCGGTTCGATTTCAAACCAGATCGCGGAAGTTTTTGGCTGCTCCCCTGATGATGTCCCTCCATTAGTGTTGCCACCAGTCCTTGGGGGTTTTTGATGATAGAAGTCGCTGAGGGCTACTTCTAGGAGGGCGAAGCATTCGCTGATTCGGAGTGGATTCTTGCTGATGTTGATCACTTTCATAGAATCTGCTTCTTTATCTGGGATCTTTGCTTGGACGACGTTCACAATGTCTGATTCGAGCGGGCATGCTATATCTCCTTCCCTGATTAAGCCTTGGAGGAGGTTACGCCACTGTTCGTCCAGGTCGGACACCGGAATGTTGAATTGAACTAAGCTGTGATGGCTGTCCCCGTAAGATCCGAGAGTGTCGGCTAGAGGGTTGTCTTGTACCGGGGGATCGGTGATGAGCCAGTTTGCAAGAGGGTTTTCGGCAAAGTAAGGGTCTACTCCTCGATCAATCTCCATTAGGGCATCCATCTCTTGATCCTCTCTCAAGCATTCTTCACAGTCGCATATATCAGAGTTGTCATCCTGTCCCATGAGTTCTTCGATTTCTAGCTCGTCGCGGCTTAGAGCGTGGATGTAGGGATCCACTTCGTAGCGGGACAGGGTAGGAGAATCATCTGGAGAAGAGTATTCGGTCATGTCGGGACCTTCTTCTGGGTCATAGCTTGCTGGCCAAGCACTTGCCATTGCACTGCTTCCGCGGATCACTTCGATCGCTCCATTGGCATTGATGAATTTCACGCATTGGTGAAGAGTAGATGATACTGCTTTCATCTGATGTATCCAAGGCCGTCCCAACAAAGCAGAGAAGGTTGGTTTGATTTCCACGACTTGGAACTCTACCGACTCCAGTTGTACGTCGAATTGGATCCTCAAATTGATGACTCCTACGATTGGTCGTGCAGTGGAGTCGTAGGCTCGGATTACCCGAGGTGAAGGCCTTATCAGAGAACGGTCGATGCGGAGTCGTTTCAATGTGCTTAAAGCGATGATGTTGACTGCGGAGCCGTTATCAATCAAGACGTTCGGGAGGAAGAACATCTCTATCTTTATGAGGATGAGGAGGGCTTCGTTGTGCCGATTCTCACATATTGGCAAGTCATCGTCTGTGAAGGCTAAACCGCTTCCCGTGCTACCGTCGGACTCAGTCTCTTCTGGGGAACGTTCGATCCATCCATTTGTATGCCTTGGCTGGGGCAAAGATCGTAGGGAGACAGTTGCCCTTGGGCGTTCTTGTCGGAATTCCCGGTCACGAGATCTCTTGACTCTGGTTTCACGCTCCCAGTCGTAGCGGGACAGCATGCTGACGGTCTCGGAAATTGCAGGGGGTCTGCTCTCGCTTGGAGTTTCGTCAAAGGCTATTGAGTTTACCCTGTCGTTCCGGGGGAATGGATTTCCGATGGTATTGGGACCACGAGGGCGTTCCAATTTTCCCTCCTCTATGAGCCCCTGGACCACCTGCTTGAGCACGAAGCAATTGTCGGTGGTGTGGCCGGGGTAGTTGTGGAAGGCGCAGTGCTTGCTCATATCCATGTTGGGTTTGAGAGTCTTCGGTTGGAAATTCTCGAGTGGTTTGAGAAGATTTCGCTTCACCAAAGCTTCAAATACTTGACCCAAGGGCATTTCCAGGTTATCTAAATGCTGGAACTGTGGGAAGCGAGGGGGGTTGCTATTCTTTGGGGCTGCTTGATCGCGGTTTACTTGAGCTCCGTTCTGAATGTAGTGCACTGTTCCGGCTGCTTCCTTTCCTTTGGTCGGGGCAGGAGTTGAAGTTGCCAGGTTTGTTCGATAGCGGTAAGATGAGGCAGGGGTTGCTGTTGCCTTTTGAAGACTCAGAGTCTTTTCAAACTTTGTCCCAGCGTTGACCATGGCACGGAGATCCGGGTAGAAATGGTGGCTGATCAAGGTCCTCAAAGATGGTTTGAGGCAGGAATGGAAGATGTCCATCTGCTCTTCTTTGGAAAGTGGATCCATTATCTCGCTTAGCTTCCAGTTCCATCTTTTGTAGAATTCGCCCACTGGTTCGTCATCCTTTTGTTCGGTGGCTTGCAGGTCATGGCGGTTTGTTTCCCATTCAAGATTGGCGCGGTACTTCTCCAGGAAGATTTCACTGATCTGATCCCATGTGGAGCGGTTTTCTGCCTTCACATTGAGGAACCACCTTAGTGCTGTGGATTTGAGGGAATGCTGAAAATGATCTGCCATCTGTTGAGGGGTTGCCCCTTTGGCTCTCATACCCAGGACGTAGGTGTCGATGTGGGTTTTTGGGCATTCTGTTCCGTCAAACTTTTCCATTTCCGGCATCCTGAACTTTGGAGGGAGAGGGACCACTTTGTTCGGATCGGTAGGCAGGAGGGAGTCCTTCCGAGAACTAGCTAGCTTGCCTTGCATGTCTTTCATTTGTTCAATCAGCCAGGCCATGTGGGGATCAGCTGTCTGAGGTGGGTTACCGTTTTCAGGGACGGAAACCGAAGATGGAGGTGGATTGGCTGATGGGATCGCCATTCGGGAGTCTTGGGGAGGTAGTTGAGTGTATACCAACCCATACCCTGGGGTGTTGAAATTGAGGGCGTGATTGCCAGGTCCGCTAAGGGTTGTGTTTGGGAACTCGGGAAACGATTCGTTAGCCCCAATCGGCAGCTCAAACAGTGGCAAGCTTGAGATGTCGGGATATCCGCTCGGGATGCCCGTCCTGGTAAGCATGGGGACTTTTGATTGTGATTGCGAGGCTCGTATAGAGTCAAAGGATTGAATCCTGGGGATACCGGGATGCATTGGGATCTGGCGGAGCAGCACGTATGTGTGCCGTTGGTAATGAGCTTGATGTGCGAGCCGGGAAACCGATCAGTCTGAGGCGGGCATGTCGGAGCTGCTTGACTGATGCCGGAGGGGAGCTTTGAGCGAGAGCTGCTTTGCGTTGCTGGGATCTCGTAGCTTGGCGGAGGCGGGACCTGCTGATAGCTTTGAGAAACCGGGGGAGCCGGTATGTCTTCGTCTTCTATGAGAACAAAGGTTCCATCAGGTTGGGGAACTGCAACTGTTCCTCGAAGACGCAAGGTGTCGACGATCCAGGCTTGCTGTTCCTCTTGGCGCTTCTTGATGGTTTCGAAGGCTCGCAGCACCTCCTCCATTGTCTGGAGGTTCCTTAGTGGCGGGGTTCCATTTCCCTCACTGTTATCTGTTGATCCCGTCATGGGGGAGTATCGGACGGTGCGGACCGTTGAACTGGAAGGGCTATCGGACCTCGTGACCTCGATACTGAAAAGGCGGCTTCCAGGGATTCTCAACCACTCTCGGTTCGCTGGAGGGGGTGATGGGCAAGGTTTAGACACGGGAATGGCCTAACGGGATAAAAGGGGGAAAGCTCACGTGGCATGCGGTTTCCGTTTCTTTTATTTTCTGATTTTTTTTGTTGTTTTAATTTACTTAAAACATGTTTTCTCAGAATCCTAGGTAGGTTGGAAAAGATTGCTCTTGTTTTTCGCAACTATGCTAGATCCTGGGTCAGTGGAGACCATCTGTGCGGCTATAAGCCCCTCGTTTTGCACCTGTATTTCGACATCCCAGGGTGGACAGCCCAGGCGAGGGTCCTATAGTGCAAGCGGTTTCCACCGGCCTAAAAGAAAAATCGAACCTAAGGACCGAGCCTGTCATGTTCGTTTTGATGCGTTAGCCATGTGAATAGTGAACCGAGCCGGCCACTGAGTCAAGATCAGGTCAAGAGTTCGGCATGACCTCTCTTTACCTTGCTTGCGCAAGGGATCTGTGACGTTAGGCGTTGGCTGGGTCATATCGTCATGGCTGACGTATCAAAGGCGTGATGACATGGTGTCATGCAAGCATGGATGTATATCCGGACGGAACATCGTGCGGGGTGTAGCTTCGGAAATCAAGATCAGGTCAAGATTTTAGCATGACCTTTCATCGCTTTGCTTGCGCAAGGGATCTTGAGTTCCGAGCCTTGACTCAAAAAATGGCCGGCATGGTATATGTATCCAGTGTGTATGACACGGACCGGGTAAAAACCAACCGAGTCTGGACGAGAGTGTGACTCAAGACTTCAAACGTGCAGGGTTGACGCTTGGCTAGGATGGATGTTTGGAATGATCCCGTGCGCGCGCCCAAGAGGCCTAGGAAGACTCTAACGGACTGGCAACCGAGACCACTCCGGGTTGAGGGTTGTAGTGTGCGGTGTATCCGAGGCAGCGGTGCGCGTAGTGTGCGGTGTAACCGAGGCGGCGGTGTGGTGTAGAGTGCGGTGTAACGAGGCAGCTGCGCGTAGTGTGCGGTCTCTAAAATTCTTTTTCTGAGTAAAACAGAAGTTTTTGAAGAATTTTAAATGTATGCACAGATGTATATTGATGCATTTTTTTTTTGTATTTTTTTTTTTTGTAAAATAAAAACGAAGCACGTGCACACACACACAACAGTTAAAGGAAGGGGTAAAATGAAAGTTTGACCCTCATCATCGTTTTAAAAATCTTTTGTTTTGTTTAAAAGTTTTTAAAACAAAAATTCCCCAGCCGGAGTCGCCAAGCGAAATTACCCGGATCCAGAGCAGGCCTCGCGGCCCGGCATCTGGCATTTTCTCCGCTTTGCAGCGTTTTCCGAGTTGGAGGTGTCTCGCCGTTTGTTTTCGCATTTGTAGAGTCGCCACGCCGTTTTTATTAAGCCCAAAACATTGAAAAAGGGCATCAGTTTAAAGATAATTTTAAACCGTTTTTGTGTGATGAGATTTTGAGTTCGGAGGTCAGATGACTCCCCGGGAAGAGAATATTAGAATATTAGAGCTCACCCGAGTAGCCTCGTAAAACGAGTCTTTCGGATACCCCTAATATCCTTTAAATGTTGTGTGTGTGTGTGTGTGCTTTTAAAAATGCATGTTGTATCGGATGTCTACATTGTATGCTATGTATGGAAATGTATTGAAATAGTGTAGGAAGGAAGCCTTACCAATGTTGGTTCGTGTCTGTCTTCCGCTGGGGAATAGTGTTTGAGGTCGGAGTAGCGTTTCGGTACGGATCGGGATTGCTTCGGGAGATGCCGGTTGTCCGCGGACAGAGTTTCGGCGTGAGTTGAGGTTGTAGGCTGCGTTCGGGCAGAGGTTCGGCGTGCGTGGGGATCGTCGGGATCACTCGGGCAGAGGTTCGGCGTGCGTTGTGGTGGCAGGAGTCACTCGGGCAGAGTTTCGGCGTGGTTTGGGATCGTTGGTTTGACTCGGAAAGAGCCGGGACACCGTGGAAAGACCAGGCAAGGCCTCGGAGTACCACGAGGGGCCTCAGAGTACCTCGAGAGTGCCTCGGGGCAGCGCGGGAGCGTCTCGGGAGCGCTCGAGGAGGCTTCGGAGCACCACAAGGGAGCTCGGAAGGCCTCGGAAGGATCCGAAAGGGGCCGGGAGTGCCTCAAGAGGACTTAGAGGGGAGCCAGAAGGCTAAGGGAGGAAGAGAGAAGAGGGAGGTGTGTGAAAATGAGGAGGGGGAGCCCTCTATTTATAGTAAAAATTTCGGAGCAAAGAGGTCCGTACGGACCTTCTTGGTTATCCAGAATTTTGGATTTCCTCGATTTGAGGGAATCTGCAATGATGGTGAATATTCTGGAATGATGATGTCCCCCATGCAAGAAGGTCCGTACGGACCAACTCAGCATGCAAAGAGGTCCGTACGGACCAACCATGCATTTGGGTAATCATTTCTTCCGGGATTTGAGGGAATATTGTGGACTTTAAGGGGATTCAGTAATTATGACAGCAAAGAGGTCCGTACGGATCAATATTGCTTTCCCAATTTCCTGAAAATTCCCAAAAGGTCCTTTTGTCCCTTTTTATCCCAGGAAGGCTCCTCCCTTGGTTTGGTTGGGGGTTTGAGAGGGTTTTGAGAGGGTTTTGAGAGGGTTTTGAGTGAGAGAGGTCTCCGAGACTACGTTGATGAGTCTGCGGTGTTTTCCGTGTGTTTGAAAGGGGGTGATCCAGATTGGGGTACTTACAAATGGGTACATAATTAATGGTTTTAGGTTTCGAACAAAAAGGACGGATAATAACAGAGTTACCCAAAATAGCGGTGTTATTGTTAGAGCAGACACAACAAGCTATTCAAGCAAAAAGGATAAGAATCCAGTCTCTGGGGACCAAAAATTCTATGGAGAGTTAACAGATATAATTGAAGTGCACTATACTTCTGAAACAAAATTTTTCTTGTTCAAGTGTAATTGGGTGGACAATAGGAAGGGGGTCGAAGTAGACAATTATGGTATCACATCGATTAATTTCAATCACTTGTTATATAAGGAGAGCAGAGTAACCGAAGAGCCCTTTATCCTAGCATCCCAAGCTCAACAAGTCATGTATATTGAAGACCCTATAGACCCTCAATGGAAAGCTGCCACTAAGATGACAAGTCGGGATACATTTGATATGGGCGTATATGAAAATTCTAATAGTACACTTGTGAAAGCGTGAGCTTTTTGGGAACAAATTCTTGTTTCCTTATTTCGAAATACTTCAAAAAGGTAAGAAGATTTTAGGACTTTCATGGAAGATTTATTATTGTCCTACTTTGACTAGGAGTTTGTAAATAAAGTAAATATCTTTTATTTATGTACATAGTTTTATATTAGGAATAACCTAGTAACAATCTACTTCTTTGTGAGTGTGATTTGTATTTCCTTATAGGTAAAGAGATCTCACAAAGGAAGATGTTGATTGCGTGAAGAACTTCTCCATGGTGCATATAAACACAAGGCTACCAGCACAAGAGAAGGAACATAATTTTAAGAGAGAAAATTACTTGTTCTTCACAGTTTTTCAACATTGTGTTTTTAGGTTGTGAGTGAAGGTTGTGCCTTACATACGTAACTCACATCTAGGTTTTCATAGAGTTCTTTGTTTTACTTCTGACTAGAATAGGTCCTACTTGGGAAAGGGGAAGTGTTCTTGTCGTAGAAGATGATTAGAACTCGTTTAGTATTTTAGTCTTTTAGTTTTTCACTTATTTATTTTTGTAAGCAACAAACGTTTTTATAGTGAAAAGTTTTTGGGCGTAAGCCTAGTTTGCTGATCTCAAGATCAGTAAGCGTATATAACCATTGTGTTATTGCTTTATTCTGTTTTTATTCCGCTGCATTATCTGTGGATGTGTGGACAGTTATGAGACATGATGGATGTGTATTTACCCATCCAAATGATGCACTTTTAGGCTTTCTTTGTGTTTGATTCCCGAGTTTTATGTATATTTGATATGGTTTGTGAGTGTTTTGAAAGTACAGGGGTCAAATTGGAAATCTTGGGAATTCAAGGACTAAATTGGAAATATGGAAATTTTGGAGGAATTTGATTTATAAAAATTCATGGGCTAAAGTGAAAAATAAAATCTCAAAGAGCGAAGTGCAAAAGAATTTTTTATAATGGCTAAAGTGCGACTGCAAAATAGCGAGACGAACCGAATACCAAATTGGTACAAATCTAAGCAAGGCTGGCTGGCCAACATGCTGCAATATGGGGCCAAATGGCCGAGAGTGGCTGGAAGCTTGGGGCCAATGCAAGGAAGAATAGGATTGGGCCAAGGCAATTTATGGGCGGCCGCGCTCAAGACAACATTCAGGCCAAGCTCTCGGCCAAGCTTTCTGTCAACAAGAGCGGTCGCGCCAATCCACCAGGGCGGCCGTGCTGAGGAGAAGAATCTCGGCCAAACTTTCTGCCAACAAGGGCGGACGCTCTAACATCAAGGGCGGCCGCGCTCCGCCGTTTTCAGCAACAGAATTCGCACCTTAATTGAGGGCAGACTTGTCTTTTCTCAGCTTGGGTCCGTAGAATTGCCCTATTCTTTATAAAAACTGGCAGCCACGTTAGGTGGGAGGGAGGATAGTTTTGATTTTTCTTTAACAATTCCATTGAAGAGAAGAATTATTCTGAATTCCAGGTTTTTATCATTGTAAATTATGAGTAGCTAATTCGTTAGATTTGTAGATTGGTTGAATCTTTATCCGAATTTCTATGCAATAGTATTTTAATTCTTTCTATTTGATTCCTTCTAGTTCAATAATAGATCTTAATTTCTTGTTCTTAGATTTGAGATGTATGTTAATATACAAACTCGTCTTTGAATAATTGGGTATCGAATTCGCCATTAATTTGGGATTTTGATCCATAGACTGCTATTGATTGAATAACTTGGTATGTGCCGTAATAGAATCGGATCAACGTTAGGTTTTGTTATTCTTTCGTGTTTAATGTATTCTTGGCATATTGTGGTACCGTAATAGAAGTCACAATATTAAAAAGAGTATTTAGGATTGTAATCCGGCCACCTAACCGTGTCGATCCTAGTTAAAGTGAATGAACCCTAGAAGTTGAGTTGATGTTTTATAAGTAAAATTCTGCATAGAATGATGGTGAAGTGAAATCCAATCTACGAATCTCTGCTCATAATCTGTTTTCTCGTTTAGTTAGTTTGTGTTATTTATTTCATGCTTTTAGTTCTAAATCCAATCTATAAATTGTGGTTACTCAATTCACTGCGTTTACTCTATTTGTTTACCAACGAGTCTCTGTGGATTCGACCCCTGCTCGTGCATACTGCTACACCGGTAGTGAGTACACTTGCTCGGTATTTTTATTACAAGAGGGAGATTTCCTCCATCAAGTTTTTGGCGCCGTTGCAGGGGACTTGTTGCAAGTAAACAAGTAGGCGAGGTAGTGAATGCAAGGTCGTCATTCTTTGAAGCCTACATTGGAGCCATTGAACGACAACATAAACAGACTTAATAAAGCTAAATACACTAAGCTTCTTGAGGAAGCATTTGAGGGCGATCCCCTCTTTAATCCCCTTTTCTCGGATTCGTACACCGAATCAGAACCCTCCACCACCGAGGTAGAGGAAGAGAAAGCCGAGATGGCAGAACCACCGGCACAAACTATGAATGATTTCCTGAGACCTAGGGTAGACACATCTACCTCTTGCATAGTTCTGTCCGATGCAGCCAAAAATCTAGAGGTCAAAGGACAATACTTTGCCATGTTGCCAAGCTTTCACGGATTTCCTGGTGAGGATGCACTCACGTTCCTTAAAGAATATATTATTGTTGTTGCTCAATTTTTGTTAAGACAGGGAGTGACTGAGGAGCAAATTAGACTGAAGTGTTTTCCTTACACTCTTAAGGGAGTGGCTAAAACATGGTTGATGATACTTGCACCGAGCAACATTAGTACTTGGGTAGAATTGCAAGATGTGTTCCTTAAAAGATATTACCCACATCATCTGTTGGCTAGTTTTAGACAGAAATTGATGACATTTTCCCAAGATGTGGGGGAGCCCTTTCATGAGGCATGGGAAAGATTTAATACAATGTTAATGCAATGTCCCCAACACAATTTCACACTACCCTCACTGAACCAAGCCTTTTATGATGGCTTGAATGAAAATGGGCAATCAATAGTTGACAATGCTGCTGGAGGCTCGATAGGAGCCAAGACCCCGGAAGAAACTAAAGCTTTATTTGAGATGTTGAGTGCTAACTCTCAACAAAAGAGTTCGAGGGGTAAAACAAGGGGGGTACTTGAATTGAATGCTAGTGATAATATTTCAAAGCAGATTGCACTTTTAAATAATAAATTGGATAAATTGACTGCTTGTGGCACTTCTGCTGGTGCCAATGTTATTACTGATTATTGTACAAATTGTGGTTTATCATCTCATGTGACTAATATGTGTCCAAGTGCAGCAAATTTCTCTTATCATCCTGAACAGGCACATGCTTTCAACGGATATGGACAAAGGCCACCACCCCAAGGAAACCAATATGGCAATTACAATCCATGGGGTGGCCATCAGAATCAGCAAGTAAAGCCTCTTCATGCGCCACCACCTGGACAACATGGTAGTGCACCTTGGGAGCTGGCAGTTCAGCAGCTAAGGATGGAGATGCAGCAAAGTAATAGAAATACAGAAGCTGCGTTTGAAAAGGTGGGCACACAAGTAGAGCAACTTGTGAAGGTTGCCCAAGAGTTGATGAAAGAGAAAAACCCACCTGAGCAAGCAAAGTCAATCACAACAGTTTGGGATGAAAGTGAGGAAATTGAGGAGGTATTTCTATCTTCTCTTGATAATACTGATTGTTGTGATAAAAATGATGATGTTAATGAGGATGAAAAGGTTAAATATGTTCAAAAAGACCCCGGATGTTTCACTATCCCAATTTCTTTAGGGGGTCAAAATCTTAAAGGTTTGTTGGACCTTGGGGCAAGTGTTAATGTGATGACCTTTCATGTTTTTAGAAGTTTGGGGGTATGTGAGTTGAAACCACCCAAGAGAGACTTGCAATTGGCGGATCTCTCAATTAAAAGACCCTTAGGGGTTATCGAAGGGGTGTTGGTTAAAATTGATAAAATCATTATCCCCATTGACTTTTATGTGATGTGTATGGAGGGATCAAGTGAGGAACAACTGAAAACTCCCATTCTGCTTGGGAGGCCATTTATGTTTGACACTAAGGCCACTATTGATGTGTGTCAAGGGGTGGTGTCCTTGAGAGGAATGGGGGAGGAATGTTAGTTTTGTATACTTAAAAATGATAAGAAACCCTCCCCCAAAGATGGTTTTGTAGGAGCCATAAATGATTTTCCAATTTTTAAAGATGATGTGAATGGATGTGAGAAAAGTGGGGATAATGCGGATGTGTGCCTCTTGGCTAGTAACATTAAAGCCGACCAATACTCTAGGAGTAACGGGTCGTATCACTCCCCACAAGACTCCCATAAAGAGTCGAATCCATCACATTTACCACAAGGGCCTTCAAAATCGAGGGTTAGTGAGGAGAGTTATAGTGATTTATCTGATTCTATATTTTTAAATATTTTTGTGCATGATAACTCTCTTGATCTTGGTTGTGAGAATGGTGTTCTGCAGGTTGCAGAAAAGGTTGAGTTTGGGGGTGGAAACCCCAATAAAAAGAAAAGAAAGAGGGGTAAGCACAAGCATAATGTTTCAAAAATAAATGTGGCTTCACCCCTACTTGTTGACAATGGAGAGCTGATTTGGAAAGAGAAGGGCGTTTGTGCCCGTGAGGAGAAGAGATGGTCCAAAGGCCGCAAAGCAAAGGCCAAGTAAGCTTGGGACCATAGTCGAGCTAACGACTTTAACCAAAGGCGCTGCTTGGGAGGCAACCCAATGAGGTATGTTTTATTTTTTATGTTAATTACTGTTTAGTAGTGTCTTGCCATCCGTTAAGCCCAAGGCACGCTTTTGTTCTCTGTGCTCTGAGGACATAGCATGTTTTGAGTTTGGGGGTGGGAAACTCTCCGAGTTTGTGGGTTTATAGGGGAGTGTATATAGTGTCACCCTCTAAAAAAATAGAAAAATTTAAAAATTTTGTTCTTTTCGTAGTTGGGATGTTGGCCAAAGTCTGTGATGATTAGAGTGTACTTTAAATTTAAAATCACATGTTCTACTATGAGTGTGGTGATTCGGATTGCATTGGAACATTTAAATCATGATTGCACCACCTCTCACTTCCGTATAATATTCTTGGTCATTGTCATCAACTTAGGTGCCTTTTATGGGATCACTTTGTGTATTCTCGGGGTCCCTAGAATATGTTTGCATGATTGTCAATAACACATCAATAGGTTACTTGATATATATGGCTATTCTTTGAATCCCTTTTTGTGAGCTTTAAACTTTCTCGTCACTTATATAAAATTTTCCGCTAGAACCCCGTTTGAGCTTGAAAAAGAATGGAATCTCTCACAAAGTGGGAGATTATTTTAGACCACCAATCGCCTTCATTTGTACCCTCATTACCCCACCCTTTTAACTTATACACTATTTTTTCACCTTTTCAAGAAAGTGAAACTAGGGAAAGAATGAGGATATTTTGGGCCAAGGCAATTTATGGGCGGCCGCGCTCAAGACAACATTCAGGCCAAGCTCTCGGCCAAGCTTTCTGTCAACAAGAGCGGTCGCGCCAATCCACCAGGGCGGCTGCGCTGAGGAGAAGAATCTCGGCCAAACTTTCTGCCAACAAGGGCGGACGCTCTAACATCAAGGGCGGCCGCGCTCTGCCGTTTTCAGCAACAGAATTTGCACCTTAATTGAGGGCAGACTTGTCTTTTCTCAGCTTGGGTCCATAGAATTGCCCTATTCTTTATAAAAACTGGCAGCCACGTTAGGTGGGAGGGAGGATAGTTTTGATTTTTCTTTAACAATTCCATTGAAGAGAAGAATTATTCTGAATTCCAGGTTTTTATCATTGTAAATTATGAGTAGCTAATTCATTAGATTTGTAGATTGCTTGAATCTTTATCCGGATTTCTATGCAATAGTATTTTAATTCTTTCTATTTGATTCCTTCTAGTTCAATAATAGATCTTAATTTCTTGTTCTTAGATTTGAGATGTATGTTAATATACGAACTCGTCTTTGAATAATTGGGTATCAAATTCGCAATTAATTTGGGATTTTGATCCATAGACTGCTATTGATTGAATAACTTGGTCTGTGCCGTAATAGAATCGGATCAACGTTAGGTTTTGTTATTCTTTCGTGTTTAATGTATTCTTGGCATATTGTGGTACCGTAATAGAAGTCACAATATTAAAAAGAGTATTTAGGATTATAATCCGACCACCTAACCGTGTCGATCCTAGTTAAAGTGAATGAACCCTAGAAGTTGAGTTGATGTTTTATAAGTAAAATTCTGCATAGAATGATGGTGAAGTGAAATCCAATCTACGAATCTCTGCTCATAATCTGTTTTCTCGTTTAGTTAGTTTGTGTTATTTATTTCATGCTTTTAGTTCTAAATCCAATCTATAAATTGTGGTTACTCAATTCACTGCGTTTACTCTATTTGTTTACCAACGAGTCTCTGTGGATTCGACCCTGCTCGTGCATACTGCTACACCGGTAGTGAGTACACTTGCTCGGTATTTTTATTACAAGAGGGAGATTTCCTCCATCAAGACACATCTGTACTCACATCTATATTCTGTTGAGTGTTTGAAGCTTCCTAGCTACATGAAACTTTCAATTGGTATCAGAGCCAACTCTCAATATATTACTGAGTGTTGATCCAGAAAGTGTAGTCATTATGGAATGCCAAAATCACCAAAACAGACCTCCTATCTTGGATGACACCAATTATTCTCTTTGGAAGTCTAAAATGCGAAATTACATCAAAGGTATTGATGAAAGGGCTTGGATGTGTATCCTTGTTGCATGGCAACCTCCTACTGTGGAGAAGATGCCTGCATCTAGTGTTGGTGAGTCAATTTTCGAAAGAAAACCTGAAGATCAATGGACTCTTGAAGATATACATTTGGCTAACTATAATTCTAAAGCAATGGGTGCTATATCTAGCCATGTTTCTGGAAATATGTACAAGCTTATCACTAATGAGAGTGTAGCCAAAGCTGCTTGGGATATCCTGCAAACACAATGTGAGGGTGCACCAAGTGTAAAAGCTACTAGGCTTAGAATTTTAATGGATAGGTTTGAGTTACTTCGAATGGAAGAAACTGAGGACATTGTGTCATACGCTGCAAAAATTCATGAGATTTCGAATGAGTGTACAAGTCTGGGAGAATCAATCTCCAATGCAAGACTTATAAGTAAGATTTTAAGGACCTTACCTGAGAGGTTCAACATAAAAGTGGTTGTGATTGAGGAAACAAGTGACACCAATTCCGTAGGTCTAGACAAAATCGTAGGTATTTTGACTGTGTTTGAGCTAAACTTTGAAGCTCAAAAAAAGATCAAATCTCTCAGTCTTGCTCTCAAAAGTGCTGCTTCACTTCTAAAAGAAATTGTGGAATTATCCTCTGAGATTGACAAGTCAAATCTTGAAGAAGAGGATGTGGCCTTTATTTCAAAGAAATTTAGTTCCATATTGAAAAACAAAAGAATGAGTAAGTTTCCAAATAGACCTACTCCCAGTGCTGTTGAAAAGCCAAAATCTAGCAATGAGAATGGATTCAAGAAACCAAGCTTTGACATTAAAAAATCCTCTGAGTCTGTTCAATGTAGGGCATGTCGTGGCTTTGGCCATTATGCCAATGAGTGTGCTAACACACTTAAAAAGAAGGGAATGAGCTTAACTACTACCCTTAGTGATAGTGAGGATGAAGATGAAGTGGCTAACATGTCTATTATCAATTGCCATTCTGTGTTTAATGCCTTTTATGCAGATATAGAAGATGGAGTCCCTGAAAAATCCTTGGATGTGGTCTCAGACGTGAACACATCTGCTTTCACATCTGACCTAATGCTGAACTGTTTCATAGTACAAGGAGATTCTGAAGATGAAGATAGGGACTTTCCCTATGAGGAACTTTTTGCAACATACAAGGTGCTGCACACAGATTGGATGAAGAGAATGGACAAGATTGAGGTACTTGTTAAGATAAATAAATCTCTTTCTGATAAATTGGCTGCTAGTGAAGATGAAAAAGCTATACTTTCAAAGGAAAATGATGTTCAAAAAGATACCATTGCCAAACTTGAAGTCCTTGTAACAAAAAGAGAAGTTGAGCTTTAAAAATTCAAAAGTGAGTGTGAAAAAGCTGAAAGTACTTTTACCAAGTTAAACAAAAGTAAAATGAAACTTGATGAAGCTATTTCTATTGGTCAGCTTAACAAAACTGGTTTGGGCTTTGAAAAAGGTAATTTTGTAAAGGAGGGATGTGAGGCTTCTACTTCAAAAGGTGTGGAAAAACCAATTTTTAGAGAAAAAGTCCTTTTGAGTGAGAAAAGACCAAGGAAGAGGCACTACATCTGCCACTATTGCCTTGCTCCTGGTCACATTAGACCCTTCTGTTACAAACTCAAGGCTGACAAAAAATCTGGTTACTTCAATCAGCCTCAGATGTGTGAGAAGATGTATGCACATTCGAACACACATCCTGGTAATCTGAGACCTCTGCAACCCAAAAGGAAAGCTGTAAAATAGTGGGTGGCCAAACCAAGTGCCACCTGCAATGTTGTTTACTCTTCTCTCAAGAGTACTGTGTCTGGCTCTTGGTATTTTGATAGTGGGTGCTCTAGGCACATGACTGGGAACCAAGATGTTCTCCTTGACTATGAATTAATTAGTGGGGGGAAAGTGAACTTTGGTGGAGGTGCTCAAAAAAAAGATTGTTGGAAAAGGAACCCTAGATGTGAAGGGTCTCCCAAAATTGCACAATGTGTACCATGTGGAAGGCTTGAAAGCCAACCTGATAAGCATCAGCCAACTGTGTGATGATGACCTTTATGTAAAGTTTGATAAACACTTGTGTGAAGTGTTTGATAAGAATAATAAATGTGTGTTTACTGGTCCTAGATTTGTTGATAATTGTTACCAATTTGGTGACAATTTTTCTTGCCTAAGCTCAAAAGCTAATGATGTCAATCTGTGGCATCAAAAATTAGGGCATGCTAGTAGCTGAACTCGGAAGAAGTAGAAAGCATCACATAAAAAGGTCCAACAATGCTCCACATCTAGGTGTTTGGAGCTGATTCATACTGATTTGATGGGACCTATTGAAGTAGAAAGCTTTGGTAGGAAAAAGTATGCCTTTGTGTGTGTTGATGATTATTCTAGGTACACTTGGGTAATGTTCTTAAGAGAAAAATCTGAAACAATTGGAGAATTCAAGAATTGGTACAAAAGGGTTAGAAATCTTTATGGTCTTAAGACTGTGAGGATTAGGTATGCCCATGGCACTGAATATGAGAACCAAATGTTTACTAATTTTTGCAATTCTAAGGGAATCACACATGAGTTTTCTGCACCAATCACTCCACAACAAAATGAAATTGCTGAAAGAAAGAATAGAACTTTGCAAGAAATGGCTAGGGTTATGTTAAGTTCTAAAAACCTGTCCAAGAAATTTTGGGCAGAAGCTTTAAACACTTCTTGTCACATTGGCAATAGAGTGTTTCTTAGGATTGGTAGCACTGTCACTCCATATCAAATCCTTCTTGGAAAGAAACCCACAGTGAAGTACTTTCATGTATTTGGGTGCATCTGTTACATTCTCAATGATAGAGAATATCTGTTCAAATTTGATTCAAAGAGTGATAAAGCAATTTTCATGGGCTATTCCACAAATAGTAAAGCTTACAGAGTTTTCAATCTAAAAACAAAGACCATTATGGAATCTGCCAATGTTTTTTTTGATGACTCACTTGATCTTAACCTCAAGACTACTGAGGATGATATTTCAGGTTGCTTACTGGACTGGAAAGATGCAGAATCATTAGGTCTGACATAATGTATAGTGTGTGTCTCTGTGCAAGATACCAAGCTAACCCAAAGGTGTCCCATCTTAAAGCCTTGAAAAGAATCATTAGATATGTGAGTGGTACTGTGAACCTAGGGCTGCATTATTCTAAAGAGACAAACACCAATTTGGTTGGCTATACAGACTCTGACTGGGCTGGATATAGTGATGATAGGAAGAGTACTAAAGGTGGATGCTTCTACCTAGAAAATAACCTTGTGTCTTGGTACAGTAGGAAGTAGAATTGTGTGTCTTTATCCACTGCTGAGGCTGAATATGTAGCCCTTGGAAGTTGCTGCACACAACTGCTTTGGATGAATCAAATGCTGAAAGATTATGGATTAAATAGCAAAACTTTGACTGCTTTTTGTGATAACAAAAGTGCCTTGGACATATCTAAAAATCCTATCCAACATTCTAGAACAAAACACATTGATATTAGACATCATTTCATTAGGGATCTTGTAGAAAAAAACTATGTCTGGAATTTGTTGGGACTGAAATTAAATTGGCTGATATATTTACAAAGGCATTAGATTTGGAGAGATTTTCCTCCTTGAGGAAGTCTCTTGGTTTGTGTGATATCTAAGATTGTGAGCACAAATGTGTCTCACATCCTCTAACACATCTTTATATTAGATTAACTGCAAAAAAATATAATAAAAAAAATCATGAATTAGCACGAAATATCTCAGTGTGGTCACTTGTGAGTTTTCATCTTTGACATTGTTCTGATCACTTAATTGTGAGCACTTCCTGTTCATGTTATCTTTTGATAACTTGATATAACCTTCCTAGGTATCTCATAGTGGGTGCTTTAAAAAAATTAAGTGAGAAATAGCTGCTTCACCCTTAGTATGAAGTCAGACCAATGTGATCAAGTGATTCTCATAAGAAACCTTGAAATTAAACTTGACAAGATCATTGGGAAAAAGGGCTATCTTTGGGATGAAAGTAAAGTGAAAGCTACTCACAATGCAAATATCCACAATAAAAAATGGGTGGATGCATCCTAGAGGCTGTGCAGATAGGATTATTGCTCATTGACTTTTTGTGATCTAAATGTGTCCCCAAATGTGACTCACATCCTATGCCACATCTGTGAGCTGAGATTTTTCCTTCACCTGTGTGTTTGTATCATGCTAGGCATACTACATTTTTTAGGTCATATAGGATGCTTTGTAAATATGCTAGTTAATTTATTTTCATTCTTAATTTATTCTTTGATTTAACATGTTTTTGATTTCCAATATCTCCCATGAAAGAAAAAGGTGTGTATCAATCCTTATTTAAAAAGGAAGGACAATTTTAAAGGGATTCTGTTGAAAAAGATATGGCTGAAGTGATTTTTTGTTACCATAAAACGTTGGCAAAATTTTGATTTATTCTAATCCCTATTTTTTCGTGATTTGGTGTGTGGTAATATCAAAGGGTTATAGCCGTTGGAGGATCTTTGTGAAATTTTGGCTGTGTGAGACCTTTTTGGAAAAGGATTCCTTAATTCAGTTGGAAAGGGGGAGTTGTATGTTTAATTGTGTGCCTCATCTGTCACATCTCTTTAATCCTTCATTGTGCTTCTTTCCCCTCTGCCCCAATTTTTATCTCTCACACACACACACCATATATTTCTCTCTCTCTTTGTCTGTCTAGTCAATCTACAGAATCAATGGAGCTGAAGCTGTAGAAGTGCGTCAGGATGTGGCCACATCTTGTCACATAATTGCAGATTCTTTTGATGCAATCGTGGAAGACTTTGATGCAGAAATTGTTCCAGCAGCAGGTTCATGCCTATCTCCCCCTTTTTTAGCAGAAAGATTAGCATGCCATTTTAGCAGTCTATCCTTAAGAGCTTTAAGGTTATTGGCACGGGCAATGGAAGCTTGCAGTTGATCAGTCAATGCAGAGGTATGAGATTCAGCAGCTGCTATTTCAACATCCAAAGCGTGTGCTTTTTAGGGAACAAAGTGTTTCCTTAAATTCGAATCAATATCAAAAAGGTAAGTTGATTTTGGGACTTTCATGGAAAGATTTATATTGTCCTATTGTGAAAAGGACTTTAGTATAGGAAATAAGTTGTTTCCTATTTCGAATCAAAGAGGTATTTTTGGTAAGTTGACTTTCATGGAAAGTTTCATAAGTATCCTACTTTGAAAAGGACTTTGTAAATAGAGTAAATATATTTTATTTATGTACATAGTTTTATATTAGGACTAACCTACTAACAATCTATTCCTTTGTGAGTGTGCTTTATGTTTCCTTGTAGGAATTGGATTCTCACATATGAAAGAGTTTGGATTCGTGAAGATCTTCTCAATGGTGCATATAAATACAAGGGATCAGCACAAGAGAAGACACGGCTTGAGAGATTTATTCTGAGAGACAATACTCTTTGTTCTTCACGTTTTCATTGTTTGTTTTAGGTTGTGAGTGAAGGTTGTGACATACATCCATAACTCATATCTAGGTTTTCATTGAGTTCTTTGTTTTACTTCTGACTAGAATAGGACCTACTTGGGAAAGGGGTATTGTTCTTGTCGTAGAAGGTGATTAGAACTCATTTAGTATTTTAGTCTTTTAGTTTTTCACTTATTTGTTTTTGTAAGCAATCAAAATTTTAATAGTGAAAAGTTTTTGGGCGTAAGCCTAGTTTGCTGATCTCAAGATCAGTAAGCGTATATAACCATAGTGTTATTACTTTATTCTGTTTTATTCCGCTGCATTATCTGTGGATGTGTGGACAGTTGTGAGACACATCTGTACTCACATCCGTTGTCTGTTGCGTGACTGAAGCTTCCTAGCTACATGAAACTTTCAATTGGTATCGGAGCCAACTCTCGATATATTACTGAGTGTTCATCCAGAAAGTGTAGTCATTATGGAATGCCAAAATCACCAAAACAGGCCTCCTGTCTTGTATGGCACAAATTATTCCCTTTGGAAGTCTAAGATGCGAAATTACATTAAAGGTATTGATGAAAGAGCTTGGATGTGTATTCTTGTTGCATGGCAACCTCCTACTGTGGAGAAAAAGCCTGCTTCTGGTGTTGGTGAGTCAATTTTCAAAAGAAAACCTGAAGAGCAATGGACTCTTGATGAAATTCATGCTGCCAATTATAATTCAAAAGCAATGGGTGCTATTTCCAGCCATGTGTCTGGGAATATGTACAAGCTTATCACTAATGAGAGTGTAGCCAAAGCTGCTTGGGATATCCTGCAAACACAATGTGAGGGTGCACCAAGTGTAAAAGCTACTAGGCTTAGAATTTTAATGGATAGGTTTGAGTTACTTCGAATGGAAGAGACTGAGGACTTTGTTTCATATGCTGCTAAAATTCATGAAATTTCAAATGAATGTACAAATCTGGGATTATCTTTTACTTTGTTTGAGCTAAACCATGAAGCTCAGAAAAAGAACAAATCTCTCAGTCTTGCTCTCAAAAGTGCTGTTGCACTTCCAAAAGAAATTGTGGAATTATCTTCTGAGATTGACAAGTCAAATCTTGAAGAAGAGGAAGTGGCCTTTATTTCAAAGAAATTTTGTTCCATATTGAAAAACAAAAGAATGAGTAAGTTTCCAAATAGACCAACTCCCAGTGCTGCTGAAAAAGCCAAAATCTAGCACTGAGAATGGATTCAAGAAACCAAGCTTTGACATTAAAAAATCCTCTGAGTCTGTTCAATGTAGGGCATGTCGTGGCTTTGGTCATTATGCCAATGAGTGTGCTAACACACTTAAAAAGAAGGGAATGAGCTTAACTGCTACCCTTATTGATAGTGAGGATGAAGATGAAGTGGCTAACATGTCTAATATCAATTTCCAGTCTGTGTTTAATGCCTTTTATGCAGATATAGAAGATGGAGTCCCTGAAAAATCCTTGGATGTGGTCTCAGATGTGAACACATCTGGTGTTACATCTGACCTGGTGCTGAACTGTTTCACAGTAAAAGGAGATTCTGAAGATGAAGATAGGGACATTCCCTATGAGGAACTTTTTGCAACATATAAGGAGCTGCACACAGATTGGATGAAGAGAATGGACAAGATTGAGGTACATGTTAAGATAAATAAATCTCTTTCTGATAAATTGGCTGCTAGTGAAGATGAAAAAGCTATACTTTCAAAGGAAAATGATGTTCAAAAAGATACCATTGCCAAACTTGAAGTCCTTGTAACAAAAAGAGAAGTTGAGCTTTTAAAATTCAAAAGTGAGTGTAAAAAGCTGAAAGTACTTTTACCAAGTTAAACAAAAGTAAAATGAAACTTGATGAAGCTATTTCTATTGGTCAGCTTAACAAAACTGGTTTGGGCTTTGAAAAAGGTAATTTTGTAAAGGAGGGATGTGAGGCTTCTACTTCAAAAGGTGTGGAAAAACCAATTTTTAGAGAAAAAGTCCTTTTGAGTGAGAAAAGACCAAGGAAGAGGCACTACATCTGCCACTATTGCCTTGCTCCTGGTCACATTAGACCCTTCTGTTACAAACTCAAGGCTGACAAAAAGTCTGGTTACTTCAATCAGCCTCAGATGTGTGAGAAGATGTATGCACATCCGAACACACATCCTGGTAATCTGAGACCTCTGCAACCCAAAAAGAAAGCTGTAAAATAGTGGGTGGCCAAACCAAGTGCCACCTACAATGTTGTTTACTCTTCCCTCAAGAGTACTATCTCTGGCTCTTGGTATTTTGATAGTGGGTGCTCTAGGCACATGACTGGGAACCAAGATGTTCTCCTTGACTATGAATTAATTAGTGGGGGGAAAGTGAACTTTGGTGGAGGTGCTCAAAAAAAAGATTGTTGGAAAAGGAACCCTAGATGTGAAGGGTCTCCCAAAATTGCACAATGTGTACCATGTGGAAGGCTTGAAAGCCAACCTGATAAGCATCAGCCAACTGTGTGATGATGACCTTTATGTAAAGTTTGATAAACACTTGTGTGAAGTGTTTGATAAGAATAATAAATGTGTGTTTACTGGTCCTAGATCTGTTGATAATTGTTACCAATTTGGTGACAATTTTTCTTGCCTAAGCTCAAAAGCTAATGATGTCAATCTGTGGCACCAAAAATTAGGGCATGCTAGCTGTAGAACTCTGGAAGAAGTAGAAAGCATCACATAAAAAGGTCCAACAATGCTCCACATCTAGGTGTTTGGAGCTGATTCATACTGATTTGATGGGACCTATTGAAGTAGAAAGCTTTGGTAGGAAAAAGTATGCCTTTGTGTGTGTTGATGATTATTCTAGGTACAATTGGGTAATGTTCTTAAGAGAAAAATCTGAAACAATTGGAGAATTCAAGAATTGGTACAAAAGGGTTAGAAATCTTTATGGTCTTAAGACTGTGAGGATTAGGTCTGACCATGGCACTGAATATGAGAACCAAATGTTTACTAATTTTTGCAATTCTAAGGGAATCACACATGAGTTTTCTGCACCAATCACTCCACAGCAAAATGGAATTGCTGAAAGAAAGAATAGAACTTTGCAAGAAATGGCTAGGGTTATGTTAAGTTCTAAAAACCTGTCCAAGAAATTTTGGGCAGAAGCTTTAAACACTTCTTGTCACATTGGCAATAGAGTGTTTCTTAGGATTGGTAGCACTGTCACTCCATATCAAATCCTTCTTGGAAAGAAACCCACAGTGAAGTACTTTCATGTATTTGGGTGCATCTGTTACATTCTCAATGATAGAGAATATCTGTCCAAATTTGATTCAAAGAGTGATAAAGCAATTTTCATGGGCTATTCCATAAATAGTAAAGCTTACAGAGTTTTCAATCTAAAAACAAAGACAATTATGGAATCTGCCAATGTTGTTTTTGATGACTCACTTGATCTTAACCTCAAGACTGCTGAGGATGATATTTCAGGTTGCTTACTGGACTGGAAAGAGGCAGAAACAGGTGTTGAAGAACCAACAGAAACTATCAGTGCTGAAAATCCTGTTGAACCTGCTAAGGATGTAACCAAGGATGTGGACACATCTGCATCCACATCTGAACCCACATCTGCTCCCACATCCACTCAAAATCCTGTAACTAAGGACAGTTCCTTTGATTCTGATCAGGATGATGCTCCAAAAGATAATGAGGATGGGTGTGTGGATAGATCAAGAGATATTTTCTCTAAAATCCAGAAAAATCACCCTACTTCACAAGTTGTGGGAGATGTGCATGCTCAAGTGAGAACTAGACAAAAGGACAAAGTGGACTATAGAAAGATGGCTGGTTTGTGGAGTTGCTCCTCAGCATACTCTCAGGTAAGTTTTTGCTATTTTGTTTCAAAGATTGAACCTAAAAATATTGCTGAAGCATTGAAAGATGCTGACTGGATTCTTGCTATGCAAGATGATTTGATTCAATTTGAAAAGAATGAGGTTTGGACTCTTGTCCCTAGACCCTCACATGGAAATGTCATAGGAACCAAATGGATTTTCAAAAACAAAACTGATGAGCAAGGTGTGATCATTAGAAATAAAGCTAGGCTAGTTGCTCGAGGTTACACTCAAATTGAGGGAGTTGATTTTGAGGAGACATTTGCTCCTGTTGCAAGGATTGAGTCCACTTGGCTTTTGTTAGCCATTGCCTGTTATCTCAAGATTACTCTTCATCAAATGGATGTTAATAGTGCCTTTCTAAATGGGATATTAAATGAGGAAGCCTATGTTGAACAACCTAAAGGCTTTGTGGACTCCAAGTATCCTAACCATGTGTATAAGCTGAAGAAAGCTCTGTATGGGCTAAAGCAAGCCCCTAGAGCTTGGTATGGTAGGTTGACTGACCATTTGCTTCACCTAGGATTCAAGAGAGGTGAGGTTGACAAAACATTGTTTGTGAGGAAAAATAAAAAGGAGATTCTTGTGACACAAATCTATGTGAATGTTATTGTGTTTGGGTCAAACTCTGACCCTATGCTAGCTGAGTTTGTGGATAACATGACTTCCACATTTGAGATGAGTGTGGTAGGTGAGTTGAATTATTTCTTGGGCTTACAGATAAAACAATTCAATGATGGTATGTTCATCTCTCAGTCTAAATATGCCAAGAATCTTGTGAAAAAGTTTGAACTTGAACACTCCTCACATCAAAGAACACCAATGGGATCTTCCCAAAAGCTGAGTCATGATTCAGATGGTGAGAGTGTTGACCAAACCCTGTACAGAAGCATGATTGGAAGTCTGCTTTATCTCACTGCAAGTAAGCCTGACATAATGTATAGTGTGTGTCTCTGTGCAAGATACCAAGCTAACCTAAAGGTGTCAAATCTTAAAGCCTTGAAAAGAATCATTAGATATGTGAGTGGTACTGTGAACCTAGGGCTGCATTATTCTAAAGAGACAAACACCAATTTGGTTGGCTATACAGACTCTGACTGGGCTGGAAATAGTGATGATAGGAAGAGTACTACAGGTGGATGCTTCTACCTAGGAAATAACCTTGTGTCTTGGTACAGTGGGAAACAGAATGGTGTGTCTTTATCCACTGCTGAGGCTGAATATGTAGCCCTTGGAAGTTGCTGCACACAACTGCTTTGGATGAATCAAATGCTGAAAGATTATGGATTAAATAGCAAAACTTTGGCTTCTTTTTGTGATAAATAAAGTGACTTGGACATATCTAAAAATCCTGTCCAACATTCTAGAACAAAACACATTGATATTAGACATCATTTCATTAGGGATCTTGTAGAACAAAAACTGTGTGTCTGGAATTTGTTGGGACTGAAAATCAATTGGCTGATATATTTACAAAGACATTAGATTTGGAGAGATTTTCCTCCTTGAGGAAGTCTCTTGGTTTGTGTGATATCTAAGGTTGTGAGCACAAATGTGTCTCACATCCTCTAACACATCTGTATATTAGAATAACTGCAAAAAAAATATAATAAAAAAATCATGCATTAGCACGAAATATCTCAGTGTGGTCACTTGTGAGTTTTCATCTTTGACATTGTTCTGATCACTTAATTGTGAGCACTTCCTGTTCATGTTATCTTTTGATAACTTGATATAACCTTCCTAGGTATCTCACAGTGGGTGCTTTAAAAAAAAATTAAGTGAGAAACAGCTACTTCACCCTTAGTATTAAGCCAGACCAGTGTGATCAAGTGATTATCATAAGAAACCTTGAAATCAAACTTGACAAGATCATTGGGAAAAAGAGCTATCTTTGGGATCAAAGTAAAGTGAAAGCTACTCACAATGCAAATATCCACAATAAAAAATGGGTGGATGCATCCTAGAGGCTGTTGTAAGTACCCCAATCTTGATCACCCTCTTTCGAGCACACGGGAAACACCGCAGACTCACACAAACACAGTCTCAAATACCCGTAACCATCAAAAACCACAAAACCACCAACCAAACCAAGGGGGGACCTTTCTGGAACAAAAAAGGACAAAAGGACTTTTGAGGAATTATGCAAAAAAGCAGAGTTGGTCCGTACGGACCTCTTTGTTATCATAATTACTAAATCCTCTTAAAGTCCACCTTATTCCCTCAAATCCAGGAAATCATAATTACTGGAATACCTTGGAGGTCCGTACGGACCTTTCTGCATGCAAGGATGTCCGTACGGACCTTCATGTTACCAGACACCATCATTTCGAAATCCTCTTAAAGTCCACATTATTCCCTCAAATCCGGGAAAACTAAAATGTTGGATTTCATGGAAGGTCCGTACGGACCTTCTTGCACATTTCTGAGGACTATAAATAGAGGGCTCCCCCTCCCTCATTTTACACATCTCCCTCTTCTTTCCTCTCCCCCAGCCTTCAAGCACCCCTCTAAGACCCTTGGGGCAATCCCGACCCCTTTCGGATCCTTTCGAGGCCTTCTAAGCTCCCTTGTGGTGCTCCGAAGCCTCTCTGAGCGCTCCCGCGACGCTCCTGCACTGCCCCGAGGCACTCTCGAGGTACTCTGAGGCCCCTCGTGGTACTCCGAGGCCTTGCCTAGTCTTTCCCGAGGTGTCCCGGCTCTTTCCGAGTCAAACCGGCGATTTCGGCCCACGCCGAACCTCTGCCCGAGAGGCCCCTGCCATCTCAACGCACGCCGAAACTCTACCCGAGTGATCCCTGCCATCTCAACGCACGCCGAACCTCTGCCCGAGTGATCCCTGCGATCCCAACACATGCCGAAACTCTGTCCGCAGAAAATCGGCTCATCTCGAAGCACTATTCCATCCTCAAACACTATTCCCCCGCGGAAGACAGACACGAACCAATATTGGTAAGGCTTCCTTCCTATACTATTTCAATTCATTTCAATACGCAGCGTACAATGTAGACATCCGATACAGCATGCATTTTTAAAAGCACATACACACACACACACACACAACAGTTAAAGAATATAAGGGGTACCGAAAGACTCGTTTTTACTAGGCGACTCGGGTGAGCTCTAATATTCTAATATTCTCTTCCCGAGGAGTCATCTGACCTCCGAACTCAAAATCTCATCACACAAAAATAGTTTATTTTTTAAACTGATGCCCTTTTTCAATGTTTTGGGCTTAATAAAAACGGCGTGGCGACTCTACAAATCAAAAACACAGCGAGACACCTCCCTCCAACAAAACGCCGCAAGGCGGGGAAATGCCAGATGCCGGGGCGCGAACGCGCTGCCTCTCGGATCCGGGCTATTTCAGCTGGCGACTTCGCTGGGGAAAATTTTGTTTTAAAAACTTTTAAACAAAAAAATAAAAGATTTTTAAAACGATGATGAGGGTCAAACTTTCATTTTATCCCCTTCTTTAACTGTTGTGTGTGTGTGCATGTGCTTTACTTTTTTTTAATTTTACAAAAAAAAAAATACAAAAAAATGCATCAATATACATCTGTGTACATACAATTAAAATTCTTCAAAAATTTCTGTTTTACTCAGAAAAAGAATTTTAGAGACCTCACACTACTCGCACTGCTGCCTCGGTACATCGCACTGCTACCTCGGTTACATTGCACGCTACGCGCACTGTTGCCTCGAATACACTGCACACTACAACCCTCAACCCGGAGTGGTCTCAGTTGCAGTCCGTTTGGTCTTCCTAGGCCTCTTGGATGCGCACGGGATCATTCCAAACATCCCATCCTAGCCAAGCATCAACACTGCACGTTTGAGTCTTGAGTCACACTCTGTCCAGACTCGGTTGGTTTTTACCCAGTCCGTGTCGTACAAGCCTGGATACATATCCCATGCCGGCCATTTTTTGAGTCGAGGCTCGAAACTCAAGATCCCTTGCGCAATCAAAGCGATGAAAGGTCATGCTAAAATCTTGACCTGATCTTGATTTCCGAAGCTACACCCAGACGATGTTCCGTCCCGGATATACATCCATGCTCACATGACACCATGTCATCAAGCCTTTAAAACGTCAGCCATGACAATATGACCCAGCCAACGCCTAACATCACAGATCCCTTGTGCAAGCAAGGTAAAGAGAGGTCATGTCGAACTCTTGACCCGATCTTGACTCAATGGCCGGCTCGGTTCACTATTCACATGGCTAACACATTAAAACGAACATGACAGGCTCGGTCCTTAGGTTCGATTTTTTCTTTTAGGCCGGTGGAAACCACTTGCCCTATAGGACCCTCGCCAGGGGCTGTCCACCCTGGGATGTCGAAATACAGGTGCAAAACGAGGGGCTTATAGCCGCACAGATGGTCTCCACTGACCCAGGATCTAGCATAATTACGAAAAAGAAGAGCAATCTTTTCCAACCTACCTAGGACTCTGAGAAAACACATTTTAAGTAAATTAAAACAACAAAAAATCAGCAATAAAAAGCAGAAACCGCATGTCATGTGAGCTTTCCCCCTTTTATCCTGAAAGGCCTTCCCATGTCTAAACCTTACCCGTCACCCCCTCCAGCGAACCGAGAGTGGTTGAGAGTACCCGGGAGCCGCCTCTTCAGTGTCAAAGCCGCAAGGTCCGACATCTTTCCCAAGATGCCCACCGTAATGCCCTTCAACTCCTCATGGCCAAGTCGGTGGATAACGACGAGGAAAATGGGACCTTACCCCCGAGAAATTTCCCAACATTGGAGGAAGTGTGGCAAGTCCTCATGGCTCTTGAGAAACGCCAAGGCGAACAGCAAGCCTGGATCGAAGGTGCCATGCACCACTTCGGAGCATTAGCCACCCCCCAACCACCTAGAGCTTCCAAAGACATGCCTGCTCCTGCAGCTTCTAACGTCTCTCATTGTCTCCCAGAAGTCAATCTGTTGCCCTCGTACGAGCCATGCAGTTACGACATAAAGCCACAAGACCCCCCGGGGGAGGACGTGTCCGGTCAACATCTTGAGGTCCCGATACCACCGCCGAACAACGAACACATCTGGTGGGACGTCTGCGATTGCACCGCTTGTCTGGAAATGGAATTCCAAGATGAAATGAACGAGGATCGCCCTCGAAGAAAGAAGAAACCCTCTTCTCAACAAAAACTGAAGAAGAGATACGAATTCGGCGACCCCACAGTCGGAACCCTCGAAGAACCATCAGGAAAGTTCGACTACTACGTCATCTATTCTAGCAAATCTCCTCAGCCTAGCTCGTCACAAGGCCACAACAACATCTACTCCATGATCAGCTGGGATGAGCTCCGCACCGCCACCAACGGCCCGAGGGTCCAGATACCTCAACCCCTGTCCTGGGAAGATCTCAAAGCCACCATTGACGCTACAACAAAAGCAATGACGGTAAACGAACTGAAATGCACAGTATGGCCCTACGCCAATCAAGGCCCTCTCATTACAGAAATAGAAGAGATAAGTAAAGCTGCCAAGCCAGAGGTGAACGTACTGACACGTTCCGGTCAAATCCCGATGAATCCTCTATGGGCAGACAAAAGGCCAGCCATGCCTGAGCCTCGAACTGAAAAGGGGCCCTATGCCAAAGAAGCCGAAACCCTTGACCCAAAGGCTGAAGATCCTATCTTAACTCAGCTCAAGCGTACTCAGGCTAACATTTCACTCTGGTCCTTACTCACTTCCTCTTACCCGCACAAACTCAAGTTGGAGGAATGTCTGGCCCAGACCATGGTACCCATCACCGTGACACCAGACGAAGCGGTTCAGATGATCGGCAACATTCATTACAGCAACATCATCACGTTTACAGAACTCGACCTCCCAAAATTTGGGGCTGACCACAATGAGCCTCTCTACATAACAGTTCAACTTGACGAGCGCCGCCTCCCTCGGGTCTTGGTAGATGGGGGATCAGCCATGAACATCCTCCCATCCAAAATGATGGATCTGCTCGGGATCAAGACCACTGACTAAAACCCTCAACTCAGACGATCAAAGCATACGACTCAACGTCTCGCTCAGTCTTAGGAATAGCCACCCTGAACCTGTGGTTCGGAAAGCAGATGGTCCCGATCGATTTCCAAGTCATTGACATCCCGATCACATTCACTGCCATCTTGGGATGCCCTTGGCTACACCAGATTAATGGGGTGGCATCCACCCTCCACCGGTGCGTAAAGTTCGTCCAAGGAATAGACCTTATTATCATCTATGGTGATAGCATAATCACCTAAGGGACCGACACAAACGGCGTCCCGGTCCTGGAGATCAAACACGACAATGACAGCATGATGCTGACATGGTTCACAATCGAAAGCCCGAAGGCCCAGGTGTGCCACATAGACCTGCCTTTGATCTGGGACCAGATCCCTCCCCCGATGAAAATGATGAAGCGCATGAACTACATCCCGGGGCTTAGTTTTGGGAAAACGCCATCAGGGTACCCAACAAATCATCAATATCAAAGAACAGAATACCCTCCATGGCCTGGGATACATTCCTGCTCCCGAAGATGCTGCGAAAGACAGAAAAGCCGCACAGAAATGCTCCGCCAATAGCAAAAGAGGATTGCCCGCAGTCTCCGATCTCCGCCCTTACAGCTTCGACATGACCAGGTACTTCACAAGAGAAACCGGCAGTTTGAACGAAGACACAGAAAAGGGAACCGAGCTGATCAACGCCAAACAAAATTGGCCGACAACCATGGACAAGCTCTAGCAGAATCTCGCAAGGTTCAGAGGCCTCAAGCCAAATCCCGTCAGAAGAGCATTTCTCGACACACCACCTCTGCTGGGACCCACGACCACCACTATTCACAATGAATTCTGGTTTGGGAAAACCCACTCTTTGGCAGAAGAACTCGAAAAACTCTCTGTCAACATCCCTGCCACCAATAAGCAGGACGAGTCTGCATTCGAGCTAGCAATGCCCAAAACAAGAGCGGAAGACTCCGCAGACGATGGACTCACGCCAGAAGATTACGAACTCATTGCCAATAATGTATTCCCGTATGCTCTTAATGAATGCTTCGATCTTTCCGAGTATCCTCTCATTGCATCTTTAACAACTGATAAATTAACTAACACACAAACAGTTAATAACGATTCACTTGATAAAGAAGCAGACACATTAAACGAACAATACATTAAGCACATCTTTAAGCATGTTGTCAAACGAGAGAAAAACCGGGCCCAAGCTGCCAAGGAGGTTTTAACGAAAGTGAATTTGGGAACTGCTGAAGAGCCAAAAGAGACGCAAATCGGAAGTTTCTTCACCGGCACGGAGCAAAACGCATTGACTGCACTGCTCAAAGAGTTCGTGGACGTGTTCGCTTGGTCTTACCGAGACATGCCCGGATTAGATCCAAACATAGTAGAACATCGGATTCCTCTGAATCCCGAGGCCAAGCCCGTCAAACAAAAGCTACGCCGAATCAAGCCAGAATGGTCTTTACAAGTCAAGGAAGAGATTGAGAAGATGCTCCGCGTCGGCTTCATCAGGGTGATCGAGTACCCTACATGGCTCTCCAACATAGTCACGGTCACCAAGGCCAACGGAAAAGTGCACTGCTGCGTGGACTTCCGAGATCTCAACAAAGCAAGTCCCAAGGACAATTTTCCACTACCAAACATCGACATGTTGGTAGACACTACAGCCAATTTCGAGGTCAAATCCTTCGTGGACGGGTTTGCCGGTTACAATCAAATCAAGATGGCCGAAGAAGATCAAGAAAAAACAGCCTTCACTACCCCCTAGGGAACCTACTGCTACACAGTGATGCCGTTCGGACTAAAGAACGCCGAGGCTACCTACCAACAGGCAGCAACCGCCCTCTTCCACGACATGATCCACAAAGAGATCGAAGTGTACGTCGATGACATGATCATCCACTCAAAGGGATCCGATGGACAACACCTCACAGACCTGAGAAAGTTCTTCGACCGCCTCCGAAAACACTCGATGAGGTTAAACCCTACAAAATGCACTTTTGGGGTTAGCCAAGGCAAAGTCTTAGGATACATGGTCACCGAGCGAGGCATAGAAGTTGATCCTCAAAAGATCAAGGCCATTATCGAAATGAAACCACCGCAAACCCAAACAGAGGTGAAAAGCTTCATGGGCCGCCTGCATTATATCAGCCGCTTCATCAATTAGTTAACCTCCATGTGCGAGCCAATCTTCAAACTGATGAAGAAGAATGCCGACGTTGAATGGAACTCAGAATGCCAAGATGCCTTTGAAGAAATAAAGGCGTACCTTGTGAGTCCTCCGATTCTCTTTTTTTCTTTTCTTTTATGAAGGGGATCAACACATTTCACCGCTCCCCCCTTGATGCACTTCACAGAGGCGCCTAGCTATGCTAGGGAGGGCAATGTCATTCCCTCTAACCACTGGTGGGGGAATCGAACCCATGACCTCCAGGTTGAAAGCCATGAACTCTAACCATCAGGCTAAGACCCCGCGTGCTGTCCTCCCCACGAGGAGAAGCCACTGTTGCTATACCTAACTGTGACCGACACCGCAGTCGGAGCCATGCTTTGTCAAGAAAAGAAAGAGTCACGAGTCGAGAACGCCATCTACTTCGTTAGTCGAAAGTTTCAAGGCAGCGAACTCAACTACTCAGCCCTCGAGAAATCCTGCGCAGCTCTAGTATGGGTCGTCGGAAAATTACGACACTATATGCAGTCGCATACGGTGCACTTGGTTTCCAAAATGGACCCGGTCAAATACCTCTTCGACAAACCATCTGTGTCAATGAGGCTCGCCAAATGGTCTTTCTTCCTAGCGGAGTTTGACATCAAGTACGTGAACCAAAAGTCAATCAAGGGACGGGTAATGGCTGAACAACTGGTTGACTTCCCAATCGACGAGGCTCGAGGCCCTGAACCACAATTTCCAGACGAAGGAATCTTCGTACTCGAAAGCGAAAATCGATGGCAACTGTTCTTCGATGGAGCAGCCAACAAAAGAGGAAACGGCATCAGTATGCTCTTGGTCGACCCCAAGGACGAGCACACCCTAATCGCCATAAAGCTAAATTTCGAGGTAACCAACAATGCCGCCGAATACGAAGCCTGCGCCACCGGACTAGAGGCCGCACTCGAAAGGAACGTCCAGAAACTCGAGGTCTATGGGGACTCAGTCCTGATCATCAACCAAGTTTCCAACAAGTGGAAAACAATAGACCCAGGCTTGCAAAAGTACCACGCCTGCATGGAGGACCTCATCACACAATTCGAAGAGGTCACTTTCCACTACTTGCCAAGAGACCAAAACGGGTTTGCAGACGCCCTAGCCACCTTGGCTTCACTCGTGGAAATCCCTGAGGGAAAGGCAATCATGCCCTTCAAAGTCGGACGAAAGGAAATTCCCGCCTACTGCTGCGAGATCGAACCAGAGCCCAAGCCCATCAACGAGCTATGGTACAACCAGATCTTCCAATACCTCAAAAATGGGGAAACCGCCTTCATGAACGAAGAAGGTCAACGCAAGGAAGGAGTTAAAGCCAAGAGCATCATGGCCCTAAAATGCCTCGCCTCTCACTTTGTCATATTTGGAGACATGCTGTACAAAAAACACTACCAAGGACCGCTCCTACGCTGCATCAGCCAGGAAGAAGCAAGCGAGCTCATGAACGAAGTCCACAACGGGGCTTGTGACCCCCACATGAATGCCAGGGCCCTGATGCAAATCATTCTCCGGATGGGCTACTACTGGATCTCCATGGAGGCAGACTATATCCACTTTGTTCGAAGCTCTGAAGGGTGTCAATGGTTCTCCAACCTCAATCATCTACCTCCTCACAATCTCTACTGCATGACTACGCCCTGGCCCTTCGCCACATGGGGAATCGACGTCATCGGGAAAATCGCTCCGCCAGGCAGCAACGGCCACGAGTTTGTCTTAGTAGCCATCGACTACTTCACAAAATGGGTCGAAGCCAAGTCCTACAAGGTGCTCACCTTAAAGAAAGTCGCACATTTCCTCAAGGAAAACATCATCTGCCGATACGGCATCCCGAACGAAGTCATATCAGACAATGGCTCCCATTTCGAAGGAGAATGCGACAGACTGCTGGCCGAATTCAAGATCACATGCTACAAGTCTTCTCCCTACCGGCCACAAACAAATGGCGTCGTAGAAGAAGCAAACAAGACCCTCGAACGGATCATCCGAAAAATGACCACCCGAGGACGAGATTGGCCCGAGAAGCTGCACCTTGCACTTTGGGGCTACCAAACATCAGTCAGAACAACCACGGGAGAAACTCCGTTCGCCCTGACATACGGGATGGAAGCAGTCCTGTCCGTTGAATTGGAAATTCCCTCACTCCGGGTGTTGCTGGAAAACGAAATCAACAAAGTTGAATGGCTCCGAAGCCGACACGACGAACTGGCTCTGCTAGACGAGCGACGACTAAAGGCCATGGAACACGTCCGAGCCTACTAAAGCAGGATGGCTAGAGCTTTCGACAAGAAAGTCAAGTCCCGAGACATCAGGGAAGGCGATCTGGTACTCAAAGAAAAGCCTCCCACTCGAACCAACCCACTTGGAAAATGGGAACCAACATGGATCGGCCCTTTCGTGGTTCAAAAGATCTTCTCCGGAGGTGCCATGAAGCTGACAGACCTAGACGGCAATCCCTTCATGAATCCAGTCAACGGAAGCAAACTTCGCAGATACTTCGCCTAAAGAAGAACAACTCTGCCGGGCTATCTCTCCGCAAGTGCTCCTGCGCCGTCACCACGGGACCACCTTAAAACTCGTCAGGTCAGGCCCCGCAGCATCTTCCTCTGCGCCGTCACCACGGGACCACCCTAAAACTCGTCATCCCCATACTGAGCCCAGGGGTACAGATCAAACTCCACTGGGCTATCTCTCCCCAAGTGCTCCTGCACATCCCCGTAGGCGATAGTGAGCTTCCCCCTACTCGTCCTCCTCCTCCTCAACGGACGGGCCCAGCCCAACATAGCAGGATAGGCCGCTATGGCCTCAGCATCTCAATCCCACGGAAAGCATTGGAAGATCTCATAAAACCATACCTGCGACAAAAGCAGAAAAGGCTCAGTGCAAAAGAAAACGGAGAAATGACAAATTGCTAAATCAAAAACAGCAATAAACTCATACCTTCAAAGCAAAATCAAAGCAGCCCAAAGAACTGGCCACGCCTCGGCTAAACCGGTCCAAAGAAAAATAAAGCTCGGCCAGTCCCGCCTTGCCCCAAGCTATCTCACCAACCCTCTCCAACTCCACCAACTCTCCAGCAAAGGAAAAGGAGCCGCGGTAGCGTGATTCAAGAACAGAGTCTCGGAGAGGGCAAACCACAAGAAGGAGCGTGCCAGCTGCTCTGCCGTCACAAAGCCTGTACCACGGCGATAGGCCCCAATGTTGGCCGAAATTTGCATCTCTACGTCGCCATACAGCATGCCCAGGCCCCTGCGAGGAAGAGGCGTAAAGCCCAATAGCTCAGCCAGCATCCCATCGGACATCCTGTCCCTCCACCGCACTGGCCCTCCTTTGAAGGAAAGCCCGGTAATAGCTACAAAGTCAGTGGGAGTCACCGTCACCTCCCCCCAGCTCAAATGGAAGGTGTGGTTGGTATCCTACCAATACTCGGACAAGCCTAGGAAGATACTTTTGTTTTTTCTCGTATCCGAAATCCCGGCCAGGTTCTCCACGAACGCGCCCAAGCTAGAACCATAGACCAGCCTCCTAGGACTCGGCCTGCCCTCCCTAGAGATGTCCGGCAACTGATGCCACAACTCCACTACCGCCTCGAGCGACCCCCGAGACTTCATCTTCTTGGCATTTCCAGACAAAGACCCCTCATCCTACAGGTAAACACAGCAAAGGTACGTCAATCATAGTACTTAATGCAAAATAACAAAAGGAAACCAAAGCATAAAAAAGGTCCGTCCCAACACGGCAAAACAACAATAACCCATCACAAAACGCGGCACACATTACACATAATTTTCACATGTAACCCGTCACAAAACACAGCACGCATTGCACATAATTTTCCCCATGCAGTCCGTCACAAAACACGGCACACACTGTACAAATTTTCTCAACAGAGAGATTAAGCCCTTCACGACACATTTTCAAAAGACCCGTCACAAAACACGGCACCCATTGCACATAAATTCCCCACAAAATCCGTTCCTACACGACACATACTTTCAGACAAAACCCGTCACAAAACACAGCACATGTCACATTCTTCACAAAATTTGTCCCTACATGGCAATTTTCTCACAATGTACACACAGAAATAGCATAAGGTACAAAACACCAAAGCATGCATTTCAAAGAGAGGCACTTTATTTTTACAAATAAGAGCTAATCTCCACATTTTTGCACAAAATTCACATACCCACAATTCTTACATGCTCAATTTCAACAATTCATCACGAATTTCACAAAAGGCATGGCAAACAACAAAAGCCCCAAATATGTAAAAATCTAAAACCTAGTTCTAGCATACAACAATTCAAGCAAAGAATCAAGACTAAATTGATCTCTTACCTCCCCGACGGCCCTATCTCGCAAGTTGTACACCTCCGGATTCGGATACAACACATCTGGATTCCTAGACGAAGGCACGAAGGAAGTGCAATTCCTTTGAAGATCCGCCCTCTGCTCGAGAGCCTCTTGGCCCCTCTTACGACGACCTCTCCTTGCCCTTTCCGCAATTGACAAGCAATTCAAGCTAAATGTGGAGGATTTTCTAAGGAATTTGGAGCAAAAATGAAGTTTTCTCCTTCTCTCTCTCGGCTGCTCACGAAACTGGAAGAGGAAAATGGGGGGTTGCCTCGGTGCTCAAGCTGGTCAAAACTTGGGGATTTTAAAAAATCACAAAGGTCCGTACGGACCTCTTTGCAGAGAGAGAAGATCCGTTCGGACCTCTTTACATTTTAAGGCCAAATTACTTCTTTGCCCTTATAATCTTTGCTCCTGGCAGTCCAAAGACCTATTTCAGCAGATTCAATGCAGTTTGGTCCTTAACCCAACAAAACCAACCCCGACCGTCATCGTAAGTCCGGATTTCGCCCACTAAATGGAAACATAAACACTGGCCGTCATCATAAGCCCGAATTTTGCCCACTAAATGGAAACACAAACACTGGCCGTCATCGTAAGCCCGGATTTTGCCCACTAAACGGCAACACAAACACCGGCCGTCATCGTAAGCCCGGACCTCGCCTACTAAACGGTAAAACAAGCGCAAAAGGAGCAAGCGTCTCCAAGCACATATCCCAAGGTACAAAATGCCTCCAAGATGCCAAATGGTGAATCAACCACCGGCCATCAAAGTAAGCCCAAAGTCACCTTCTCAGCGGACAAAGACCCTACGAGGCCACATATCCCCAGCAGATGAACATCGGCAGTCATCGTAAGTCCAACCTTTCCCCAGCGGACAAAACACGAGGCATTCACGCCTCTCACAATCAAAGCACAAGACAGTCACACCTCCGCAAACCGCAATCAGAAGACGAATCTAGTCCTCACGGACGACACAACCGCAGTCAGAAGACGAATCAATTCCTCATGCACGACACAACCGCAGTCAGAAGACGAATCAAGTCTTCACGCACGACACAACTGCAGTCAGAAGATGAATCAAGTCCTCAAGCACGACACAACCGCAATCAGAAGACGAATCAAGTCCTCACGCATGACACAACTGCAGTCAGAAGACGAATCAAGTCCTCATGCACGACATAACCACAGCCAAAAGACAAGTCACGTCCCCACCACTATTCGCAGCCCGGAAGGCTTTAAATCACTCAGTCCGGGAGACTGCATAAATCAGCCAAATCACTATATTCACAGCCCGAAAGGCTTTAAACCACTCGGTGCGAAAGACCGTATAAACCTCCCAAATCATTATCCCCAGCCCGAAAGGCTTTAAATTACCCAGTTCGGAAAACCGTAAAATTTCCATTTCAAGACGCCACCACGTCCTCACAGTCGACCTCGGCGGTCACACGACACCTCAGGGCACCACCATGCCCGCTTACACTCACAATTTCACGACCTCTGAACTACGACCAGGCTTGATTTCCGCTAGGGATACGTAGGAATCCTATCACAGGGTCCAGTCAACCGACCTATACGATCACCCAGGACGCCACCACGTCCTTACCACCAACCTATACGGTCACCCAGGATGCCACCACGTCCTTACCACCGACCTATACGGTCACCCAGGATGCCACCACGTCCTTACCACCAACCTATACGGTCACCCAGGATGCCACCACGTCCTCACAACCGACCTATACGGTCACCCAGGATACCACCACGTCCATACACAGAGTTTCAGTCAGAGGACATCTCACGTCCTCGTACACAACAACACTCATCCCACACACGAACTATGATCAGGCTTGATTCCTGCTCGGGATACGTAGGAATCCTATCATAGGGTCCAGCCAACTGACCTAAACGGTCACATAACAGGACACTGCCACGTCCTCACGAACCGACCTACACGGTCACTTCCTCTCCCAGCACGCGATCCAGATCAGGACCCTTATCTTATCGACGACCCCACTTCCTCCGTAAGTGACGTCGTCGAGGGGCTTCTGTAAGTACCCCAATCTGGATCACCCTCTTCCGAGCACACGGGAAACACCGCAGACTCACACAAACGCAGTCTCGAATACCCGTAACCATCAAAAACCACAAAACCACCAACCAAACCAAGGGGAGGCCTTTCTAGAATAAAAAAGGACAAAAGGACTTTTGAGGAATTATGCAAAAAAGCAGAGTTGGTCCGTACGGACCTCTTTGTTATCATAATTACTAAATCCTCTTAAAGTCCACCTTATTCCCTCAAATCCAGGAAATCATAATTACTAGATTACGTTGGAGGTCCGTACGGACCTTTCTGCATGCAAGAATGTCCGTACGGACCTTCTGTTACCAGACATCATCATTTCAGAATCCTCTTAAAGTCCACATTATTCCCTCAAATCCGGGAAAACCAAAACCTTGGATTTCATGGAAGGTCCGTACGGACCTTCTTGCACAAATCTGTGGACTATAAATAAAGGGCTCCCCCTCCCTCATTTCATACATCTCCCTCTTCTCTCCTCTCCCCCCAGCCTTCAGGCACCCCTCTAAGACCCTTCAGGGCAATCCCGACCCCTTTCGGATCCTTCCGAGGCCTTCCGAGCTCCCTTGTGGTGCTCCGAAGCCTCTCCGAGCGCTCCCGCGATGCCCTGAGGCACTCTCGAGGTACTCTGAGGCCCCTCGTGGTACTTCGAGGCCTTGCCTGGTCTTTCCCGAGACGTCCCGGCTCTTTCCGAGTCAAACCGGCGATTCCGACCCATGCCGAACCTCTGCCCGAGTGACCCCTGCCATCTCAACGCACGCCAAAACTCTGCCCGAGTGATCCCTGCCATCTCAACGCACGCCGAACCTCTGCCCGAGTGATCCCTGCGATCCTAACACACGCCGAAACTCTGTCCGCAGACAACCGGCTCATCCCGAAGCACTATTCCATCCTCAAACACTATTCCCCCGCGAAAGACTGACACGAATCAATATTGGTAAGGCTTCCTTCCTACACTATTTCAATACATTTCAATACGCAGCGTACAATGTAGACATCCGATACAACATGCATTTTTAAAAGCACATACACACACACACAACAGTTAAAGAATATAAGGGGTACCGAAAGACTCATTTCACTACAAGAAAAAAGGCTTTTTGTGACTGCTAAAAGCCGTCACATATGCACGAAAAGCAGTCACGAAAAGGTAATGTGACTGGGAAATCAATCGCCATGGCAGTCGCGTAAACCCTTGTCGCAATAGCTTAAAGCGACGGGATAAGCAGTCACCTTAGAGACTTATTTTCCGTGACTGCCTTTTGCCGTCACGTAAAGGGTTTTTTAATTTTATTTATTTAATTAATTAAATCACAAATGCAATCACATTAGCTAGCATAAGGAGACTGGGTATGCAATCTCGTTAGCTTGTGTAGGTGACTGAAAATGCAATCACCTTTGCTTAGAGAACGCGACTGAAAATGCAATCACATTTTCTTAGAGAAGGTGACAGCTAATACAGTCACGTTATCCCGGATGAAAATGCAATCTACCAAGCATGTGATTGTTCTGTCATCACATTAGTTCTTAGATGTTTCATTACAATAATATAATTATTTATAGCCTTATTACTACATAATATTATGAATTAATATTGATAAATCCACAAACTTTTCCAAAATAATTGAAAACAAACTTTAAATCATTTAAAAATAAATATATTGTCTCAAAATAACATCCACCATCACATTTAACAAACTATTCATGCCTTACTAAACTTGTTCAAGAACCATTCTACCATACAGTTTGTCAATAACATGCAACAATGGAAGAAAAAAGCACAAAATAATAGTATTGATCTACAAAAGTGTTATTATGCCCATACTAAAGGCCTAAGCTTACATTAAGCAATGTCCTGCCAAAACTTGTTTCCTCGGCTGCAATGATGTCCCTGATATGCTCTTCGTGATGTTTTAGCTCGGGAAAAATGCCACCCATTACTTCAACCACAACCATTACCAACCTAATTTCACACAATCATTGCGAGGACTTAAGAAATAGGATATAGCTACCCATTGAAAAATCCTTGCTGATCTTTCAGGACTTCGGTTCCATATCGTACAGCTGGACGAAGAATGCGTCTTAGGACATATTCACGCCCTTCGTTGCCTGAGAATAAAAAGCAAGATAATCATTAGTGCTGGGAAAACTTAATCTGAAAGGTTTGTGAGTAGATTTATTGAATGACTAGCGAATTATTTTTGGTAAAAAAGCGTTTAAAATGATATTCATTTTGAGACATTTTTTTTTAATTTGGACATTCATTTTTTTTTAATTTGGAATAATAAATGAGAAATCATATCAAGACGGATCTCGATTAATCTGCAATAATCCAAGAAGATAGAAAGCATACCATTTATGTATGAAAATTCAATCGATAAATGAATATAGAAGCCATACCTATATGGCCAATGAACGCAGTGTCAATGAGAGATGCAATAGGGTCAGCAGCTAAGGCCATGGCAGCAGGTATTGCAATAGCTAGTATCTCGCGTCCAAGTGAGTCCATCTTGAAGACAAGGCTAGAATCCAATTTCGATGAAAAAAATATCAGCACTTAAAACTAAAGAATTTATCATAGATGAAGATAGGAGTAACAAGGGTTAAGCACAAAGATCATAAATTTCAAGCCTAGTTGGCCTGCGGAGATGCATTTCATTTTCCTATTTTCAAAAAAAAGAAGAAATGCTAATAACTCTTCTGCTACTATTATTTCTTTTTATTCCCGGTATTATCTCTATTTTTTTCTATTTAAAAGCTAATAAGAAATGTACAATATCAATACTATACCTAGAGTCTTTGAAGAAAACAAAGATTGGCATTTTCCTACTTCTCACAGCGGATGGTACAACTCCTTCCTCAGCCATGCTAACGTTTAGAGAGAAATAATCTTAAGAGCACCTGAAACCAAACATTTAGCACTCACAGAATAAGATTAATAGCCCACAGATTGCATGATAATCCATTAATGCAGAATCATGCACAATGACGTAGTTACAGGGCCATCAAACATAGTTGCTGCGTAGAATAAAACATAAATGTCCTGCAGTTTGGTGTGGATCATTGAAATTGACTATATCTAGTCGTACAAATGACATGCATGGTCATCTAGTAAATAAGTTCACCCTAACCATTTGATGACAAGTCAAATAAACCCACATTAGCAGCCTCTGCTGGTACATAACTACAAATGTGGGAAAGAATAACCATCAAGGTGACTTGAAAATTCACATGGACAGTAAACCAGATCAAAAGTGGTCCAATATGAAGAAAAAAGATGCAACAATCAGAACTATCACATAGCCTGCACTCTCAAGAAAGTAGTGGAAATGATAGTAGTATCAATTAGTATATTAAACCTCCAAATGAAAGACTAAAATAAAATAATTTTCAGTAGTCTTAGAGTACATATTAGTGTTACCTGTTCTTGTAACTGATGTATCATATCCATCCTTTCAGCAAATCCATCTGGTCCGAGAGAAAATTATACTGAAGAATATCCATAATATAATTAACTATCTATTATTCCAAATCTGTAGTATGGCCCTTTAACATGAGTGTTTTTACAAAAAGGCAGACAAAAATAAATAAAAAGTTTGAAATTCAAGCTTGAAATCCACATAGAGCACCACTAACGGTAAAGAAGTAACTCATTCACACAACAAACATTACAAATCCCAAAACCATATTAGATTGAAATTAGTGCTTCCCTAGTTCAAAACCTAAATCAAGTTTGGCACAATTCCAATTTCAAAGTGCAAATTGCATGATCCAAACATAGCCTTAATTAATTAGGAAAAAGAAACATACTTGGAGCTTAACTTTCTTTTGGAACTGAATATTAACAAGATGCGGATGTGCCCCATATGACCTGAAATTGAAAATAAACCACTTTCACACAGACATAGAAACAAACACATGGTGGGCAGAGGGAAAAGAGAAAAGTTCATACTACCAGTAGGTTTCGAAATTGTCATCACGAAGAGAATCTAGAAAGCAGTTGATCAAACCCTAACTAAACACTCGCTACTAATTCAACACCTCGTAAGAATAAAAAAATCGTGAACAGAGAGAATCTAGAAAGCAGTTGATCAAACCGAGATTCGTTGCTGAGTTCTTACCTGGAAATTGACGGGATCGGAGATGCGTTTCCGAGTGGAGAGAGAGAGAAAGAGAGAGCGCTTCGGAATCTCTCTCCTGTCGGAGAAGAAGCTAGGGTTTACGGTGAGGGGAATTATACCTCTTGAACTTGAACTGGCTCGGTTTCGGATCGGAGAGAGAGAGACGATGAGCGGAGAGACGACCGGAGCGGAGAGAGGCGGAGCAGAGCGCAGAGAGAGAAATAGCAGAGAGGGAGAGAGCGGATAGAGAAAGAGAGAGAGGCCGTTCTTTCTTCTTTATTTCTTTTTTCTTTATTTCTTTATTTATTTTATTCACTAATTAGTATTACAAGATTGCATTGGCCGTCACCTTTTATTAAAATTACTTTTTTCATGAATTTAAATTGATTAAATTATATAATTAATCAAATGTGATTGCAAAAGTCATCACGGTTTCAAAAAAGCGGTCACATTTAATTTTTCATATTGGCGCCTGTTTTCATGGTTTGGCGCTCCGGACGAAATTACCAAACGTGATTGCACAGGTGATTGTACTGCCATCTCCTTAAGGTAACGTGATTGCTTTTTATTTCCGTCTCCTTATCTGGTCTATGGAGACTGCGTTTTTTAGCCATCACAGAAAGCAGTCACAAAAGGCTATTTTTCTTGTAGTGTTTTTACGAGGCAACTCGGGTGAGCTCTAATATTCTAATATTCTCTTCTCGAGGAGTCATCTGACCTCCGAACTCAAAATCTCATCACACAAAAACAGTTTATTTTTAAACTGATGCCCTTTTTCAATGTTTTGGGCTTAATAAAAACGGCGTGGCGACTCTACAAAGCAAAAACACAGCGAGACACCTCCTCCCAACAACAAAACGCCACAAGGCGGGGAAATGCCAGATGCTGGGGCGCGAACGCGCTGCCTTTCGGATCCGGGCTATTTCAGCTGTGCAGATTGGATTATTACTCATTGACTTTTTGTGATCTAAATGTGTCCCCAAATGTGACTCACATCCTATGCCACATCTGTGAGCTGAGATTTTTCCTTCACCTGTGTGTTTGCATCATGCTAGGCATACTGCATTTTTTAGGTCATATAGGATGCTTTGTAAATATGCTAGTTAATTTATTTTCATTCTTAATTTATTCTTTGATTTAACATGTTTT
The DNA here is from genome assembly GCA_022495995.1 of Adenophora triphylla var. japonica. NCBI lineage: Eukaryota > Viridiplantae > Streptophyta > Magnoliopsida > Asterales > Campanulaceae > Adenophora > Adenophora triphylla. The sequence continues at coordinate 402,869 of JAFEMH010000787.1, forward strand.
TTATTTCCAATATCTCCCATGAAATAAAAAGGTGTGTATCAATCCTTATTTAAAAAGGAAGGACAATTTTAAAGGGATTCTGTTGAAAAAGATATGGCTGAAGTGATTTTTTGTTACCATAAAACGTTGGTAAAATTTTGATTTATTCTAATCCCTATTTTTTCGTGATTTGGTGTGTGGTAATATCGAAGGGTTATAGCCGTTGGAGGATTTTTGTGAAATTTTGGCTATGTGAGACCTTTTTGGAAAAGGATTCCTTAATTCAGTTGGAAAGGAGGAGTTGTATGTTTAATTGTGTGCCTCATCTGTCACATCTCATTAATCCTTCATTGTGCTTCTTTCCCCTCTGCCCCAATTTTTATCTCACACACACACACACCATATATTTCTCTCTCTCTTTGTCTGTCTAATCAATTTGCAGAATCAATGGAGCTGAAGCTGTGGATGTGCGTCAGGATGTGGCCACATCTTGTCACAGATTTGCAGATTCTTTTGATGCAATCGTGGAAGACTTTGATGCAGAAATTGTTGTAGCTGCTGCTCTCAATGCTCAACTGATTACCTCCCAGACACATGCCACGAATTTGAAGGTGGATATCCAGAAATGGGAGACTACACTTTCTAGTCAAAAGGGGGGGGATGAAGAAGAAAAGGATGGATGAGAATGACACTGATGTTGTCTTTGCTGCAACTGCTGATGTTTTAGATGGGATGCTTCAACTCAGGGGGAGTTTTACTGTTTGATCTTACTTGTGAATGAAACATCAACATGTTTGCTTTTAATATTTGTTAGTTTGCTTTTAATATTTGTTAGTTTGCTTTTAATATTCGTTTTAGTTATTTGTAGTTTTAGTCTTGATCTGTAATCCCTAAATACTTTGCAGAATGGCTGCTTTAGTCTATATTTGTTGAACTGCAAATTTTAGTACTAACTTGTTCTATGCAGTTTTTGTGTGGATGTGTTAACACATCTGCTTTCACATCCATTCAGGGGGAGTTTTCGAATCTGAAAATGTTGGTCATAGTAATCAAATCATAAATCTTTAGTTTTGACCAGAAAGTCCAAAATAGGGAGAGATTGAAAGCGTGTGCTTTTTAGGGAACAAAGTGTTTCCTTAAATTCGAATCAATATCAAAAAGGTAAGTTGATTTTGGGACTTTCATGGAAAGATTTATATTGTCCTATTGTGAAAAGGACTTTAGTTTAGGAAATAAGTTGTTTCCTATTTCGAATCAAAGAGGTATTTTTGGTAAGTTGATTTTATACTTTCATGGAAAGTTTCATAAGTATCCTACTTTGAAAAGGACTTTGTAAATAGAGTAAATATATTTTATTTATGTACATAGTTTTATATTAGGACTAACCTACTAACAATCTATTCCTTTGTGAGTGTGCTTTATGTTTCCTTGTAGGAATTGGATTCTCACATATGGAAGAGTTTGGATTCGTGAAGATCTTCTCAATGGTGCATATAAATACAAGGGATCAGCACAAGAGAAGACACGGCTTGAGAGATTTATTCTGAGAGACAATACTCATTGTTCTTCACGTTTTCATTGTTTGTTTTAGGTTGTGAGTGAAGGTTGTGACATACATCCATAACTCACATCTAGGTTTTCATTGAGTTTTTTGTTTTACTTCTGACTAGAATAGGACCTTGTTGGGTATGCATGTTTTAACCCTCCTATTTTGTATTAGATTTGATTGATACCATAACCTCCTGTCTATTTTAAGGACTTTAGGACCCTATGTAATGAAGCTTAGACTTCAATTTTTTAGCTAATTCCATTTTATAGATTAGGTTAAATTTATTCTTGAAGACTGGCACAAGACTCATTGGATATGAGGTTGCAGTTCCAGCAGTATTCAAAACCGCCCATATGAACCGCACATGTAACCGCATGTGTATTTCTCCTTTGAATCTGCTTCTTGAAGCAACTGCAGTGTAACCGCTCTTGAACCGCACCTGTGCAGTTCATGTGCAACCGCATCTGTGCAACCTCCTGGTGTAGCAAACCGCATGGTCCTAACCGCTCCTCACCAACCGCATCCAATGATTGAAGACTTGAAGTGAACCACTTTTTATCCGTTGGAATCCACGTCAGCTATATCAAAAGTCAACCACTAAATCTTGTCACGTGATTCAATGTCAGAGAAAATCTGCAAGGATCTTGAAAAGGTGACATGTGTCCTAACCTCATTGCTTGCAGCTGGAGCCTGATCAGCTTTATCTGCAACTGCTGTACCAAAGGACAAAAGTGGATATTGTGGACCAATAGGATTGCATCAAGTACTGTCCTTACAACAACTGTATCCAACGGCTAGTTTCTTGATGCTTGGGTATAAATATCCCTAATCTTCATCATTTGAAGATTGCTTGAAAAATTGAGAAAGTGATGTGTTCATTGAAGCTGAAGCTCTACCCAGAAATTCTTAGTCCTTTGAATCTTCATCTTCAACCTTCAAGAAATATTCCCCAGCCCAGAAATCAAGCCTTAACACTTTCAAGAATCATTGAGCTCTACATCTCTCAGATTTAAATAGCCTTGATCTTTTGAACACACACACACACCTCACTTGTTTAATCACATAGATTATACATTTGAGATACACTGGTTATAGTCTAGGATTTGTTCTTCATAGAAAAGATTTTATTGTACTTTGTAATCTCTCAAATACTCAATATAAAATCTCTCTTAGAAATCCAATACTAACCATCTTGGTAGTGGACGTAGATCGTTTATCGATTGAACCACTCCAAATAGCTTGTTCATATACTTTACTGCATTTATATTTTCTGTGCTTGCTAATTATTTATCTCTATCTCTGTTTGATCTTTATTTAGTTATCCATTATTGTGAAATAGTGTTTGGAGTTAACATTGTCAAAATCACACGTGTTTATAAAACTGCTCTTACCAAAACCGCCTAGCAAAACCGCGTTTTACAAACCGCCTCTCAAACCGCTTATACTCTATTATTCCGCTGTGCATTTTACATCATCACTTGTAGTCTATTATCAACTGCAAGAGGATTTTGTAAGCAAGAGGTTTAGTTTTCAAAAGAGGGCGAAAATTTTGTAACAGCTATTCACCCCCCCCCTCTAGCTGTATTTTCACCCTTGTTGCCACCTTTGGGACCAACAAGTGGTATCAGAGCGAACACATTTTAAAACCACTGTTTTTCAAGCTTAACAGCTTGTGTGCCGATTCGATATGGCAAATACAAAGACAATGACTACTGTTAACTATTCACACATTCCAATCTTGGACGAAGACCACTTTGACATCTGGAAGTGCCGAATGCTTATTCATTTGGAAACTATAGATGAAATGCTAGTGGAGTGCGTGATCAATGGCCCTCTAATTCCAATGAAGGCTAACACTGATGCAACCACCAATGCTGAAACTCCAGAAGTCAAAAAGCCAAAAGATGAGTGGTCGGATGAAGAGAAGAGATTGGTTGCCTTGGACAGCAAGGCTAGGCACATCATTTCTGGAACCCTCCCCGTATCAACTCTACAGAAAGTGATGTACCTCAAAACCGCAGCGTATGTGGGATGCCATTGAGAGCTACCTCGAAGGTGATGACGAATGCAAGGAAAGCAAATTATATCTTTGTTGAAAGATCATACAACAACTTCAACGTAAAATCCAACGAAACCTTGCGTCAAACCTACGACCGATATGTTGAGGTAGTTAATGCTTGTAGATCTCTTGGAAAAACTTTAACCGATAAGGAAATCAATATGACTTTCCTATCTCGCTTTAGGTTCTAAATGGGTAAATAAGGCTACCTCTTTAGAAGACTCCAAAGTTTTGGGTACTTGGTCGTTAAGTAACTTGTACGCCAATCTTAGAGTCTATGAATTAAAATTAAATCATATTGAAGAGATTGAAGGGAAAACCAAATCGCTATCCATGTCCGTCGTGGAACATGAGGAGAAACCATCTACATCCAATCAAACTGCAGATCCTTCCATATCAACCTCATCACTCATCGAGATGGATGATGATGATTTTGCCATGTTTGTGAAAAGATTCCAAAAATTTAGAAAATCCTCAACCCCTTTCACAAAATCATTTTCAAAAGGCAAACCTCCTGCAACGTTTTCTAAGGCTGGAGATACAAAGAAAAAGAGTGATCTAGTTTGCTATAATTGTAGAAAACCTGGTCACTTTGCATCTGAGTGTCCACAGCCTAAATATGAATACATGAAAAAGAAAACCTCTCCTACGAAATTTTCTCGTCGCAAGGGAATGGTTGCTGAGGAGGAAGAGAATTCCAAGGAATTGGCTACTTGGATTGAAACAGATTCTGATGATGGAAGTGATGATGAAACCGAAGAGGTTAATCTCTGCTTAATTGCAAACGCTTCCGATGAGTCAGATTCTAAGTCAATCGAGTCACAAGATATGGAAGAAAAAGAGGTTTCTACAAAACTTCCAAATTTTACGTTGGATGAAAATATCAAACTTACTCCTAGCATTAAGATAGGAAATTGCTCGTATTCACGTCCCATTTTTCCTCCTACAAATGCTCCACCTTCAAAAACAATTCCAAAGAAGAAAATTTTGAAAAAGGTGGTGGAAGAGGTTTCTCCCATGGAACATGAAAGGATGTTCAAGGAAGCTGAAACGGTAATCCATCAATTCTCTAATCTTAAGAAAGCCTTAAGCTTAGCTCATGATGAACTTAATCTGTACAAGACGGAGAAAACTGTGATGAAGTCCGAAATTTCAAATCTTAAGGACCAAATCAGAAGTATGACTCCTCTTCTTGATCGTAACCGCATCCTTGAAACTAAGGTTGCTGCACTTCAACTCGGAATGATGACTTGGTAACCCAAATCAACGATCTCCAAAAGATTATTGATTCGTGGCTCAAGTCTCAATCCACCAAGGATAAAATCATGGACTCCCAAGTTCCTCCTGGAATTAAGGAAGGCCTAGGTTTTGGATCTGAGGAAGAGGAGAAGTGTGCATCCTCGAGTGAAAAGGATGAGGAAATTTTGGAACTAACTAAAGAAATTCCTAAGGGGAAGCATGCTAAAGGCATGGGTAAAGGACAACAAATAAATTATGTCTACCCTAAAGGGAAGCAATATGGGAAGAACTCTCAGATGAAGCCAAAGGATTCTGAGAGTGTAGCGTCAGAAGAAATGGCTTATGGAGTTGGCCGCATCCCTAAAACCGCCTCTGGTGGAACTAGAGATGCTGGCAACCGCAGGTCTGACCGCGCCTCTTCTTCGACCGCTCCTCCTGCCTTCAAAAGCAGGAATAGCGTTCCTAGAAAATACGTGGTCAAACCAAAGCCAGTTTCTTTTGTTAAGGGTGAAACCGCGTTTCTCAAACCGCATGCAACTCCTAAGAAGAGTAAGGAGTTAGTAAAACCTCATGAAGCTTGTAGCTATTATAAATGTTCTGTGTGTGATGATTTAGGTCACAAGGATGCAGAATGCCTTTTGCGGTTCACATCCAATGCCAGGAAGAGTAAACCTCCTTCTGTCAAGCAGGTGTGGGTCGTAAAGGGTTGCTAACTTCAGGACCCAAGGAATAAAGGGGGACCTCGTTCTTAATGTTTACATTTCAGGTCCTCTGCTTCATGGCTGGTCACTCCAAGGATAATGAATGGTATCTTGACAGTGGCTGCTCAAGACATATGACTGGAGATAGATCATTGCTAGAAGATGTCATTGAAGCAAGTGGTCCGTCTGTAACCTTTGGTGACAACAACAAAGGCAAGACCATTGGATATGGTATTATAAGGAGAGGAAACCTAACCATTGAGAAGGTTTCTCTTGTTGAAGGACTCAAGCACAACCTCCTTTCAATTTCTCAATTCTGCGACAAAGGAATGCTTTGCAACTTCACATCATAAAAATTGCTTTATCAAAGATAGCATTTCCGGCGTCACCCTACTCACAGGGATTCGTAAGAGTAATATTTACATTATTGATCTAAATTCTGCATGTAGTATTACAAATCTCTGTTTTGTAGCTAAGAATGTGAGCGAAAATAGTTGGCTATGGCACAAGAGGTTGAGCCACTTGAACTTCAAGTATCTTGCTAAGATTGGTAGGGAAAACCTCGTTCGTGGTTTACCTAAAGTGGCTGACCACCATCCAGAGAAATGCAGTGCATGCCAGCTTGGTAAGCAGTCCGCGTCGTCTTTCACCAGCAAGACCGCTCCATCAACTTCAAGATGCTTACAACTGCTTCACATAGATTTGTTTGGACCCGTAACCACTGCCAGCATTGGAGGAAATAGATATACTTTAGTGGTGGTGGATGATTATTCAAGGTATACGTGGGTTGAGATGATGATTTCCAAAGATGACTGTTATGAAATTCTCACCGCACTTTTTAGACGGCTCCAAACTCAAAAAGAAGATGACATCGTTAGTGTTCGATCAGATAATGGAACAGAATTTAAGAACAATGGTGTTACTCAGTATTGTGATGACCATAGGATTGATCACAATTTTTCAACCGCTGGTGTTCCATAACAAAATGGGGTTGTGGAAAGGAAGAATAGGACGTTGATTGAGGCTGGAAAGACAATGATATCTGAAGCGAAGCTACCTCAGTATTTTTGGGCTGAAGCAATCAATACAGCATGCTTCACTCAGAACCGCTCCCTCATCAACAAAACCTATAACAAGACTCCCTATGAGCTTTGGAGAGGAAGAACCCCCAACATTGCATTCTTCAAGATCTTTGGCTGCAAATGTTTTGTCCTCTACAACGGAAGAGAAAATAGAGGTAAATTCGGAGCTAAAGCCGACGAAGGTATTTTTGTTGGGTATGCTAAACATTCAAAAGCTTTTCGTATTTTCAATAAAACTAGTTTAAAAATAGTTGAGTCTGTCCATGTTACTTTTGATGAGCATTCTCTCCTTGAGCCACATTTGGCTCCAAATATTGCTGATGATTTTGTTGAGCAAAATGAAACAGGTGAACCATCTCAAACCGCACCTGAACCTCAACCGCAAAATCCAGCACCCTCAACTGAAATTCCCTCAAACCGCACCTTTGAAACCGCACCTGAAGTTCCTTCTCCAGATGCAACTCCTAGGGAAGAAGAAGTTGAGAATTCCCCTATCCAGCTTATAGAACCTCTTCGTCAACTTACATTCCATGACTTCGCTGAAGGATCTAACGATGTTCCAATTGAAGATCTTGACAAACCTCAGTTCAACCAGACTTACCCCCAGAGGTTCGTGAAGTCAGCAGTCACCCCCTCACAAATGTGATTGGTGATCTGTTTTCCGGTGTTCAAACAAGGAGATCGAATTATGATGAGCATACTTCTCTTTTATCTCAAGTTGAACCCAAGAATATTGATGAAGCACTCCAAGATTCCAGTTGGGTCGTTGCTATGCAAGAAGAACTCAACCAGTTTGAAAGATGCAAGGTTTGGACTTTGGTGCCTAGACCTCAGGATCAAGGAGTGATAGGAACTAAGTGGGTATTTAGGAATAAGATGGATGAGAATGGAAGCATCACTAGGAATAAAGCAAGGTTGGTTGCACAAGGATATAGGCAAGAAGAAGGAATCGATTATGATGAAACCTTTGCTCCAGTTGCAAGATTGAAAGCTATCAGAATATTCTTAGCCTACGCCTCTTTCAAGCATTTCAAGTTATATCAAATGGATGTGAAGAGTGCTTTCCTCAACGGCGGCTGCAAGAGACCGTGTATGTTGCCCAACCGCCTGGATTTGAAGACTCCAAATTTCCCAATCATGTCTACAAACTCCAGAAAGCTTTGTATGGACTTAAGCAAGCTCCAAGGGCATGGTATGAGACTCTTTCTAAATTTTTACTAGAAAAAGGATTTAAACGTGGTAAAATCGATACAACTCTTTTTATTGCCAAATATAATGAGCATACTTTACTTGTTCAAATTTATGTCGATGATATTATTTTTGGTTCTACTAATGAGTTACTTTGTAAGCGTTTCGAGAAGCTAATGAAAAGCAAGTTTGAGATGAGCATGATGGGAGAATTAACTTTCTTCCTCGGGCTTCAAATCAAGCAATGCGAAGAAGGTATTTTCCTCAGCCAAGCCAAATACACCAAGGAGTTGATAAAGAAGTTTGGATTAGAAAATGCTAAAGCATATGATACTCCTATGGCCACCGACAATAAGCTAGATAAAGATCTCAAAGGTAAGAAAGTTGATCAAACTTTATATCGAGGTATGATCGGCTCATTACTTTACTTAACTGCTAGTAGGCCCGATATTATGTTTAGTGTCTGTGTATGTGCTCGTTACCAAGCTGATCCTAGAGAAGCACATCTTATTGCGATCAAGCGTATAATCCGCTATTTATACGGAACCACTAACCTTGGACTTTGGTATTCCAAAGATTCGAACTTCGATCTTGTAGGTTATTCGGATGCGGATTATGCGGCTTGTACTATTGACGAGGAAAAGCACTAGTGGTACTTGTCATTTCCTCGGGAACAGACTAGTTGCTTGGGCCGGCAAGAAGCAAGCATCGGTTTCGGTGTCAACCACGGAGGCTGAGTACATTCTTCTTGGTAGTTGTTCTTTGTCAAATCCTTTGGATGAAGCGACGGTGGTGGACTATGGAATTGAAGAAGGAAATTGCCCGATCATGTGCGACAACACTTCAACAATTTCTGTCTCCAACAACCCTGTCATGCATTCCAAGACCAAGCACATAGATATCAAGTATCATTTCCTCAAAGACCATGTGGAGAAGAGGAATATCCATTTAGAGTACGTGGGGACAGACAACCAGATTGCTGATATCCTGACCAAGGCTCTTGACTCCAAGAGGTTTTCATTCCTTAGAGGAGAAATGGGTATGCTTGAACTTAAATGATTCCATATTTTTTATTTGCTAACTCGTATGTTGAGTATAGGTTGAAATTCCTATGGAGGATTCAAACCTCACCTTTGTTGAACCGCGTGCAACAAACCGCAAGTATGTCCAACCGCACTGCAGCCAACCGCTTGCTGCAGCTCAACCGCTTGGACCTCAACCGCGTTTCAACCTGGAGTATTTTCTATCTTTACTTTTACTTACAGTTATTTAAAAAAAAAAAACTGTTCAAATTCCTTTTATTTATTTTTCAGTCCTTATTTTTCTTTAAGGGTTTATTTGCAAATGTTTTCCCACGAAATTTTAAAATTTGAACGCATTTAATGCAAAGGGAACATTAGCATTTAATGACCTTCATGTCAGCCGTCATTAATTGATGTGTTGAAGCTGAAAGGGTGCAACATTTGTAATGATTCACCCTGTGGGAACTTGTAACTGTCCCTTCATCTGCCTAACCCTCAATTTGTGCCTATAAATAGAAATCATTCTCTTCTTTCTAAACTTTTTCAACTGCCATCTCTGTCATCGTACCTTTGTCAGTTTCTTCTACCAATTCGCTTTCTCTCTCTAAACCTTCAAAAAGCTCTAAGCTTTTCTTCAAATCAATGGCACCCAAACCCATCGAAGACATGGTATGATTTCTTAGACCTAAACTTCTTAATCTTCTGCAAATCATTACATGTTTATTTGTTAATCTGTCATTGTTGACCTTGAAAGCTTCGAACACCCATAATCTGATTTTTGTTCATTAATGCTTTGTTTCTTGATCATTTTGAATGAAATTTGTTGGGTTTTGCTCCGATTATACTTCTAATTCTGATTATGTACTTTGTTTCATGATCAATACACATTCTGAGCACTGATTTTGATTTTTAAACTCTTTAAGTTTCGAAACCCACTTCTGTATTTTTGCATTTTCTGGGTGATTTTGAGTAAAGTAGTTATTTTTAATAATATATTGTTAATCTACTGCTCAATGTGATCATTTTGACATGTTATTTGTTCATTTTGGTTAACTTTCATCAAATCTCTGTTCTTGATGTTCTTCGTGTTCTTCATGCACTCATATGACTGTTCATCTCCATTTTCAGATTTTTCCTTATGTTTTGGTTTGACCTAATTTTCAAACTTGTTTTTCCACACTTAGAAAATTTCTGAAAATTTTGCCTATTTTGCATGTTTGAACCGCATCCTTAGAACCGCATGCTATGTTTTGAAACCGCACTTATAGTTGCTGATTTCTTGTTTCAAAACCGCATCATATTAACCGCTTAGTTTTCTCTCTAAGACAACCGCATGCTTGAAAACTACTTAAGTATTACTAAGTATATAGGCTGGAAACCAAGAACTTCCTCTCTAAACAACTGCTTGCAGTGTGGGATAACTTTGGATTACAATGCCACGTACCGAGTAAAAATGCTTTTGTATTTTTCTTATTTGTTTTACTACCTGTGTTCACAGTTTCCTTGTGGTTGGAAATTTTCATTTCCAAAACCGCACTATTGCCAACCGCATGTGTGCACCAACCGCTTGTGAACTGTGATTTTCCTGAATTGTTCTAACTTGTGTGTTTTCTTTGTAGAATACCAAGTATTTCCTACCAGGTTGGGAGATCAATGAACCTGAGTTGCGGTCTGATGCTCTTGGAAGAGAGATGATCAGGAAGATGCAAGCCTCAGGAATCCTTCCCCTCTTCAACAAAAAGCAAACCTATACCATCCCTTCATTCATTGATCAGTTCTATGAAACCGCAGTTCGTGGCGAGGCGAGCTATACGATGGTACCAAGATCACCAGCTTAGTGGGAGTTGTTGAAGGTTTCAAAGTATCCATTGACTATTTGGATATCAGGAGCACCTATGACTTCCATGTATCTGGTGCTCCCATTGAAGTTTCCCGGGAGATTCGGGATGCTACTTGCTCAACTCTTCTTTGGAACCCTGGATTCTCTTTACGGCCATTACAAGACTAAGCCAAGGAGAGATTTTGGTGAGTGATGAGCCACACATTGCTATCTAGTTGGGAAGTTCGTTTGTGGGAAGACTGGAAACCACAACAACTTCACCTCTCATCAATGGCATTACTGCTGTGCCATCTACCACGGCATGAAGCTTCATTGGCCCAAGATCTTGATGAGAGAGCTTGCTAGCAGCATTGATGCGTATCAGCTTAAGGTTAAGAATGAGAAGATAAGGTGGAGACCTTTTGGTAGAGTGCTGACCGCAATCTTTGCTAATTATCAACATCTGGAGGAGCTAAGGATTTCAACTCCAGAATTGTCTATGCACTGGGGATTTGAAGAATCTTTTGGCCTCAAGGCAATGCATTCATTCAGACGTTCGTTTGGGAATGATGATTATAAAGCCCTGTATGATGCTGATACCTCTCAGAATAAGGAGCTATATGTTGAGATGACTCCTGCTACTGCTTCAACCGCACTTGGAAAAGCAATAAAGAAGGCCTCAAGGAAGAGGAAGGGCCCTGCAGAACCGCTCCCAAAGCCAACCTCAACCGCGCATACCCAACCACGTGGTTCAGCTGGTGCAGGCCCTATCCAGAAGAAGCAGAGGAAAGAAAAGGAGAAGATGACCCTTCTAGATGAAGTGATTGAGGAAGAAGAAGAAGAGGAGGATGCAACCATTCCTCCCTTAATTGCCAAAGCTAAGAGGGCAAAGCAAACCCAGGCTGAGTTGGCCAAGATGATTGATGAAGAATTATCTGCCTACTATGAAGCTGAGATTGAAAGAATTAAGAAGAAAAGAGCTGAAGCTGGGGCTGCCAAAGGAAAGCTCAAAGAACCCAGTCCCCAACCGCCTCCTTCTAAACCGCCCCAAACCCAACCTCTTATCCAAACACCACCTCAATCTCCTATCCTTTCCCATCATTCATCCCCTGCCAAATCTCCTACACCTGAACTGCACTCTCCTCCTCAACCGCAATGAGCTGCAACCGCTCAGGGGGAAAAGCCAAAGAGGCTAAAGAAATTGGCCCAGAAAAGAACCCCAACCAAAGGCCCCAAACGCTTTTTGTACCGTGTTTCCAAACAACCTACTCCACCTTCATCCCCTTCATCTTCTCATTCCACTTCACATTCATCATCCCAATCCCCTTCCAAATCAAATTCCTCCTCTAGCCAATCCAGAACCCCAACTGCCTCACCTCAAAATTCCAACTGCTCCAAGTCCCCTCCTCACTCAAACCGCACCCAATCACCTCCTTACTCTCATCACACCCCAGCCATCTCCATTTCCAATCTAAACCGCGAAAGAACCCCATCCCCTAACCACGTCCATTCACCTCCTCCTCCTCCTACAAATTCTCCCCAACAAAACCGTACTCTTTCTCTCAACCTTCATGATACTCACACCAGTTCTTCTTCTGATTCCAACCCTGTTACCTCTGGAATCCCTACTTCTAACATTCCACCTCCTCCAACCGCACCTATTTCAACCGCTCCATTTCCTTCCATCCCAATCTCAACCGCACCTACTACTTTACCACAAACTCTTCCTATTCCTCCATCAACCGCTTCTCAATTCACTGTCCCAGCCACCCATATATTCCAAACCCTCCTATCCCCTTTACCTCAAACCGCCCCTACAACTCAATCTCAACCGCCTCTCTCAGTTACCCAAATTCCATCTTCTTCAACCGCCCCTTCTGACTACCTTCAAATTCTTTCCACCCTCCAACTGATTCAATCACAGTTGGTTGTAAACCAAGGGCATATGCTAAAGCTCACTGAATCCAACATTGCTCTGGCTGCCTCCAACTCATCCCTTGAAGCCTCCAACCGCACTCTTCTTTCCAAGGTGGACTCTCAAGCCACTGAACTGGCAATTATGAAAGCCCAATTGATTGATGCCATTAAGGGGGAGAGAGTTTCCACGTAATTTATCCAAAACCGCAGCTACTGAGTGCTTTCAAGCTTTTAAAGAAGATTTAGCCAGAGGAGTGCTCAAAGTTATGGGAGATGCTGTTTCAAAAACTCAACTACAAGAAATGCTCTCCAAGCTATCTGATGAGTTTGTTTCTTCAACCAACTCTACTTTGATTTCTTTCATGAAATCCCTCCAAGAAACCCAACCGCAACAAGCATCTACCTCAGCCGCTCCTTCTCAAACCGCTCTAGATGACTTGCAGCTCAAAATCTTTTCTGAACTGGACTCACTCAAAGAAAGAATCAATGTTGACCTCAACATAGTGGGAGACAATATCAAGGAGCAGGTAAAGAATTTTGTGTTGGGTTTTACGGGTCCATGCGCAGCGGAATTAAGCATTAAAAACATAAAACCCAAGAAGCCCTAGGATCCGTTCTATACAATTAATTTGAATACCTATGAGATAGAATTAAACCAACCTTGAAACGCTTTCCGGTCTTGAGCTATCGAACGATTTGATTATGTGATATCGAATCACAAACTTCGTTCTTCAACTTGCTTGAACTCTAGGCCTTGATCGATGAACGAGCGAAGACCCTCTTTCGGTATCCACACCTTTGAATGAATCCAAGAACAACTTCTTGATGATTGCTAGATCTAAAACCTTGAAGAATATTGAGAGAATTTGATTGTGAATTTTGCTTTTAAAATTTCGGCTGACCTTTTAGGTCTGACAGAACCCTTGTATTTATACTACAATAGTAGGAATACCTCTCCTAATCGTATTAGGAGAGACAGTATCAAAACCGCGTGCGGCCTTTATTATGTGCGCGGTATATCAAGCCATTGGCTTGATATGTCGCGCGGTATATATAGCCAGATACAGAAACTCTCAACTATTCTTCCTCCGGTTTAACCAATTCATTCTAGTTGTGTGTGACCCAATAGGATTACATTATGTTGGCAATGAGTTCGATCATATCGAACCTCATAAGACATGTTTTAAAGCGGACTCTAGCAAGCCATTATGTCTACCCAAATAATGCAACGTAAGAGTTCACGTTTCCAATGGTGTACTTCCATTTATCCCTTTGTCTCACGATGTTATATTGAACACAAGTCATGGTCCTTGTCAACTTGTTATTGTTCAATGCTTTCTCGATTCTTGAGTATAATGATAATTCCAATCATATTGGGGTACGGCCATACACTTTCATCATTATCACTCATCGAGGGGCCCAAGCATAACATCTCTCTTCCGAGGGACAAATTCCTTCTTGACTTATCATCCTTCCCATCATGAATCCGATCATGCCAATGATAGCCTTTATAGATATCGTGTTAAGATATCGTTTGACTAAAATCAAACATGACTTTCATCATATGTAAGGTTATGATAGTCTTAGGTCTAGGAAATAAATGAAGTAACCGTATGAGATTTAAGTGTGACATTTGACCATGACATAAATCTCATGCGGGTCATATCCAGTCACTTGTTCTCTAACAAGTACCCATAATTTCAATGTGCATCTCTTATGCATATAATCATCACATGATTATCCATTGACAATTATACTAATTATTCTCTTAATAATTAGGGACGGAGATTATTACAATAAATATGCAAACTATATAATAATCAAATAATAAACATAAACGATAAAGATGATACATAACGGTTTTCAGTTAAACATAACTAAAGCCTAGGGCATTACACCAACAGTCTCCCACTTGCACTAGGCTCCATTTATGTATCGAATACTCATGGATCTAACATGCCCATCATGCTTCTGCCTATGCGAGTGTCTTTGTAAGTGAGTCCCTTATGTCATCATCGGTTGATACTTTGTATATTTTAACGTCTTCTCATTCTTTATGAATTCCTCGAAGAACGTCTAAGTGAGTGTTTGATCACTTTGTGACCTTGGTTCCATTGTTTGCACAAGTGGCACCACTATTGTCATAACAAAAGTTTCACCGATTAGTGATACTTGGAAAAACACTTGAAGTATTTCCAAAATACTAAATGAACTTTTGATCCAAACGCCTCTTTCGGCCTACATCATATGTTGCTAAAGTATGGCCTTAGTAGTAGAATCGGCTACAATTTACGCTTGGAACTCTTCCAATCAAAAACTGCACCTCTAATAAGCACAAACACAAATTCTAATTGCGATTTTAAAATAACTTTGTTAGTTTGGAAGCTAGCACCTATGTAACCCTTACAACAAGATTAACTTCCAATCTTTCAAATCCCAAGAATGTATCCTTAGTTCTTCTTAAGTACTTAAGGATCATCTTGGCTTGCCATCCAATGGTTCTCATCACAGATCAGTTGGTATCGACTCATCATGCTCAAAGCATATGAGACGTTGGGTCTAGTACAAATTATGGCATACATGATGGATCCAAATGCCGAAGCATATGGAACTTCATTCATTCCCTTTTGCTCATCAATTGTCATAAGACAATGAGTATTGCTTAAGAGAAAATACCATGACCCATTGACAAGCCACTTTTCTTAGACTCTTCTAAGAACCTTGTCAATGTGAACACTTTGACTCAAACCAATTTATCCTTCTAGATCTATTTCTATAGATCTTGATGCCAAGGATGTAAGCGGCTTTACCCATATCTTTCATTGAGAAACCTTTCCTTGACCAAGACTTAACAGTCTTAAGTGTCGGAACTTGTTTTTCAAATGAGTAAGATATTATTGTAATAAACAATGGAAATAATACCATGCTCCCACTTTGAATTTCATGCATACACAAGGTTCATCTTTGTACTTGATAAAGTCAAACTCTTTGACCAATTCATCAAAACAAAGATTCCAATTCCTTGAAGCTTGCTTCAATCCATCTCATGGATCCTTGCAACATACATACTTTATTAGAGTTTCTTGGATCGACAAACTATTCGGGTTGTGTACTTTACACATCCTTAATAATCTTTCCATTTAAAGAAAGTCGTTTGACATCCATTTGTCATATCACATAGTCACAATATGCGATAATGGCAATTGAAATTCTAACAGACTTCGACATTGTAATCGCGAAAAAGTTTCAACATAGTCAATACTATGAATTAACCTAAATCCCTTTGCTACAATCCTTAGTCATGAAAGTATACACCTTCACATCCATGTCGCTCTTTGAAGACCTACTTGCACCCTTTAGTTTTTACACTTTTAGGTAGCCCAATCAAGTTCCAAACTTGATTGTTAAACATGGATTGTAATTTGGATTCCATGGTTCATAACCATTTATCCAAATTAGGAGAGGACATCGCTTCTTGATAGCAAGTAGGATCGTCATTCTTAATGACTTCCACTTCATCACTTTCCGCAACGAGAAATCACTATTTCTTGAGTTCGGATCGTAACCTATCCAATCTATGATGGACTTGTGCATCTTGAACCGGTTTCACAACTCCTTTGTGAACTTGGTTCTGTCTCTACTCTTGGTTCCATATTATTTTCGGGTTCTTGAACTTCTTTCAAGATTAATTTTACTCCCACTAGATTCTTTATTGAGAAACTATTTCTCAAGAAACAAATCGTGTAGAGCAACAAACATTTTGTTCTCTTTGTGATTGTAAAATCAATATCCGAAAATAACCTTGTCAGATTTGGTGCTAACTTATAAGAGACAAGTCTCTTTACATAAGATTCGCAACCCCAAATCTTCATGAAAGACAAACTAATTTTTCTTCCATGCCACATCTCATGTGGGGCCTTAGGAACCGATTTAGTAGGGACTCGATTCAGTGTAACCGCATTATTTCTAATGCATATCCTCAAAAGGAAATAGGAAATGGGAAAGTCTGATTGACACATCATCGAACGAACCATGTCCTACAAGGTTCAATTCCTCCTTTCAGACACACCATACAATGTGGTGTTCCAGTTGGAGTCAACTTTGAAACGATTTCATAGTTTTGAGATGATTGTCAAACTCTTGGCTCAAATATTTATCACCTCGATCTAATCGAAGTACTTAACAGTTTTACCAAGTTGTTTTGTACTTCATCTTTGAAATGTTCAAAACATCTCAAACGATTCACCTTCGGACTTCATCAGATAGACATAGTCATATCTAGATAAGTCTTTAGCGAAATGTGATGAAATACCGAAATCTTCCCCTAGCAATGCTTCTTAATGGTCCACATACATCTCATGTATAATGACCAATAAGTCACTAGCCCTCCCACTACTTTAGTGTAGGGTGGTTTGGTCGATAATCTCAATAAATAAGATCCACATTCCTCAAATGATTCATGGTCATATGAGTCTAAAAGTCCATGTTAATGGAGTTTAGATATATGTTTCTTATTTATTTGACCAAGCCGGCAATGCCATATAAACGCTTTGTTCATATTGTTCGGTTTAGATTTCCCATTTATATCATAGATATCTTCAATATTATTTTGTTTCTCATCATCAAGGATATGAAGACCAATTGATGACATATGCATTACAATAAGGCATATTATTAAATAAATATAAAACTTCTTATTGAAAATAAGAAAATTATATCCTTCATCATCCATTTAAGAAACGGAAATAATACTCCTACTCAAATCCGGAACGTAGTCATACTTGTTCAAAACAAGTACTACTTCACAAGGCAAAGTGACTTCATAAGTCCCTTATGGCTAATGTTGCAACTCTTGCTCCATTCCCATGCTTAGGTTTAATTTACCTTATTTGAGTAGTTTTCTATTCTTTGCTCCTTGCACATTTAGACAAATGTGGGATCCAATCCGGTATCATATACCCAAGAACAAGAAGTCGAAAGGAAAATATCTATCATATAGATACTTGAAGTAGTAGCAATCATATTGCCCTTCTTCACCTTTTAGGCCTTCCTAATAAGCCTTGCAACTTTGCTTCCAATGACAATCTTATTGCAATGATAGCAAATTGTATCCTTTTGAGACACTTTGGGTTTAGCCTCTTCGGCTTTGACAACTTTTGTCCTAGGTTTAGCAACTTTTGCTTTACCTACTTTTCCTTCCTTTGTGAACCCTTTCTTGTGTTAACCATTAACACAATTTGCGGATTGCTCCTTCTTTCATCATATGAATTAAGAGCTTTCACCACAACATATATCTTTTGCCTAGCTTGCACTTGGAACATTTCCTTTATGCGTTATGCTATAACAAAAAGAATAGTTATCATGTGCTCAAGTTTCTTCATAAGATCCTTTAACCATGGTGGCAAATTCAAGGCAAGCAATATTGTCAGAATCATCAATATGTTTCTAATGTTGCTTCCTTATTTGCCCTTTGCAACATTTGCAATGGGTTTAGTAGGAACGGATTCGTCGAACGTACACATTTGCCTAAGAACAATTCTTGAGCGTCGATCAAATCGAGTAACTTGTACTGCGTTCTTTTTCGAATTTTGTCCTTCATAAGGACGAATCGCAATTATCATTATGTAATGCTACTTCTACAACAAAATATACAAATTATATGAACACATATCAATATCAACACATTTATCATTTAAGAGCAAATAATGTATTTTACAAATACTCCCACTAAATCATACACCTTCTAATGCTAATAAGCATAATATGCATTTAATGGGCTAAGATCCAACTTTAATTTAATCTCAAGTACGCTATGGCGCACCGCTCAAGATTAAACTAATTAGGTAGAAAAACATCAATCATATCGTATATGACTCTTAGGACTAAGATCCATCTTTAATTTGATCTCAAGTACGCTATGAGCGCACCGCTCAAGATCAAACTAATTAGGTAGAAAACATAAATCATATCATATATGACTCTTAGGATCTTTTATGAGATTTATTTAAGACATCATATGTCTAAGCATATTTTAATCTCATCTTATGCCTTGGGTCCAAAACCATTTTGATAACCCAATTAAGTTCATCCATTTTAAACGTATAGGAACCACCATTTCCTCATCTTGCTCGCAAACGGAATAGAATCAAAGCACCTTGCTATGGCAAGCCCACCCAAAACTATCCGAGTGGTCTCAAGTGTTTAAATCATGGATTGGCATAAAGAACTTAAAAGTTAAATGAAGGTTCTTTAAGGTAGATTATAAGCATATCGGCAAAGATAGTCATAATCATGCACCGAGTAAGTTCCCGGGAAGATAGGTGAGCCACAAGGACTACTTAAGTACCCAACTCTTCCTTAGACGGAACTCTCCTAGTCATGCACAATTAGAAATCAACTACGGTTGGCAACATAATCACTACCTTTTATAAACAATTAGTTTCCTTTTTAAAATTTCGCGTAATTATGACTTGTTTCCATAAACAATCATAAAATCCAAAATTTACAATGTCTAAATCTAAACATATTAGGAAACTATAATGCAATGTTTCAACTAAACATTTTAGGAAATCACAATTCAATGTTTCAACTAAACATCTAATAAAATTCTTAACACTTAAGAACAAATAATTCATGCATCGCGATAATTATTAAAATCATATTTTAATCAATTAATCATGCATATCAATGAATCAATCTAGCATGGACTTATAAACTCAATTTTATAACATCCAGTTTTCATATACATTGCAATAATTATTAAAATCACATTTTAATCAATTAATCATGTATATCAATGAATCAATCTATCGCGGACTTATAAACTCAATTTTATAACATCCAGTTTTCGTATGAACATATCAGATTGTAAACACAATCACGAGAATAGCGAAAAATTGAACAAAGGCGGTTACGCCGATTTTGGCTTATTATGTCGCGTGACAACATCGGCCGGAGGCTTGATATGTCGCGCGACCTAACGAGCCGGTTAACTGAACTCCTCATGGCTCAACATGTCGCGCGACATAAGCGGCCAAGTAACGGGATTTCCAGATTCGAACCAATACAGATTACATGTAATTAAATCACGTAAAACATCCCTTTTACGATGATTTAATTCGGCATATTGAAAACTTGATTTTCACATTGTTTCACATAAACAATTAAAAATTCTATCGCATATAAAACATGCAATAAGCATATAAACAATTTATATCTTAAATCTAGCATGTTAATTCAAACTTAACCATACGAACGGGGCTACGATACCCTTTGTTGGGTTTTACGGGTCCATGCGCGGCGGAATTAAGCATTAAAACATAAAACCCAAGAAGCCCTAGGATCCGTTCTATACAATTAATTTGAATACCTATGAGATAGAATTAAACCAACCTTGAAACGCTTTCCGGTCTTGAGCTATCGAACGATTTGATTATGTGATATCGAATCACAAACTTCAGTTCTTCAACTTGCTTGAACTCTAGGCCTTGATCGATGAACGGCGAAGACCCTCTTTCGGTATCCACACCTTTGAATGAATCCAAGAACAACTTCTTGATGATTGCTAGATCTAAAACCTTGAAGAATATTGAGAGTATTTTGTTGTGAATTTTGATTGAAAATTTGGTGACCTTTTAGGTCCGACGGAACCCTTGTATTTATACTACAATAGTAGGAATACCTCTCTAATCGTATTAGGAGAGACAGTGTCAAACCGCGTGCGGCCTATTATGTCGCGCGGTATATTAAGCCATTGGCTTAATATGTCGCGCGGTATATATAGCCGTATACGTAAACTCTCAACTATTCTTCCTCCGGTTCAACCAATTCATTCTATTTGTGTGTGACCCAATAGGATTACATTATGTTGGCAATGAGTTCGATCATATCGAACCTCATAAGACATAAGCGGACTCTAGCAAGCCATTATGTCTACCCAAATAACACAACGTAAGAGTTCACGTTTCCAATGGTGCACTTCCATTTTTCCCTTTGTCTCACGATGTTATATTGAACACAAGTCATGGTCCACGTCAACTTATATTTGTTCAATGCTTTCTCGATCTTGAGTATAATGATAGTCCAATCATATTGGGGTGTGGCCACACGCTTTCATCATTATCACTCATCGAGGGGCCCAAGCAAAACATCTCTCTTCCGAGGGACAAATTCCATCTTGACTTATCATCCTTCCCATCATGAATCCGATCATGCCAAAGATAGCCTTTATAGATATCGTGTTAAGATATCGTTTGACTAAAATCAAACATGATTTTTCATCATATGTGAGGTCATGATAATCTCAGGTCTAGGGACTAAATGAAGTAACCTTATGAGATTTACTTATGACATTTGACCATGACATAAATCTCATACGGGTCGAAGTCAAAGTCACTTGTTCTCTAACAAGTACTCATAATTTCAATGTGCATCTCTATGCATATAATCATCATATGATTATCCATTGACAATTATACTAATTATTCTCTTAATAATCAGGGACGGAGATTATTACAATAAATATGCAAACTATATAATAATCAAATAATAAACATAAACGATAAAGATGATACATAACGGTTTTCAGTTAAACATAACTAAAGCCTAGGGCATTACACCAACACATTCAAATATTTTCTAACTTAAAATCACTATTTTGAATTGATGTTTAAACATTCAGTTTAAACCGCACTTTGAACTTAAACTCACAACTTCTTAAGTGCACTGAATGCATTTCTATACCATCCATATTGTAAGTATTTAACTTTCAGATAGTATAGAAATCTATAGCTTAAGCTAAGTGTGTGCATTGAATTGGGACATGAATTACCATGTTAATTCTTATGGACATGTTTTTACCAAGTACAATGTTTGCTTTAGTTATAGTAGGTAATGGCATCAATCAAATAGGGGGAGATTGTAGGGTATGCATGTTTTAACCCTCCTATTTTGTATTAGATTTGATTGATACCATAACCTCCTATCTATTTTAAGGACTTTAGGACCCTATGTAATGAAGCTTAGACTTAAATTTTTTAGCTAAGTCCATTTTATAGAATAGGTTAATCTTAGGCTTGAAGACTGGCACAAGACTCATTGGATGTAAAGTTGCAGTTCCAGCAGTGCATAAAACCGCACCTTAGAACCGCACATGCAACCGCATGTATGATTCCTTGAATCTGCTCAACGAACTACCTCAGTGCAAACCGCTTGTTGAACCACATTATTGCAGTTCATCTACAACCGCATTCTTGCAACCCCCTGGTGTAGCTAATCGCTCATTCCTAACCGCGTCTCACCAACCGCATCCAATGATTGGTTACTTGAAGTGAACCACTTTTTATCCGTTGAAATCCACGTCAGCAATATCAAAAGTCAACCTCCAAATCTTGTCACGTGATTCAATCTGCAAGGATCTTGAAAAAGTGACAGGTGTCCTAACCTCATTGCTTGCAGCTGGAGCCTGATCAGCTTTATCTGCAGCAGCTGTACCAAAGGACAAAAGTGGTTGCTGTGGACCAATAGGATTGCATCAAGTACTGTCCTTACAACATTGTATCCAATGGCTAGTTTCTTGATACTTGGGTATAAATACCCTAATCTTCACCATTTGAAGATTGCTTGAAAAATTGAGAAATTGCCGTGTTCATGAGAAGTTGAAGCTACGCCGTGAAAATTCATCAGTCCTTTGAATCTTCATCTTCATACTTCAAGAAATATTCCCCAGCCCAGAAATCAAGCCTTAACACTTTCAAGAATCATTGAGCTCTACATCTCACAGATTTAAAGAGCCTTGATCTTGTTCTCACACACTCACCTCACTTGTCTTAATCACATAGATTAAACACTTGAGATACACTGGTTATAGTTTTGGATTTGTTCTTCATAGCAAAGATTTTATTGTACTTTGTAATCTCGCAATACTTAATATAAAATCTCTCTTAGAAATCCAAGACTAACCATCTTGGTAGTGGACGTAGATCGTTTATCGATTGAACCACTCCAAATAGCGTGTTCTTACTTTCTGCATTTATATTTCATGTGCTTGCTAATTATTTATCTTTGTCTTTGTTTGATCTTTATTTAGCTATCCATTATTGTGAAATAGTGTTTAGAGTTAACATAGTCAAAATACACGTGTTTGTAAAACTGCTCTCAACAAAACCGCACCACCAAAACCGCATTTTACAAACCGCCTCTCAAAACTGCTTTACACTCTATTATTCCGCTGTGCATTTTACACTATCACTTGCAGTCTATTATCAACTGCAAGAGGATTTTGTAAGCGAGAGGTTTAGTTTTTAAAAGAGGGCGAAAAATTTTAAACAGCTATTCACCCCCCCCTCTAGCTGTATTTTCACCCTTGTTGCCACCTTTGGGACCAACAAGAGTCAACTCTTTCCCGGAAGTCAACTTCAGCACCACCTTTCCTTGACCTTTCACATCGGAGGTGGCAGAATTTCCCATGAACAATTTCTCACCATTTTCAAGGGCTTCAAAACTACTAAACATTTCCTTGTTTGAGCAAATATGCCTAGTAGCACCGGTGTCAATCCACCACTGATTTGGGTTTGAACCCACCAAATTCACCTCAGAAATTACCGCCGCCAAATTCATATCTGAAACTTCATTCGAGATGACATCCACCATGTTTGCTTGTTTCTTTGGCTTCCTACACTCGGAAGACTTGTGGCCCATAATGCCACAATTGTAACAAGTTCCACCGAACTTCTTCTTGGAGATTCCTTCCTTTGGTTTCAAACTAGAACCACCCTTTTTGGGACCAAACTTGCCTTTGGCTTTGCCATTTGCCTTGCCATTGGCCTTGGAGCTATCAACATGCTCCACAACATTGGCTTTCGCCACAAGAAGATTATTCAACTTCTTCTCCGCAATCCTATTCTCTTCCTCAATCCGAAGACGAATAGCAAGCGCTTTAACATTCATTTCCTTTCGTTTGTGTTTAAGATAATTCTTGAAATCTTTCCAAGCGGGAGGCAACTTTTCAATGATTGCCGCCACTTGAAAGCTTTCACTAATTACCATCCCTTCGGCATGAATTTCATGAATGATTATTTGTAACTCTTCCACTTGACTTTTAACAGTTTTTGAGTCCACCATTTTATAATCAAGAAAACGGCCCACAATGAATTTGTTTGTGCCCGCGTCATCTATCTTATACTTATATTCCAAGGACTCCCATAGTTCCTTTG
This sequence comes from Adenophora triphylla var. japonica, assembly GCA_022495995.1. Taxonomy (NCBI): domain Eukaryota; kingdom Viridiplantae; phylum Streptophyta; class Magnoliopsida; order Asterales; family Campanulaceae; genus Adenophora; species Adenophora triphylla. The sequence goes on from JAFEMH010000787.1 coordinate 426,637, forward strand.
CAGTTTTCTTAACACTATACACATTGTATAGTGTATCCGACAATCCATTAAGGATGTAATTTCTGCAAAGAAACTCGGAATGCTTCCAAGCATCAAGAGCCGAGATGGCTTGCCCATCCGTCTCAGTCTCACCCAACTGTGGCGGATCTTCCTTAAGAAATCTCGCCAAGTTCAAGGTAGTCAAATAGAAAAGCATCTTTTGTTGCCATCTTTTAAAGTCTTGGCCAACAAACTTTTCCGGTTTCTCACCATGATGGTTCAAAACAGTTTGGACAACCACCCTTTGAGAGTTGGTTTCCACACGAAGCGCTTCCTCCACACGAGGATTCTCGGAGTTGTTCCCAGCGTTGGTTTCCACGTTTGATTGAGTAGCCATCTGAAACAAAACAAACAAGTTTAGTTCACTGTTTTAAATAGTTTTCCTTCCAACGAAGAGACAATAATTTGTCTTAAGATTGTTGGAATAACTATTACAATAATTCAAATGGAAATACAGAAAACTATAAAACAAATAGATAAAGAACAGAAGAAAGGATTTGTCGCTGTCCGAGTCGTGTGAAATCACACTCTCCTTAAGACAAATTACGCCCCCTCACCACGTTGTGCTTGAGTTGTTACGGAACGCTTGCCTCCCAGGATGAAACGGATATACCGGACGGTGGTTGCACAAGAATACCTCCGGCGAACTGAAGTCGATGCTTGAACTTTATCACCACAAATGCAATGCAAGGAGGCCAAGGAAAATATTTGTTCAATATGCAACAAGAGGAAGAGGAGAGGAATTCTGGAAAAATCTATGTGTCTTTCTCTCTTGTTGTGTTCTTGCCTTTTTATAATTCAAGGAGAGAACAGAAAATTAAACCAAGGTTTAATTTTCTTAATTAATACAATTATTTCAATATAATTGCATAATTATTTGGCTCATAAACCCCCTTTTATCAGTTATATGGCTGTTGGATTTACACCTTCATTAACAGCCTTTTGAGCTGTTACAAAACATTGTAAAGTCATTTTTCCCGTTCAGCCACTGGACCCCAGGCGCCTGCCTCGGGGAACGCGAGGCGCCCGCCTCGTACTGGTTCAAATGGGTCTCACCTACTGGAGTCGAGGTGCCCGCCTCAGCAGGGTCGAGGCGCCCGCCTCACCTCCAGAAATATTGGGTCAAGTTTTGGAAAAAAAAATGTAAAAAGTGGGCTCGCGCGGACAGGCTATTTCGGAGCTACATTCGTGTCCGCAGGACGCGCATGCACATGAGTTCGGTAGTCCGAAGCCTATTTCGGTCCATGATTTGCACCCCCCTGCGCACCTGTACGCGAGAGAGAGCCTCTATGTACCACAATCTTACTCCCTACCAAAGTGTAGGAGTATTTAAACCAAGCCACTTTTCCATCTTTTTCCAATGTGGGATAACCACATTTTACCCATTCCAACCCATTAACTTTGAGCCTTCATATCTCATTCATTTCTCAACCATTTTTGACAAATGAATATATGATTTCAATGTACTCATGGAGTAGAACACAATCCAACAATCAATTTGTCATTTTAACAAATAACAAATTAAGAAAATAACTCATTATTTCCTTCAAAACACACTTTTTTCCAACAGGGAGATGGTGAGTTAATCTAAGGAGAAGAGAAAGTGCTGGAGTAATAAGTAAATATCACTAAGGTTAATAATAAAAATGAAAATAGGTTGTTAAAATGTTTGAATAGTCAAATATATGACTATTATTATGAACATAAAGAGCAATAAATTAACGTTATGTATGGCGACTCTGATCAAGTGAAATTGTGAATGATTCGAGATTTTTGAAATTACCAAGTATCTATTAGACTACCCAAAAATGTGATGAGTATCCAAAAATGTTTAGAAACCAACTTTACCAAGTTACAAATTACATGTGTCTTCGATGAAAAATTTTGGTGAGAATTTGATAAAGATGAGCCTTGGAAGACTTTTTTCTCGACATGCAGGGGAAGGACTTTTAGGCCTTTTAGATTTTTAGAATAAGTTTCGTGGTCTAAAAATGCTCGATAATCAAGTTAAATGATTTTCTCAAGTCAATAATATATTTTAAAAATGATTTGGCATTGAATGATTATATTTATTTTTTATGCATACGTGTTACCCTAAAATCTTGACATTCATACAAATTTAAGAAAAAATTCAAACAACCATGTAAGGGATGAATTTACATTTTGTTAGAAACATTATCTCATATCAAAAATTGACAAACCTTATCAATAACATATAAAAATCTTGAGCCACTCCACATTAGCACCAATTGATTTTAATGTGAAATCTCAGACTTGAAGATGATATTAGAGTATGTCCATTGCACATGCAGGCCCAATAGTCCATGATGTTGCTCCACGCTACCCGATTAATAAGTACACATTGTAAGCCTTGGTAAAGCCCGACTACACTTAAGGGGCGTGTAAGAGACATTATCTCACATCGAAAATTGACAAACCTTGCCTGTAACATATAAAGATCCTGGTCTACTTTCTTTAGCATCAATTGATTTTGAGGTGAAACCTAAAACTTCAACACATTTCATTAATTAATATTATACATATACAAACAACCATAAATAGATGCATAAGTGTTATCTTAAAATCTGACTCATTTAAAGTTTCAACATTATAATCATTCAATGATATATCATAACGTGGTCCACCCTTCTAAAATTAAAGCTCACTATCTCTGTCATTCTTTGTCGAATTAGTTTTTATTATTTGATACAAAAATTAAGTAAACATATATTATACGTGAAAAAGTAAAGTAAATTGGATAGAAATTGAGAGTATGATAAGCCATAACTTCTAATGGGACGTCAAAAATGAAAACTTTTGTAGTTTGAAACAGGAAAGTAATTTTGTATGCTTTTTAGATAAGTATACTTGTGTCCCGTCGAGTATCGACGGGTTACTAACTAGTATATTATAATAGTAATGAACGGAATAATATGTGATGGGCCGAGCCCAATATTGTACTACGAGCCAGGGGGCCCAGCAGGCCCACCAAAGGACCAACTACGAAGAACCAGATCAAGATCGGGGTAAGGGCCCGTCTTACAACGGATGGCGGTCGTCGCCACTGAGCGACCAAGCCCATCCAAACGACGGGTCAATACTCCTTTGAGCAAAGGTTTGTACCTTAGCTCGTCGATACGCCAGGAAGAGGCCGTCGCCAATGAGCCACGGCCCACCTAACGACGAGCCTTCCAGCCGCGCCAAACTTACCTCTTCATCAATGAGCGTCGTTGATTGGACGACCTATTCTCAAGCACTGTTCGCTCGTCGAGTCACCTCTCAAAGAGACGACCTAATTGGATGTATGGCACCAAGTCGTCTCTTCCATTAAGCTTCTTCAGTAAGCTTGATTAGTTAGCTAATTTGGGATAATGTCAGACCTACCACAGTGCTTTGTTACACGTGCAATCATGCAACCAGTAATAACTCCAAAAGGCGTGCAGGTTGACTTTCCCTTATAAGGCAAGCTGCTTATCAGTGTCAGGTGTTGCATTGTCCTTACATAGATGGACCAGTCCCAGCATGACACGTGTACGCCTGGGAGATGGAGCTGATCCAACGGTTGGTAACCATCCAATCCAACGGCTCTGGTGAAAACCCTAATATCACTACTCCCACTATAAATAAGAGAATAACGTCATGGACACAGGTAATGCTTTACTGCATATTTACGTACTCCTACACTCTCCATACCATTACCTCCATTTTCTCAGTCCATCATCTTACTCTCACGCCGGAGGGGCTTGCCGGAAGACCCCCGGCGCAGTTTCACTGTTATTTCTTGTGGTGTGCAGATCACAAAGCTAGCTCAATCATTCACTGGACCCAAGAACTGAGCTCAACACGCTTTCCTGCGCGATCAGATTGGTTCCATTGCCGGGAAAGTTGTTAGTGATCTTCAGCAAAAGAAATACAGCCAGAGAAGCCCGGAAGGATGGTGTCAGATGGTTACATGGCCAGCAAGTCCACCGGAGATGAGGGCGTACCTCCTCCTCAACAAGAAAACCCTAGACCACCCTCTCCACCTAGGAACCCTAATCTAAGGGTTACCAGGTCACAATGGGTGGTTGATGACACAGGCCTTCAAACAGCTAGAAGGAGGGAGAAGAGACAAGCTCCAGAGAGGCAGCGACGACCTCCCCTGGAGAGGAGACCTGAGGTAGCTGCTGAACGTCGTGTGGGAGGCCCATCTAACCCACACCTTGACAGAGCCGCTTTCCTCGTCGAGAGATCAAATGCCCTTAAAGAATTCCAACAAATACAGGACGAGCTCATCCAAATGGCGGCGTCACAAGCCCCACAGGCGTCCCACCATACTGTCTCGTCTGGAAGAAGAAGGAACCGGAGGAGAGAGGGTCGTCGAGATGACGTCGTCACTGGAGAAGAATGAGTGGTACCTCAGATTGACCTCAGAGACCACATTAATCAATGCCGTAGCGAAGGAGCGCCCTCCCAACAACAAAGAGAGGGAGAGATAGACGCTCGTAGAATCATGGCAGTCGAAAATCCAGAAGCAAATCAGAACCAAGTAATTCAAGGTCGTCTACGGACACCCTCGTTGAGAAATGAATGGGCGCCGAGCTATAGGGAGAGAACACGAACTCCCCCCGTCACGAACGAGAGGCATCCAGATCGTACAGACCATCTCCGTCACCGAGCTACGGAGGGGAGAGATCCATCTCACGACGACTCGCTCCCCCAGAAAGGCAACGATCCAATATCATTGCCCGGGGGCCTTGTCAAGATAGGATCCCCCCAGCCGGCCCGGCAGGAGAAGTTGATATGAGATAATTCTTAAGGCTGAAGCGTCAGGTGGAGGAGTTGACTAACAAAAGAAATAAAATGGATAGCGACGACTCAGAAGATGATGGCGGCACTATGAATCCCTTGGCGCCCTGGATGTTAGAAACGGGACCCCCAGAGCCAGGCTTTAAGCTTCCCGACCTGAAGCAATACGACGGCTCTACCAGCGCCATTGACCACATACAACACCTTGAGGCACAGATGTACGTAGTGGCAAGAGCTTCAGGCCACGACGACGTCATGTGTAAGGCCCTTACAAGCACACTGATCGACGCTGCTTTAAGATGGTTCAGAAGCCTACCCAAGGGAAGTATTGAGTCGTGGAAACAAATGCGAAAAAAGTTTGTGGGAAGGTTTGCAACGGCGGGAGAGCGTCGTAAAATAGTCAACGATCTCAGTAACATTTCGCAAGGAGCCAGTGAAAGCTCTATGAGCTATTTCAAAAGATTTAAGAAATATGTTGACCAAATTGATGAAGACCTGACTGACAGGGAAATTATAAATTATATCAGACACGGTGTTGTTTCCTCTACTCTGGACTACGAGCTGCAAGTCCACCCAGCCAAGTCCCAAAAAGACCTTTATGCCAAAGCGTACGCTGTCGTCGAGGCTGAGGAAAGGAAGCTGCAACGAGAGGGAAAGGCTGTCGACGAGGTGGAAACGGCAAAATCCAAAAAAGACAAGGCTGGAGAAAAGGGGAAGAACAAACAAGTAAAGGCCGAAAAGGTCCCAGAGTCGTACACTCCACTGACCGTGTCTAGAGCAGAAATTTTGAGCAATGTGGACTTTGACCCGGCGCCGAAGATGAACCCCAACGGGAAGGGGAAGAAAAACATGAAAAAGTATTGTGAATACCACAGAGATAAGGGACATGACACTGAGGAATGTTTCAGTTTGAAGAAAATCATCCAGAGATGGATCGATGATGGTCGTCTCCAGGAGTACGTAAGGAAGGATCGTCAAGCAGCCAACACTCGAGTTGCCAACGACGGCCCTCCAGAGAGGCAGCCAAGGATGGTCTTGGTTATTTCTGAAGAGACGAGCAAAAATCAAATCAAAAGCGCCATCTACCATCTCAAGAAAGCCCCTCATGTCCCCCACAAGTCGGAGGTTCCAAACGACGTGATAAGCTTTTTTCCCTACGAGTTAGCAGCTAACCCATTGGCTCGTCAACAGACGCTGGTCATTCCCGGCTTCATTGACAACTGTGAGTCGAGGAGAATTTTAATTGATACTGGAGCGGCCAAGGACATTTTGTTTTACAACGTCTACCAGAGGATGGGTCTACCCGACAGCCGCCTAAGTCCATACTTAGGTCGTCTGGAGGGATTCACCAACCATAGGGTTGACGCGAAGGGCCAGATTGACCTTCCAGTTGACATTGGAGAACACCCATTGAGAACCATCAAAACTGTGACTTTTATTGTGATCGACGTCGTCAGTGACTATCACGCAATTCTTGGCCAACCTGGTCAAGCCGCTTTGGGGATCGTCGCCTCAGTTCCCCATCAACGAGTCAAATTTCCTTCACGTGCTGGAGTGGGATGTGTGTTGGGGACGGCCCCAGAATTCCTAGAGCACGTGCTGAAGGCAAAGCGGACCATTGAAATCGACGATCCAGACCACATTGTGAAGCTCTCCAAATCTGTCAAACAAACGACGACCTCGTACGCCAGCATCTCGACAATCAAGTGCATAGACGATCCAGAGGTCTTTGCTGAGGTATTCATGGACGACCAAGCTGCAGAGCCACAACTTTTGGTCGCCCAAGAATCGGGGGCCGAGCTGGATAGGTTGATTGACGACGAGGTACCAGATCTGACACCTGAAGCAAGAAGAAAAATTAAAGAGATCGTCATTGAATCCATGGACTTTAGGGACGACGCCCCTGAGATGAAACCAGCCGACGAGCTAGTTGAACTGGTCATTAACCCTGACTATCCAGAGCAGAAAATCAAACTGGGGTCTCAGTTATGCACTGAGGAGAGGGAAGAGATAATCTCCCTACTCAAACAGAACCTCGATGTTTTTGCCTGGAAAGTGGAAGATATGAAGGGAATTAGAGAAGACGTGGCAGTTCATAGGCTTGGAGTGAACCCTACCATGAAGTTCAAAGAACAAAGGTGCCGAGTTTTTTCATCCGAAAAAGAGGTTGCTATAAAACAAGAAATTGAGAAGTTGCTGAGCGCTGGAATTATTGTGAACGCTGGGTTCACGACTTGGTTGGCTAATGTGGTTCTAGTGAAAAAACCAAATGGGAAGTGGAGGCTATGTGTCGATTTTACCGATCTAAACCTGGCATGCCCCAAGGATAGTTACCCCTTGCCCAGAATCGACAAGCTCGTCGACTCTGTTGCCGGACATACAACTCTGAGCTTCCTCGACGCATACTCTGGCTACCACCAAATAAAGATGGCCGAAGAGGATATTCCGAAGACGGCCTTTCAGGCTGCAGGGGGAACTTACTGTTACACGAAGATGCCCTTTGGGCTCAAAAACGCCGGGGCCACATACCAAAGGATGATCAACAAGGTGTTCAAAGATCAGATTGGCCTCCAGCAGACTTTCACCAATCTACGAGCTAATGATATGGTCCTCAACCCAACTAAGTGCGTCTTCGGAGTCGCTGCAGGAAAATTCTTAGGATTTATGCTCTCACTACGGGGAATCGAAGCCAACCCCGAAAAAATCAAGGCTTTGATTGACATGGCAGAGCCTACGAGCATCAAGGAGGTTCAACGCCTGAATGGACGAGTAGCGGCCTTAGGTCGTTTCATTGCCAAGTCTGCCGAAAGGTCGCTTCCCTTTTTCAAGGCTCTCCGAGGTGCTAAGGATTTCAAATGGACGGAAGAGTGTTCCCAGTCATTTAAACAGCTAAAAGAGTATCTTGGCTCCCCACCCCTCCTCCAAAGCCCCGTCGCAGGAGAAGATCTCTACGTTTATCTCTCAGCAAGTGACAAGGCCGTCGCCGCGGTGTTGGTTAGGGAAGAGGGTGGAACACAGAGGCCAGTTTACTATGTTAGTAAAGCTTTGTCGGATGTGGAGACCCGCTATTTCAACGCGGAGAAGATCGCTTATGCTCTCGTCATCACAGCACGAAAGCTACGAGCTTACTTCTCTGCTCATCCCATCATTGTTTACACCGACGCCCCACTGCGCAAGATATTGCACCGCCCTGAAAGCTCCGGCCGTCTACTCAATTGGAGCATTGAGCTGACGGAATTTGATATTCGTTATGTGGCAAGAAAGGCTCTGCAAGCACAGGCCCTGGCAGACTTCCTAGTTGAAACGTCGTTCACCATTGACGACGACCAAAGGCCGCCGCAGAAAGTGAGCAAGGGAAAGGAGGTCAGCGACCAGCCAGCGGAGTTAGTTTTGCCTATGGGATGTTGGAAGATCTATTCAGACGGGTCAGCAACTAGAAATCTGAGCGGGGCAGGGATCGTTCTTGTCGAACCAGAAAGCGGAACAGTCTTTGAAGAAGTGTTAAGGTTCAAGTTCCAAGCATCGAACAATCAAGCGGAGTACGAAGCACTTATAGCAGCCATTGAATATGCCAAGTGTTTTGGAGCCAACAAAATTGCAGCTTTTTGTGATTCCCAATTGATCGTAAACCAGGTACGTGGAGAATATCAGGTCGTCGACTCCACCCTTCAGAAATACCGTTCTTTGGTCGGCGAATTGGTTCAGGGATTGGAATTTTGGGCCATCCAGAGAATTGCTCGTGAAAACAATGAACACGCCGACTTACTCTCCAAACTGGCAACAGATCAACTCCCTGAAGACGAGCATGGCCACCACTTGGCCTATCTCGACCAACCAGCTTACGAGCGAGTAAAGATCATGTGCGTTGGAGACGGCCCGAAGTGTTGGATCGACGAGCTTAAAGCGTTTATTGAAAAAGATGAATTGCCATCTGACGAGGTCTTGGCGCGGCAGATCAAGAGAAAAGCCCCGCATTTTCGGTCGTAGAAGGAGAGCTATACAGACGATCTATCACCAGACCGTTGTTAAAATGCGTCCACCCTGACAAGGTCGTACAATTACTTTTCGAGGTACATCAAGGAGAGTGCGGAGGCCACCCTGGGGCCCGCACATTGGCTGACAAGATAATTACCATGGGGTACTACTGGCCTCATCTCCGTGAAGATGCCAAACAGTTTGTAAGGAAATGTGACACTTGCCAGCGTTTCGCCGACCTCCCCAAACTCCCGACGACTGAGCAAACCCCTGTCATGGCTGCTTGGCCGTTTGATATGTGGGGCGTTGACCTAATTGGGCCTTTTCCACAGGCCAAGGGAGGAGTTAAATACGTGATTGTGGCGGTTGACTATTTTTCAAAATGGGTGGAAGCCAAGGCCTTAAACAAGATTACTGAAAACAATGCCCTAAGCTTCATCCATGATTCAATATGGTGTCGCTTTGGAATCCCAAGGGTAATTGTTTCGGACAACGGCCTGCAGTTCTCGAGGAAGTTTGAGCAAGAATTGAACAGAATGGGCGTCAAACATTCTAAGTCGTCTGTTGCCTATCCCCAAGGCAACGGGCAAGCTGAAGCGGCAAACAAGCTCGTCTTGTCTGCCTTGTGTAAAAATCTTGAAGGACGCAGTACAAGATGGTTGGACGAACTACCTTCGGCTCTCTGGGCAGTTCGCACAACCACCCGGGGGCCTACGGGGGAAACTCCATTTGCTTTGGCTTATGGCTCTGAGGCCATGGCTCCCGCCGAGCTTCAGCTTCCAACAGACCGAGTTGCTCTCTACGATGTGGAAAAGAATATCCATAACCGACAGGTCGATCTGGACCTTGTGGACGAGCGAAGATTGGACGCCCAGCTAAGGATGGAAAATTACAAAAAGAAAACCAAGGCTTACCACGACAAGAAGGTGAAGAAAAGGTTCTTTAAAGTCGGCGATCATGTTCTCAGAAAGATTGAAGCGACGGGACTCAAAGCCCGTCAAAACAAACTGTCTCCCAACTGGGAAGGACCATACATCGTCACCAGTGTGGTCAGAGAAGGAACCTACCGCCTAGCTAAGCCAAACGGTGAACATCTTAAGCATCCATGGCACGCCAATCACCTTACGAAGTATTACTTTTGAAGATCGTCGTCAACATTCAGCGCCCTCAGGGCACCCCATCTGTGGTTCTTAGTAGAACTTTTTATTGTCATTTTGTGAAAATTCTGGAAGTCTGTAATTTTGAAAGTTGTAAGGGATAATCTATAAATCCCAGAAGTCCTAGAAAGTGATAGAGTTGTCAATATACGATCGTTGAACAGAAACTATCAATGGAAACTCATCACTTCACTGGACTTTGTCCATTACAAACTCAAGCTTAAAACAGTTGAAGCCTGACTTCGACCCTCACAACTACTTTGATCAAGTATAAAGATCAGTCAAAGCAAAGACTTTGGCACTTACACTCACTTTAGCCAAGTATAAAGGTTAGACTAAGCCAGACTTCGTCGAACGCTATAACGGAATAAGACGACTCGTCCATGGAATCTTGCCTACGAGCAAAAACCTACGGACCTTCGTACTATTCCTACGAGCCATTGAGAAGTTGAGAAAATACAAGGATTGAACAAGGGTCGACCACATAAGGACGACCCAAGTTCTGGTCATCACTCACAACAACCATTCACACTTGTCCTCAAACTTACTCGTTCAATAAGTTATCACATGCTATCTACGTTAACTCAGATTAACCAATAAAAAACAAAGGCATTGAATAACTTAAGACATAAAACATGCAAACATTGTATGACCCCCTCTAAATGACGAGGAAACAAGTCAACTACATTGCAAAAATTAAAAATTATTTTAGGACAATGTTTGGAACCACCACCAAAAAACTAAACATTGTTTAAGACTACCAAATCAGGTTGAAACATTGTTTGGGACATTACAAAACATTTCAAAGAAATAAATCACTGAAGACTGTCGGCGTTAGATGGAGCGACATCAGGATCGGGGCCGTCTTCGACGAAATGAGCATAGTAGGCATCGAAGTTCCTTGGGACGATGGCAGGAATAGGCCACTCTTCCTTCCCGACCTTTGCGTCGTCTTCCCTTATGATAAGGAAGTCATTATCAGTGTAAGGGACAAGGGGATGAACCGTACGGGCTTCGTCGTCGTGTGCTTCCTCAGTGCAGAGGTCGGCCAACTTTCGGACAGAGAGCAGATCTTTCGTTGTCGGGTCCAACAAGAGCCGCCTAGCCATATGCTTAGCCCCATCCTTAAAAAATCCACTAGCATGCTTGGTAATCAGCTGGAGGCATTCAGCACTCTTCTTGAACTCGTCGACAGCGTCAAGTCTAGCTTTAGCCAAGGCAGCATCATGGGTCGTCTTCATTTCTTCAATCTGGGCACGAGCGTTGTCAAAACTGGCCGTCGCCTTCTTGAGCTTATTCTCACAAACGCGGAGGCCGTCCTCAAACACCTTCGAGTCGGCTTCAGCTTTGGATTTCCCTTCCTTCAAGGCATCAACCTCCTTCAAAATGTCATTCTTCTGGCCCATCAAGAGCTCGTAGGCAGTAGTGAGCTCCCCAACATTGGTCTCTGCCTCTTTCAATTTCTGCTCAGCCGTCCCTTTGTCGCCGACGGCCTTAATCAGTTGCTCATTGCCCCGTATCTCGGCGTCAAGACAATCTCTGTAGTCCGACGTCATCGCGTCCATCATCGACGACAGCTGCCACATTAAAATTATTAACCCAAGTGTAAAAAGATGGGAAGAAACACAAATTTAAATTTGAAATACCTCAGTCTGAATCAGCCCAAGACGGGCATGGAAGGTCTCAGGAGAAAGTTTGGCTTCCCTCATCCGACGGGTCAGATCAACGTCCCGGCCGCGCCTAGTCAGGGCCGTCCCCAACAACAGTGGATTACCATTCCTCAACAGATAGGGGATCCCAGCTATTGGGGAGGCCTTGGCAATCAAGGTCGCCATCTCTTTGGCCTTCGTCTTAGACAAGACCGCTGAAGACGAGCCCGGAGCATCGGCTCTTGGAGTAGAGGGATCTGACGAGCTAGGAGGATCGTCGTTGTTTTTCCTATTCTTTCTTCTTCCCCCCTCAGAGCCGGCGGGATGATCTTTTCTCTTCCTGGAGACCTGGCCGCCGGCCTCACCCATTTCAGGGTTTGAGTCTGTGCTCCCCACCGTTTCCACAGCGACGTGCCCGACCTCGTCGGCGGCGACCATTTGCGCTCCAGAAGCTTCCATGCTTACATCAGTCTCACCCCCAGCAGCTCTCTCAGGCGCGTCAACAATGGCCTGACGACCTCCAGTGTTGAGCCCCCCAGCGACGGGCTCTCTCTCAATCATAGGAATGGCTCCCTCAGGGTCTTTGGGAAGTTCCTCATTCCTCGTCGCCATCTTCTCCTGACGATCAAGTATGGCGCGGGTGACGGCCCTGTCTTTCTTCTTGGTGCCCCTGTCGCTAGCTCGGATTGCTCCGTCCATTATCCTTGCTTCAATTCTGTCCACGTCGGATTGGGTAAGAACTGCAAAAAGACAAAGTAAAAAGGGTTAGTTTTTACTCACGACGAGACAAGAGACAAGTATAAAAATTGAGAAAAGGTGTCAGGAGCCCAACCCCCAGTCATCTCCAAGTTTTCACAACATTCTTCAGGACGGCTAACACGTGACGCCGCGCAAGTCACACAATTATCCTTAAAAACAAACTCATTGTGGACGACCCAGACGGGATAGCGGGCATCCAAACCTATCTTCACCAAGGGTTCAGGCCCCATTGACGGCTTAGACATCATGCCGGTTCTGATATATCTCCATTGTGTGGCCTCTATGTCCTTGTACGAGACCCATCCAAGATCCAGCAAATCATCTATCTTTTTCTTTAGCTCGTCGGCCCACGGAGCTTGAAAGACGTACTTATCAGCAACTACCTTGTTACCCTCTGGAAAAGGAAACTGCCACCCCACTCGGCTTTCCACCAAAATCAAGTGGTTCTCCCAACCGTACACCTTGTTTGGGATATCCAAGAAAAAGTTCCTTGTGTTTTTGATCGAAGATACACTCACTGTAGACTTCCCTTTGGAGGTATTCCTGGCCAGCCGGTAGTATTGACGGAACACTTTATTGCATGGCTCATAGCCAAGAAATCTACAGACGACGGAGAAGCCAGACAGGATTCTGATGGTGTTGGCACTAATTTCCATGGGCACACAGGCTGAGTCCTCCAAGAATTCATTGATGAAGGGGTCTAGAGGCAACCTCAAGCCGAACTCAAATTGTTTGTAGAAGAATGCCACCTTCTCCTTGCTGGTCAGAAGGGACTGACGACGAGACTCATACTCCGCTCGGCTGAGGTGCTCCAGCTTATAGGTCGAAGCTTGAACCCTGAAGGACCCTCGTAGAGCGTCAATCATTTGTTTCCCAACATTCGGCTTCTTGAGTTCGATTTTGGGTATAGCCCAATTCCCTCCTGCCCCACCTCCAAAATCACTTTCAATTGATCCAACTCGTACGAATGTGTGATAGGCCTTAGCCGCCTGAGCGCTCCCAGCACTTGTGCTGGCCTCGTTTGCTTCTGGGGCCGGTTGGCTAGGACGCCCGTCGTGATCCATGTCTACAAAACAAGGAGAAAGAAGGGGGGAATCAGTCCTAACTCCCGAAGGCGACGACCTATCTAGGGGCGACCTAGATTCCCCTAAAATCAAATCCCTAAGTGAATCACGACGGGACAAAGAGTAGTGGGTCTTGATATGGTTGGGCAGATCGTTCATCGACCTAAAAGGGGTTATCATTGGATCTCCGTCCTCAAATTCTCCTAGAACCTCATCCCCTGGGAATCCCAAAGGCTCGTCTTCAAAGTTGAACTTAATCAAAATCGAGGAACATTCAGACAACGGAATCTCTCTCCAAACCCCCTTGGCATATTTGTAAACCCTTTGGTTTAGCCCAAAACCGAATTTGACCCCTCTCTCAAACTAACAGTTCTGGGTCCCATGACTCTAAGCTCTAAAACCCCAAAGGAAAACCCAGAAAACGAAGAACAAATGAAGAAATTACCTGGTAATGGAGTGGAAGATATGCTTTCCGATGAATTTTCCGGTGGGAGATCAAAGAAATCTCTTATCCAAGCTCCCAGGTGCCTTACAAACGGAGTTGCCAGAGCAGTCACGGTTGCCGAAGACGGTGATCCTTACTTGCCGGAGCTCTTTCTGATGATCGCCGGAAATCGCCTCCGCTGCTTTGCTCTCACTAATCAAGGGTGCGAAAAATTCGAAATGTAGGAGAGAGGAGGCTTTTATATGTGAAGAAGATGGAAGGTTTGTGTTTGGGAACCCAAACGGCGGAATGATGAGGGGCATTAAATACCCTCTGCAACTTCCGAGGAGAATGTCCCCTCAAAGGACACGTGTCAACTAATGGAGAAATCCCAGCCACCCACGTCATCAATACTGACGTCACCATAATTCAAAATTCAAACTGACGGTTGTACGGACAGTCTTGGAGGGAAAACGACAACTCCTGGCCCGTCAAGACGACCATGAGTTGGGGGCCACTGAACGGAATAATATGTGATGGGCCGAGCCCAATATTGTACTACGAGCCAGGGGGCCCAGCAGGCCCACCAAAGGACCAACTACGAAGAACCAGATCAAGATCGGGGTAAGGGCCCGTCTTACAACGGATGGCGGTCATCGCCACTGAGCGACCAAGCCCATCCAAACGACGGGTCAATACTACTTTGAGCAAAGGTTTGTACCTTAACTCGTCGATACGCCAGGAAGAGGCCGTCGCCAATGAGCCACGGCCCACCTAACGACGAGCCTTCCAGCCGCGCCAAACTTACCTCTTCATCAATGAGCGTCGTTGATTGGACGACCTATTCTCAAGCACCGTTCGCTCGTCGAGTCACCTCTCAAAGAGACGACCTAATTGGATGTACGGCACCAAGTCGTCTCTTCCATTAAGCTTCTTCAGTAAGCTTGATTAGTTAGCTAATTTGGGATAATGTCAGACCTACCACAGTGCTTTGTTACACGTGCAATCATGCAACCAGTAATAACTCCAAAAGGCGTGCGGAGTTGACTTTCCCTTATAAGGCAAGCCGCTTATCGGTGTCGGGTGTTGCGGTGTCCTTACATAGACGGACCGGTCCGGCATGACACGTGTACGCACAGGAGATGGAGAGCGATCCAACGGTTGGTAACCATCCAATCCAACGGCTCTGGTGAAAACCCTAATATCACTACTCCCACTATAAATAAGAGAATAACGTCATGGACACAGGTAATGCTTTACTGCATATTTACATACTCCTACACTCTCCATACCATTACCTCCATTTTCTCAGTCCATCATCTTACTCTCACGCCGGAGGGGCTTGCCGGAAGACCCCCGGCGCAGTTTCACTGTTATTTCTTGTGGTGTGCAGATCACAAAGCTAGCTCAATCATTCGCTGGACCCAAGAACTGAGCTTAACACGCTTTCCTGCGCGATCAAGTTACAATAATTATATGGTTGGTGTAACTCTTATCAACTACTTTCTACGGATATTAATTTTCTTTTTGGCGTAACTCTTATCAACTACTTCTTGTTATAATGACAACAAAAACTTTATACTCCACTTTTTCTCTTCTATTTTACTTTTCATACTCATAACTGGATTGTCAAACGGGTTGTCCGGCTCGGCCCGACCCATTTGGCAAAACTCGTGGGAGAAACGGGGTTGAAGCCCGTTTGTCCGTCTCATTAAACGGGCTTAAACCCGGCCCGACCCGTTTGTCTGTCTCATTAAACTGGGCCTAAACCATTATTAAGAAAAATGGTTTTTAAACTTTTAAATAAAAAATAAAAAATTGTGCAGTTTAGAAAATATTATTTTTACAGAAAAGATTTAAAATAAATTTGGAACTGAAAAAACTAAACAAATGTCAAAGCTTGCAAAGTGATCCATACGAATTAGTCTTCATTTACAAGGAGGTCCGTACGGATTTGTATATATAGTAAGTTTTTTTTTTTTTTGTGTTTAATCAGTTTGTTTTTACTGATTTTTAAGTTAGAACTGAAAACAACAAAAGCAGAAAACTTTTGGAAACTGTCCAGAATTTTAAATATGAAATGGGAGAAGTCAAACATTCAATCCCAATATTGTCATCCCTAAACCCTAAAATAGTACAACAATTGTGGTTTTTGAGCTTTTTCTTGCAGGACGACAATGGAGGTTGAATGTTTAAAATGGAGAAATGAGAGATTTTGAAGATAAACTTGAACATTGTTAGATTTAGGAGAGAAAGGAAAATGTGAGATTATATCAACATTGAAACATTAATCTCTAAAACCACATCTTTAAAATAAATGATGAGTTTATCCTTATAGATTAGAGTTACTTGTATCATAGTAACTTAAAAAGTGTTATAGATCAAAATGATTTAAAAGATAAAGATATTTGAAAGTAAATAGAAAAAGCTACACTTGAAATGGATATGTAAATAATAATAAACTACTATCTGCATTAGACATCCATTTTTAATCACATTGGTGTGCATTCAAAGCTTTTTAGGATCATTTAGATAGTTTGGATCTACAATGGACAAGAATAAGTAAAGAACTACATTTTATATGATAGATTTAGAACAAGAACTCCTAAATGGATTAAAGACTTTGAAATTAAGGACTAGAGTGTTATTAGTGTTTGGAATGAGAGCTCACCAATGTTGGTTCTTTTTATCTTCATAGGGTTTGTTTGATTTGTTGAAAAAAGTGTTTAAAGGTGACGATATGATCAGATCCGAAATGGTTACCTTCATGGTCCTAGATTTGGCATTTTTATAACGCCATCGTGGGCATACCGTTCATGAAAAGCTTCGAAATGGTGGTCTCCATTCTTCAACAAAAGGAAAAATTTCCTACTCCCAAGGGAATTGGATGCTTTAAGAGTGAGCCCATTGCCTCAAGAAAAAGATCACCATGCAAAATAACAAGAATAGCATAACGATCTATGAGTCAGATCGTGAAGTAACCCTTAGTCGTTCCCAAACCTCCTCCAGAAGTACGATTGGAGTAATTGCCGACTTGGAAATGGGGGAGAAGGAAGATTCCATGATGTGGGAATGTCAAAAGTACCCCATGATGTGGGAGTGTCAAATTTTTAAATCGCCAATTCTAGTGGAAGTGATATCCAATATTGAAGAAGTTGCGGCATGCAAATCTGTCGAGCAAGACGTTGAAATGGTGTTAGAAATCAATAAATATGTAAATGAAACCCTTTCAGATGAAGTAAGAAAGGAGAAAGTGGTCACTTTTGAGAAAAATCTTGAAGGGAAGGCAGGAAAATGGGTTGATGAGCTCTCGAAATCCCTATGGTCATTGAGAACAACCCCTAAAGGATCAACAAAGGAAACCCTCTTTTCTCTTACTTATGGCTCAGAAGCAATGCCGCCTATTGAAATGACATTGCCTTTATACAGAGTTTCACACTTTAAGGAAGCAAAGAATGAAGAAAATTGTTTGAATGATCTGGATTTGCTTGAAGAAGAAAGGATGGATGCGAGAATGAGGATGGTGAATTACAAGTAGAAAGTCAAGCGCCATCATGACAAAAGGATGAACAAAAGATAGTTCGTGGAAGGAGATTGGGTGCTCAGGAGCATTGAAGCAATGAGACACCGCACGGGGTATATCAAGATTTATCCCAATTGGGAAAGACCATTCCAAGTATCAAGGATGATTAGGGAAGGAACATATCTGTTGAAGAAAGTGGATGACACCAAACTCAAGAATCCATGACACAATGATCACCTTAAACGTTATTACTAGGGGTGTAAGTGGTTTAGCTCAAACCGCGGTTTGAGACCGAACCGAGCTAAACCACGTGGTTTAGCTCGATTTTTAATTTTATGTGGTTTAGCTCGGTTTGAAAAATTCCCAAATCGGTCGGTTCGGTTTAGCTTGCGGTCTGAGTGCACCAAGCCGAACCGAGCCGAACCGAGCTAAATCGTTGAAGCCGTTAAACCGAGCTATGGAACCGAACCGTCAAACCGAGCTATTAATAAGCAAGAAGCACGAATAGACACTAGCGTTAACAAAAATAAACAACTTATGAGTCAATATACCAGTAAACCGACAAAGATGAATGAGGAATCTTACCTGCAGAGGCTGCTTTATATTCTTCATATTGACATGAAAGCTACGAAATTTATTTTCGAACACAGACTCTGCCTCTTTAAAAGTGAAGCTGCTAATTAATATCAAATTAGAACATTGCATGATAAAGAACAAATTTCGAAATTAAGGAAGTTTAAGTGTCACACTGTTCATATGAAGAGACTCGCTAATGATAAACTTGCAGTTCTATATTTTTAATGACATGAAATGTTCGTTAACATATACTGTATGGTATAAGGACCTGATTTGAGAACAAAGATCATGACATCCAGGTAATAAAATCAGTCACATAATAAGGAGATAGTAATATATAGTTATCAGCTACGAGAAAAAACTTGAGATTTTAAAATATGAGATTTTGTCTTCAAAGTAATTAAGTTGTTGGTTTGAAATGTGGTTTGGACCGCGGTTTGAACCGTGGTTTGAATCGCGGTCTGAACCGTATAATCAAACCGCGGTTTAGACCGAGCTAAACCGAACCATGGCGGTTTAGCTTAGCTCGGTTTGAAGTTTTTTGTGGTTTAGCTCGGTTTGAAATTTCTCCAAACCGATACTAGCGGTTTAGCTCCAAAATTTTCCCAAACCGAGCTAAACCGAACCGTTTACACCCCTAGTTATTACCATTAGGGCTACAACTCATTGTAAACCTCTTTAGTAAGTTTTTATTGCTTTCCCTAAAAATGTATCGTCGATTGGATGTTTTATCTGGGAAAGACCATTCCAAGTATCAAGGATGATTAGGGAAGGAACATATCTATTGAAGAAAGTGGATGACACCAAACTCAAGAATCCATGACAAAATGATCACCTTAAACGTTATTACCATTAGGGCTACAACTCATTGTAAACCTCTTTAGTAAGTTTTTATTGCTTTCCCTAAAAATGTATCGTCGATTGGATGTTTTATCGCTAGCCCTAAAGGCTTGAAATCTGTAGTAGACTTTCTTCACTCTCCCTAAAAGTTTAATGAAAATCAATGTTTCTTCTCTTTGAAAAAATATTCTCCATTATATTTCTTACAATATCTCTCCAAAAGCTTTGTTCAAACAAGTCATTACACACGGTATCCTAACAAATGTGTCATACCGCACATATCTCAGTTGATATGGGACTAAGACAAACAAGCTAAAAACAACGTATTCGGCAAAAATCGATCCAACGAAACTATTTCCCATGGAAATCAAGGCCAGGAATGACTAGGCCTGAACGGTTTGTCATGATTGGTCATACACAACTACTCCCTCCGTCCCATTAGTAAGAACAAATTTACTGTAGCCACGGGAATTAAGGAAAAGTGAATTATAGTGGAGAGAATAGTGAATTATAATGGTGTTGTGAGTATTAAAATAATGTAGGAGAGAGAATGAGTGGAGGGAATAGTAAAGATTCCTTTCCATTTTAGGAAGTTTGTGGTTTGTAATGGGACGACCAAAAAGGAAAGTTTGTGGTTTGTAATGGGACGGAGGGAGTATATCACTGTCGCACTTGCTAAAATTGACTCGAGAAGTTATAGCATTTGTAACGATACCCAAAAAAATATGAAACGAAATGCTTGCAAACGTTAATCTCAGTGATTATAGAAAAGGGTATCGAATGGCCACGATAAAGGTGCTCGCGACTATTGATACAGGAGGTCATAGCTACCAGGAACACCACAAGCATATCGGGCTAAGGCCAAGGTAAGTATTTATAGTGTTTTACCAAAATTCACTAAGTATGGCAAACCACCACATACGAACATTGCTAAAATTAACCCCAATAGATTATAGCAAATCGAAAAAATAAATGGCAACATAAATCAAAATGAAGATAGTGGCATGCAGCGAAAAACGGATAAGCGGCATAAGTAGCAAACCGCGAGTAAGGAACGTACTTTCCCTCCCTCCCATGCGATTTCCCTAAAGGGGATGAAACCACGCGATCCCAAAAAAATAGCAATCCTCAAAAATTTAACAAAACCCACAATGTAATTACATAAATGAAACTCCATTTTTTTGGGGAAATAGCATACCACAAAAGAGGTAGTGAAAACGCAAATTGATGATGACAAGCTAAAAAGCAAGGCGCATACTACCAAGAGCAAGGCACAAAAAGCAAGGCACACTCTATAAAGAGCAAGGAGAATGTTACCATTGCAAAAATTGGTATAAGTGATCATAGCAAACACCAAAATGGTTTGCAAAAATTGGTCTAAGTAACCACATCAAACTGATAAGTGACTATTTTATAGTCATTTATAGCTCTTTATTTATATTATTTACTTAGTTTTTATTTCCATTTAATCTTAATTTAGTATATTTTAGCTTCTTTTGTTCTATATCTTCGATTTTATGCTTTTTGGTAGATTTTAGCATCTATACAGGTTTTTGAGTCATTTCTTGGGAAAAATAAAGCTTGGGGAAAACTAAGGGACCAAAGGCAAGGAAGGACAGCTTCAAAATGGTCATCCAGACCATTTCCAAGTCAGAGCGTCCGTTCTCTATGTTTGGGAGTGGCCTTGCAAATGTCCTCAGCCAGGCCAAATGGCCCCAAAACAATGGAGCGGTCGAGCCTTCAAATCTGGAGTGGCCTAGAAAACCAGGCCAGAGCGGACTTGCAGCACAATTTGGAGCGGTCGTGCAGAATAACCAGTTCAAATTGGAATTTGGCGCCAAGGCTTGCACGGTCGTGCAAGTTACAACGCACGGCCGTGCACTTACTGTTACCGGGTTGAAAAGGCACCTTTTGAAGACAGCCCTTTGTAGAGATGTGACCCTTAGCATAGATGTCTATATAAAGAAGCCTTTGTACTCAGTTTTAATCATCCATCATATCATACTTAGAATTCGTAGCAAATACTTTAGCAATACATTTATACACAATTTTTGAAGATGTATCAATTATTAGTGACAAGTTCTTGTACATTCTTGAAGATTGTGAATGAAATTCAAGATTTTTTCCAGCCTTTATTTCTTCTGCAATTATGGGAATAAGTATTTCTTTCCTTATTCATCTTTACTTCTTGTTCTTTTATTATGTTCAAAGGCTTGCGAGTAATCCTCCAGTTTTCGGAGTTGGAAACTCGATAATTTATAATTCATGCTTCCTCTTCATGTCAATTCAATTCTCTTCTTATTAATCTTAATACTTACAAATAGGGAGACGTCTTTAGTTGTATAACCTTAGTTAATCAAGTGAAAAATCTTGATTTGCGAAATCCTAAGAATTGAACTAGGTCAATAATCACAAGCGTAGTTTAAAGACCTAGGGATGATCCTTTAGTGGAGAATACGTGAGTATAACTTGGACTTAACGGATTTTGGTTAATACGGAACCCTCGAGAGGTTAGCCGGGTTACTCGTGTGACGGACGAGAATACCTATAAATGGACCCTCAAGAGATAGGCTGTATTGGTCTTAAAATACATGTGCTAGGCCTTCACCCATGAGTAGTTAGCACAACTTAGCGTATCATCCTTGATTTCTGACATTTTCATCTTAAAACAATTTCTTCATATTATTCTTAAACACCTACAAATATAAAGACGTTCGTATTTGTAGAACCCTAGTTAATTGAGAGAAGGACGTAGTTGTGAATCTCGGTTAGCCAAACCATATGAAGTAAACTAGATTTCATTAATCATGAGAGTAGTTTATTGGCCTAGGAATGTTCTTTGAATGAAAAGTATGTGGACTTTGCGAGCACTAATGGATTCTTACTAACTTTAGGGCCTTCGAGAGATAAGTCGGGTTGCCCGTTCGTGACAGGCGGGATTATCATTAACGAAACCTTAAGAGATAGGCCGTAATAGTAAATGATACAAATACTACTTGCTTGATCGTGAGAAGTAGTATAGGCTGAATATACCATCCTTGTTATTTTGATGAAAACCTTTATTTAAAGCATGTTTACTTGATGAATTTATATTCCAATTCCCGAGAATACTTTTATTACATGTTAGAGTAATTTCTGTATATTTGTAGTATTTTCTCAACCAATTCATATCTCCCCCAATCATTCTATCTATATATTTATATAAAGACGAATATCATACAAAGTAAATCCTGTCCTCGTGGGATCGACCCGTACTTGCACTCGCTATATTTCAATAGCCCGTGCGCTTGCGAAAATTAAAACGAACCGTTAGGTTTCAAATCAACAAGTTTTTGGGGCCGTTGCCGGGGACAACGGTTTACTTTTTGATATTTGTCTTTATTATTTATACTTTTATTTTATTTATATATTATTATTTATTATTATTATGTTATATTTTAACTCTGATTTGTAGGTATTTTTTTCACTTTCCCCTCTTTCATATGTCATTAAAACATTGAGGACAATGTTTACCTCAAGTGTGGGGGGTTATCTATCTATTTTTATTATTCTTTAGTTTAATTTTTCTTTTTAGCTTAGTTGCAATTTCTTTTTATCTTTCCATGTATGCATCATGTTTTTCATATATAAAAAAAAAATCCCTTTGATGACAAAAATTACTTATCCTTATGCTTGCCAATTGCCTTAAGATAAATTCTTTCCCTTCCTCTTCATATTTTCTATAAACTTAGAATTATTAGGAAAAGAAATTTAGGGATATTTAGAAAGTATATTGAAGCTTCATAAGTTAGTATAGCATTATATATGATTTTATTAAGAAAAAGAATTATTTAGATTAGATGAATTCTTCTTGATCATCTTAAGTTCTTGGTTGTTTAAATCTTGTGAAATATTGTAAAGCTGTTTCTTCAAATGTACACTTTAAATTTTTTTTGAATTTTTATTCCCTCCTTAAAAATATTCATAAATATTTTTGCATCTTTTTGAATCACAACCCTTCATAAAAATTCATCTTTCCATTTCCACTAATTGAGTCAAGGCAACAAAATTTAATCTTAATTCTCTTAAGTGACTTTGTCACTAGATTTAAAAGTTAAAAGTCTCTATTATTTCCTTAAGTAACTCGGGGCACGGCGTTCGCTACGATGATGTACTCTTGCCAAAATGGAAATAATATTAAGCGTTTTTTGATCTAAGTATTAGGAATATGGGGTTCGTAGCCACAATGTCTCCTACTTGAAAGGATCAAATTCACTTAAAGCCTTTTGCAAAATAATAACACGTTTAAGCAAGATAACTTTTTGTAACCTTGATGAAATTTTTCACTACCATCATCCATCTCCATCAAAGGGACAATATCTTTTAGTTTAATTTTTCTTTTTAGCTTAGTTGAAATTTCTTTTTATCTTTCCATGTATGCATCATGTTTTTCATATATAAAAAAAAAATCCCTTTGATGACAAAAATTACTTATCCTTGCCTTCAGATAAATTCTTTCCCTTCCTCTTCATATTTTCTATAAACTTAGAATTATTAGGAAAAGAAACTTAGGGATATTTAGAAAGTATATTGAAGCTTCATAAGTTAGTATAGCATTATATATGATTTTAATAAGAAAAAGCATTATTTAGATTAGTTGAATTCTTCTTGATCATCCTAAGTTCATGGTTGTTTAAATCTTGTGAAATATTGTAAAGTTGTTTCTTCAAATGTACACTTTAAATTTTTTTTGAATTTTTATTCCCTCCTTAGAAATATTCATAAATGTTTTTGCATCTTTTTGAATCACAACCCTTCATAAAAATTCATCTTTCCATTTCCACTAAGTGAGTCAAGGCAACAAAATTTAATCTTAATTCTCTTAAGTGACTTTGTCACTAAATTTAAAAGTTAAAAGTCTCTATTATTTCCGTAAGTAACTCGGGGCACGGCGTTCGCTACGACGATGCACTCTTACCAAAATGGAAATAATATTAAGCATTTTTTGATCTAAGTATTTGGAACATGAGGTTCGTAGCCACAATATCTCCTACTTGAAAGTATCAAATTCACTTAAAGCCTTTTTCAAAATAATAACACGTTTAAGCAAGATAACTTTTTGTAGCCTTGATGAAATTTTCCACTACCATCATCCATCTCCATCCTTGTGATTCAAAATTGTATGTCAATTCCCATGAATACTTCTAACTTGTGAATAAATAATCATTATTATTTTGTACATTTCAAGCAATAGTCTTTTTCACAAAACACTCTTGAAGAGTGAAAATTTCTTTATATACCAAGCTTATGATCCAAAAGTTCTTCATTTTCTATATTATGCTTTGCTTCATCAAATCCTATTTATGTTATAATGATTTATTGTTCTTAAAATTACTCTCTTAAAAATCTTTCTAAATCTCTTTCTAGATAATCTCTAAGGTTTTAAGAGAAGATTTGAAAAGGTAGAAGAAGGACAATATCTTTTGGCAATAAGGCTTGTAGCATTTATTAATTTTCTAAGGGATCCAACTTTATGTTTTTATCATTTGCATTTTTTCTCCCTCTCCATTTTTTTTAATCTTAAACTTGCTTGAGGACAAGGAAGGATTTAGTGTTGGGGAGTTTGATAAGTGACTATTTTATAGTCATTTACAGCTTTTTATTTATATTATTTACTTAGTTTTTATTCCCATTTAATCTTAGTTTAGTATATTTTAGCTTCTTTTGTTCTATATATTCGATTTTATACTTTTTGGTATATTTTAGCATATATACAGGTTTTTGAGTCATTTCTTGGGACAAATAAAGCTTGGGAAAAACTAAGGGACCAAAGGCAAGGAAGGACAACTTCAAAATGGTCATCCAGACCATTTCCAAGTCAGAGCGGCCGTGCTCTATGTTTGGGAGCGGTCGTGCAAATGTCCTCAGCCAGGCCAAATGGCCCCAAAACAATGGAGCGGTCGAGCCTTCAAATCTGGAGTGGCCGAGAAAACCAGGCCAGAGCGGCCTTGCAGCACAATCTGGAGCGGCCATGCGAATAACCGGTTCAAATTGGAATTTGGCGCCAAGGCTTGCACGGCCGTGCAGAAGTTCTGGCACGACTGTGCACTTCATCTAGGGTTGAAAAGGCACCTTTTGAAGACAGCCCTTTGTAGAGATGTGACCCTTAGCATAGATGTCTATATAAAGAAGCCTTTGTACTCAGTTTAGATCATCCGGGAGGATCAGATTTTACTTAGGATAAATAGCAAAACACTTTAGCAATACATTTATACACAATTCTTGAAGATGTATCAATAATTAGTGACAAGTTCTTGTACATTCTTGAAGATTGTGAATGAAATTCAAGATTTCTTCCAGCCATTGTTTCTTCTGCAATTATGGGAATAAGTATTTCTTTCCTTATTCATCTTTACTTCTTGTTCTTTTATTATGTTCAAAGGCTTGCGAGTAATCCTCCATTTCTCGGAGTTGAAAACTCGATAATTTATAATTCATGCTTCCTCTTCATGTCAATTCAATTCTCTGCTTATTAATCTTAATACTTACAAATAGGGAGACGTCCTTAGTTGTATAACCTTAGTTAATCAAGTGAAAAATCTTGATTTGCGGAATCCTAAGAATTGAACTAGGTCAACAATCACAAGCGTAGTTTAAAGACCTAGGGATGATCTAGTGGAGAATACGTGAGTATAACTTGGACTTAACGGATTTTGGTTAATACGGAACCCTCGAGATGTGAGCCGGGTTACTCGTGTGACGGACGAGAATACCTATAAACGGACCCTCAAGAGATAAAGCGTATTGGTCTTAAAATACATGTGCTAGGCCTTCACCCATGAAGTAGTTAGCACAACTTAGCGTATCATCCTTGATTTACGTTTTCATCTTAAAACAATTTCTTCATATTATTCTTAAACACCTGCAAATATAAAGACGATCGTATTTGTAGAACCCTAGTTAATTAAGAGAAGGACGTAGTTGTGAATCTCGGTTAGCCAAACCATATGAAGTAAACTAGATTTCATTAATCATGAGAGTAGTTTAATGGCCTAGGGGTGTTCTTTGAATGAAAAGTATGTGGACTTTGCAAGCACTAATGGATTCTGACTAACTTTAGGGCCCTCGAGAGATAAGCCGGGTTGCCCGTTCGTGACAGGCGGGATCACCATTAACAGAACCTTAAGAGATAGGCCGTAATAGTAAATGATACAAATACTACTTGCTTGATCGTGAGAAGTAGTATAGGATGAATATACCGTCCTTGTTATTTTGATGAAAATCTTTATTTAAAGCATATTTACTTGATGAATTTATATTCCAATTCCCGAGAATACTTTTATTACATGTTAGAGTAATTTCTGTATATTAATAGTATTTTCTCAACCAATTCATATCTCCCCCAATCATTCTATCTATATATTTATATAAAGACGAATATCATACAAAGTAAACCCTATCCTCGTGGGATCGACCCATACTTGCACTCGCTATATTTCAATAGCCCGTGCGCTTGCGGAAATTAAAACGAACTGTTAGGTTTAAAACCAACAAGTTTTGGCGCCGTTGCCGGGGACAACGGTTTACTTTTTGATATTTGTCTTTATTATTTATACTTTTATTTTATTTATATATTATTATTTATTATTATTATGTTATACTACCTCCGTCCCAATCTAAACGTCTCAACTTTCCTTTTTGGGCGTCCCACTTAAAATGTCTCAATCCCAAAATGGAAACTTTTTATTATTTTTATACTCTTTCTACCCCACTCATTCTCTCTCCTACTTTACTTTTACACTCACAACATTCTCTCTCCTAACTATTCCTCCCACTCATTCTCTCTCTTATTTAATTTTTCATACTCACAACATTTAAACTTTTTCTCTTTCCTACCTCACTTTTCTTAATTCCCGCGTCGAGCCCATTTTAGGACATTTAGATTGGGACGGAGGGAGTATTTTAACTCTATTTTGTAGGTATTTTTTTCACCTTTCCCTCTTTCATATGTCATTAAAACATTGAGGACAATGTTTACCTCAAGTGTGGGGGGTTATCTATCTATTTTTATTATTCTTTAGTTTAATTTTTCTTTTTAGCTTAGTTGCAATTTCTTTTTATCTTTCTTTGTATGCATCATGTTTTTCATATATAAAAAAAAATCCCTTTGATGACAAAAATTACTTATCCTTATGCTTGCCAATTGCCTTAAGATAAATTCTTTCCTTTCCTCTTCATATTTTCTATAAACTTAGAATTATTAGGAAAAGAAACTTAGGAATATTTTAGAAAGTATATTGAAGCTTCATAAGTTAGTATAGCATTATATATGATTTTATTAAGAAAAAACATTATTTAGTTTAGTTGAATTCTTCTTGATCATCTTAAGTTCTTGGTTTTTTAAATCTAGTTAAGTATTGTAAAGTTGTTTCTTCAAATGTACACTTTAAATTTTTTTTGAATTTTTATTCCCTCCTTAGAAATATTCATAAATGTTTTTGCATCTTTTTGAATCACAACCCTTCATAAAAATTCATCTTTCCATTTCCACTAATTGAGTCAAGGCAACAAAATTTAATCTTAATTCTCTTAAGTGACTTTGTCACTAAATTTAAAAGCTAAAAGTCTCTATTATTTCCGTAAGTAACTCGGGGCACGGCGTTCGCTACGACGATGCACTCTTACCAAAATGGAAATAATATTAAGCATTTTTTGATCTAAGTATTTGGAACATGAGGTTCGTAGCCACAATATCTCCTACTTGAAAGTATCAAATTCACTTAAAGCCTTTTGCAAAATAATAACACGTTTAAGCAAAATAACTTTTTGTAGCCTTGATGAAATTTTCCACTACCATCATCCATCTCCATCCTTGTGATTCAAAATTGTATGTCAATTCCCATGAATACTTCTAACTTGTGAATAAATAATCATTATTATTTTGTACATTTCAAGCAATAGTCTTTTTCACAAAACACTCTTGAAGAGTGAAAATTTCTTTATATACCAAGCTTATGATCCAAAAGTTCTTCATTTTCTATATTATGCTTTGCTTCATTGAATCCTATTTATGTTATAATGATTTATTGTTCTTAAAATTACTCTCTTAAAAATCTTTCTAAATCTCTTTCTAGATAATCTCTAAGGTTTTAAGAGAAGATTTGAAAAGGTAGAAGAAGGACAATATCTTTTGGCAATAAGGCTTGTAGCATTTATTAATTTTCTAAGGGATCCAACTTTATGTTTTTATCATTTGCATTTTTTCTCCCTCTCCATTTTTTTTAATCTTAAACTTGCTTGAGGACAAGGAAGGATTTAGTGTTGGGGAGTTTGATAAGTGACTATTTTATAGTCATTTACAGCTTTTTATTTATATTATTTACTTAGTTTTTATTCCCATTTAATCTTAGTTTAGTATATTTTAGCTTCTTTTGTTCTATATATTCGATTTTATACTTTTTGGTATATTTTAGCATATATACAGGTTTTTGAGTCATTTCTTGGGACAAATAAAGCTTGGGAAAAACTAAGGGACCAAAGGCAAGGAAGGACAACTTCAAAATGGTCATCCAGACCATTTCCAAGTCAGAGCGGCCGTGCTCTATGTTTGGGAGCGGTCGTGCAAATGTCCTCAGCCAGGCCAAATGGCCCCAAAACAATGGAGCGGTCGAGCCTTCAAATCTGGAGTGGCCGAGAAAACCAGGCCAGAGCGGCCTTGCAGCACAATCTGGAGCGGCCATGCAGAATAACCAGTTCAAATTGGAATTTGGCGCCAAGGCTTGCACGGCCGTGCAAGTTACAACGCACGACTGTGCACTTACTGTTACCGGGTTGAAAATGCACCTTTTGAAGACATCCCTTTGTAGAGATGTGACCCTTAGCATAGATGTCTATATAAAGAAGCCTTTGTACTCAGTTTTAATCATCCGGGAGGATCAGATCATACTTAGAATTCGTAGCAAATACTTTAGCAATATTTTTATACACAATTCTTGAAGATGTATCAATAATTAGTGACAAGTTCTTGTACATTCTTGAAGATTGTGAATGAAATTCAAGATTTCTTCCAGCCATTGTTTCTTCTGCAATTATGGGAATAAGTATTTCTTTCCTTATTCATCTTTACTTCTTGTTCTTTTATTATGTTCAAAGGCTTGCGAGTAATCCTCCATTTCTCGGAGTTGAAAACTCGATAATTTATAATTCATGCTTCCTCTTCATGTCAATTCAATTCTCTGCTTATTAATCTTAATACTTACAAATAGGGAGACGTCCTTAGTTGTATAACCTTAGTTAATCAAGTGAAAAATCTTGATTTGCGGAATCCTAAGAATTGAACTAGGTCAACAATCACAAGCGTAGTTTAAAGACCTAGGGATGATCTAGTGGAGAATACGTGAGTATAACTTGGACTTAACGGATTTTGGTTAATACGGAACCCTCGAGATGTGAGCCGGGTTACTCGTGTGACGGACGAGAATACCTATAAACGGACCCTCAAGAGATAAACTGTATTGGTCTTAAAATACAAGTGCTAGGCCTTCACCCATGAGTAGTTAGCACAACTTAGCGTATCATCCTTGATTTCTGTTTTCATCTTAAAACAATTTCTTCATATTATTCTTAAACACCTGCAAATATAAAGACGATCGTATTTGTAGAACCCTAGTTAATTAAGAGAAGGACGTAGTTGTGAATCTCGGTTAGCCAAACCATATGAAGTAAACTAGATTTCATTAATCATGAGAGTAGTTTAATGGCCTAGGGGTGTTCTTTGAATGAAAAGTATGTGGACTTTGCAAGCACTAATGGATTCTGACTAACTTTAGGGCCCTCGAGAGATAAGCCGGGTTGCCCGTTCGTGACAGGCGGGATCACCATTAACAGAACCTTAAGAGATAGGCCGTAATAGTAAATGATACAAATACTACTTGCTTGATCGTGAGAAGTAGTATAGGATGAATATACCGTCCTTGTTATTTTGATGAAAATCTTTATTTAAAGCATATTTACTTAATGAATTTATATTCCAATTCCCGAGAATACTTTTATTACATGTTAGAGTAATTTCTGTATATTAATAGTATTTTCTCAACCAATTCATATCTCCCCCAATCATTCTATCTATATATTTATATAAAGACGAATATCATACAAAGTAAACCCTATCCTCGTGGGATCGACCCATACTTGCACTCGCTATATTTCAATAGCCCGTGCGCTTGCGGAAATTAAAACGAACTGTTAGGTTTAAAACCAACAAGTTTTTGGCGCCGTTGCCGGGGACAACGGTTTACTTTTTGATATTTGTCTTTATTATTTATACTTTTATTTTATTTATATATTATTATTTATTATTATTATGTTATACTACCTCCGTCCCAATCTAAACGTCTCAACTTTCCTTTTTGGGCGTCCCACTTAAAATGTCTCAATCCCAAAATGGAAACTTTTTATTATTTTTATACTCTTTCTACCCCACTCATTCTCTCTCCTACTTTACTTTTACACTCACAACATTCTCTCTCCTAACTATTCCTCCCACTCATTCTCTCTCTTATTTAATTTTTCATACTCACAACATTTAAACTTTTTCTCTTTCCTACCTCACTTTTCTTAATTCCCGCGTCGAGCCCATTTTAGGACATTTAGATTGGGACGGAGGGAGTATTTTAACTCTATTTTGTAGGTATTTTTTTCACCTTTCCCTCTTTCATATGTCATTAAAACATTGAGGACAATGTTTACCTCAAGTGTGGGGGGTTATCTATCTATTTTTATTATTCTTTAGTTTAATTTTTCTTTTTAGCTTAGTTGCAATTTCTTTTTATCTTTCTTTGTATGCATCATGTTTTTCATATATAAAAAAAAATCCCTTTGATGACAAAAATTACTTATCCTTATGCTTGCCAATTGCCTTAAGATAAATTCTTTCCTTTCCTCTTCATATTTTCTATAAACTTAGAATTATTAGGAAAAGAAACTTAGGAATATTTTAGAAAGTATATTGAAGCTTCATAAGTTAGTATAGCATTATATATGATTTTATTAAGAAAAAACATTATTTAGTTTAGTTGAATTCTTCTTGATCATCTTAAGTTCTTGGTTGTTTAAATCTAGTTAAGTATTGTAAAGTTGTTTCTTCAAATGTACACTTTAAAATTTTTTTGAATTTTTATTCCCTTCTTAGAAATATTCATAAATGTTTTTGTATCTTTTTGAATCACAACCCTTCATAAAAATTCATCTTTCCATTTCCACTAATTGAGTCAAGGCAACAAAATTTAATCTTAATTCTCTTAAGTGACTTTGTCACTAAATTTAAAAGCTAAAAGTCTCTATTATTTCAGTAAGTAACTCGGGGCACGGCGTTCGCTACGACGATGCACTCTTGCCAAAATGGAAATAATATTAAGCCTTTTTTGATCTAAGTATTAGGAACATGGGGTTCGTAGCCACAATGTCTCCTACTTGAAATGATCAAATTCACTTAAAGCCTTTTGCAAAATAATAACACGTTTAAGCAAGATAACTTTTTGTAGCCTTGATGAAATTTTCCACTACCATCATCCATCTCCATCCTTGTGTTTCAAAAGTGTATGTCAATTTCCATGAATACTTCTAACTTGTGAATAAATAATCATTATTATTTTGTACATTTCAAGCAATAGTCTTTTTCACAAAACACTCTTGAAGATTGAAAATTTATTTATATACCAAGCTTATGATCCAAAAGTTCATCCTTTTCTATATTATGTTCTGCTTCATCGAATCCTATTTATGTTATAATGATTTATTGTTCTTAAAATTATTCTCTTAAAAATCTTCCTAAATCTCTTTCTAGATAATCTCTAAGATTTTAAGAGAAGATTTGAAAAGGTAGAAGAAGGACAATATCTTTTGGCAATAAGGCTTGTAGCATTTATTAATTTTCTAAGGGATCCAACTTTATGTTTTTATCATTTGCATTTTTTCTCCCTCTCCATTTTTTTTAATCTTAAGCTTGCTTGAGGACAAGCAAAGATTTAGTGTTGGGGAGTTTGATAAGTGACTATTTTATAGTCATTTATAGCTATTTATTTATATTATTTACTTAGTTTTTATTCCCATTTAATCTTAATTTAGTATATTTTAGCTTCTTTTGTTCTATATCTTCGATTTTATGCGTTTTGGTATATTTTAGCATATATACAGGTCTTTGAGTCATTTTTTGGGACAAATAAAGCTTGGAAAAAACTAAGGGACCAAAGGCAAGGAAGGACAACTTCAAAATGGTCATCCAGACCATTTCCAAGTCAAAGCGGTCGTGCTCTATGTTTGGGAGCGGTCGTGCAAATGTACTAAGCCAGGCCAAATGGACCCAAAACAATGGAGCGGTCGAGCCTTCAAATCTGGAGTGGCCGAGAAAACCAGGCCAGAGCGGCCTTGCAGCATAATCTGGAGCGGCCGTGCAGAATAACCAGTTCAAATTGGAATTTGGCGTCAAGGCTTGCACGGCCGTGCAAGTTACAACGCACGGCCGTGCACTTACTGTTAGCGGGTTGAAAAGGCACCTTTTGAAGACATCCCTTTGTAGAGATGTGACCCTTAGCATAGATGTCTATATAAAGAAGTCTTTGTACTCAGTTTTAATCATCCGGGAGGATAATATCATACTTAGAATTCGTAGCAAATACTTTAGCAATATATTTATACACAATTCTTGAAGATGTATCAATTATTAGTGACAAGTTATTGTACATTCTTGAAGATTGTAAATGAAATTCAAGATTTCTTCCAGCCTTTGTTTCTTCTGCAATTATGTGAAATTACCCGATCTTTTTCGCGCACGGGGCGGCGGAAAAGGCGGTTGTCTTTCGCGGGGGGTTGGTGTCTGAGACCTCGCTTCACGGGAAGGAGCAGAATGAGGAGTCGCCACGCGGTTTTGTATTTTGAGCCCAAACGTTGAGAAACGGCTTTTGAAAATGGTGTCGTTTTTATTGGTAGCAAAAACTTAGGAAAAGGCTTTGAAAAAGGGGATCATTTTTATTGGCAGCAAAAACGAGTAAAAAGCTTTTTAGTACCAGATATTGTTGGGTTCGGAGGTCAAGTTACGTTTCGGGTAGAGTATTACGAGATTGCCCGAAACGCCTCGCATGACGAGTCTTTCTACCTTTCTCGAAATTGTGTGGGTGTGGGTGTGTGTCTTTTGAAATGGGGGCTTGAATGACAAGCTTAATCTTGGTTTGAGTGACAAACGTTGATTAGGTGACTTTGTTTGAAAAGACGAGCGTTTGAATGACAAACGTCGGTTTTGAGTTTGAAATGAGCGTTTGCGTGGCAAACGTCGACTTTGAGTTGAAATGAGCATTTGCGTGGCAAACGTCGACTTTGAGTTGAAATGAGCGTTTGCGTGGCAAACGTCGACTTTGAGTTGAAATGAGCGTTTGCGTGGCAAACGTCGACTTTGAACCGTGCGAGTCATTGTTAACGATTTTTACGAGAAAAATGCGTATTAAATGATTTTAAGTGTCAAATGGCGGCTTTGAGTTTGAAGACGAGCGTTCGGAGGCCGAACGTCATTTCGCGCGTTTTGAAAGAGAGTTCGACGGACGAACTCCGGTTTTGAACCGGGCATTACATTGTTAACGATTTTTACGGGAAAAATGCGTATTAAATGATATGCGATCAACGAATCGGGTTGCGACTCGGACTTTTGAAAAGTAAATACTATCACAATCCAAACGGATCGGACTTGTAAATGACAGTATTTAAAGCGGTGTCAACGGAATCAAACGATCCGGAATTGTAAATGACGATCAACGAGGCCAAACGGCTCGGAAGTGTAAATGACGATCAACGAGGCCAAACGGCTCGGAAGTGTAAATGACGATCAACGAGGCCAAACGGCTCGGAATTGTAAATGACGTGAAAGTAAATGGAACGGGGTCGGAACGCCGTTTTAACCCGTGATTACTTCTCTTACGGAAAGAGAAGAGGATCGAGGGGCTAAAACGTATCGGACCCCGATTAGACGGAAGCGTCTACATTTTGACAATGACGTTCGAAAGCTTGATTATAGTGGCGGCGCATAAGCGAGACGGAGACGGAAGATTCGAAGAGAGGGAGTTGTACCTATGGCTAGGGTCGACTCCTTTGGCTCGGGAGGTGTGCACGGGACACGGAAAGTTATTCGAAAGGTTGTTTCGAAGTTGTAGGGTGCGTATTTGATCGAAATACGAAGGTTTCACGCGAATCGAGACAAAACGGGAGCTCGGGAGGGGTGGAAACCGGTTTGGACCGTGGGGTATGTGATTTTTGGTATCAAAATCCTCCTCCTTTTGCCTTTGACACAACTTCTATTTATAGGGTGAAAATTGCGGTAGGAGTCCGTGGGACTTGGGTGAATTTCGGGGTTTTGGGAATTTTGGAAATGCAGGGGACTTCTTTGGCAATTTCGGGAAAATTGCACGGTGAGTCGGCCGGACTGGCTTGCAAACCCGGGGGTATTTTGGTCTTTTGGCCTTGATTTGTGATTGACGAGTGACTAGAGGGAGGTGGCATGCGGGACACGTGTCTGTGACTCACCGAAGTGTGGGAGTTCGTTCCCGGTCCGGTTTTGTCCGTTTTTAAAATAACGGTCAGGAAATGTCAACGCCCGGAAAGTGCCGGAAAATGCGTTTTCGGGGAAAGCCATACTTTTACGTGAGATGTCACGTGTTAAGTACGGTTCGACGTCGGGATGCACGGGCGATCCGAGGCGTCTCGTTGGCACGGCAGCGGGGAGTTTAACGAGTTAGGTTAACCTGGAGCGGGCCGGTTAACGGATTTCGGTTAACTTTCGACGGATTTGGACGATCCGGATTTGGGTACTTACGGTTAGCCCCTCGGCGACGTCACTTTCGAAGGAAGTGGGGTCGTCGAAAGATAAGGATCCAAATCGGGATGCCTTACTTTGAAAGAGACACAGGCGGTCAGTGGTGGACCCTTAGCGAAAAGGATTCCTACGTATCCGAGCGGGAATCAAGCCGATCGTAGTTCGAAAAGGGCGAGGCCGCGCATGGGGACCTTGACACAGCGAGGCTGTTAGGAGGCGTCTAAACTGGATGAGACCATTCGCGAGTACACAGCCACGAATGGAAGGCTGATAGGAGCGTCGAACACAGGGCTTGAAACCTTCGAGGGCGTGTGGCGCCTCAAGCCGGAGTTGCGATGCGACGGGGTGCTCGTGCCTTGGGTGCTGGGCTTATTCTTTGTTGCCGGTTTTATCCTGCTGAGGATGAGCGTTCGGGCCTACTGGATGGCCGAAGAGGATTGTTGCAAGGCGTTCGTGCCTTGGAGTTCGGGCTTATTCTTTGTTGCTTAGGTGAGATCTTGATTTGCAAGGCGTTCGTACCTTGGGGTTCGGGCTTATTCTTTGTTGCCGGTGATGACCATTTGCAAGGCGTTCGTACCTTGGGGTTCGGGCTTATTCTTTGTTGCCGGAGATGACTATTTGCAAGGCGTTCGTACCTTGGGGTTCGGGCTTATTCTTTGTTGCCGGAGATGACTGTTTGCAAGGCGTTCGTACCTTGGGGTTCGGGCTTATTGCTGTTGTCGGAGATGACTATTTGCAAGGCGTTCGTACCTTGGGGTTCGGGCTTATTGTTGTTGCCGGAGATGACTATTTGCAAGGCGTTCGTACCTTGGGGTTCGGGCTTATTGCATTGTTGGAAAGATGAGCGAAGGTCTCGATAAGAGAGTGGAGATCGGACCGTTATTTGTTGGGGTTCGGGCCGTGAAAGGTCGCGATTGAGGATCGAAATCGGGACCGTGAAAGGTCGCGATTGAGGATCGAAATCGGACCGTGAAAGGTCGCGGTGGGGATTGAAATCGGACCGCGAAAGGTCGCGAATGAGGATTGAAATCGGACCGTGAAAGGTCGCGATTGGGGATTGAAATCGGACTGCGAAGGTCGCGATTGAGGATTGAAATCGGACCGTGAAAGGTCGCGATTGGGGATTGAAATCGGGCCGTGAAGGTCGCGATTGAGATTGGAATCGGGACCGTGAAAGGTCGCGATTGAGAGTTTAATGGTGAGGACCATTTAAATTTTAACGTCGGGAGACGGAATCGTAGCTGAAATGTCAGGAGACATGGTTGAGCGTTTGAATGTCAAGCGTCAAGCCAGGAATTTGCGTCGGGGAGACGAGCGTTAGTGAGAACTAGCGGGAATTTAACGTGCGGAGACGAGCGTTAGTGAAAACTAGCGGGAATTTAACGTGCGGAGACGAGCGTTAGTGAGAACTAGCGAGAATTTAACGTGCGGAGACGAGCGTTAGTGAAAACTAGCGAGAATTTAACGTGCGGAGACGGCGTTAGTGAAAACTAGCGAGGAATTTAACGTGCGGAGACGGCGTTAGTGAAAACTAGCGAGAATTTAACGTGCGGAGACGAGCGTTAGTGAGAACTAGCGGGAATTTAACGTGCGGAGACGAGCGTTAGTGAGAACTAGCTGGGAATTTAACGTACGGAGACGGCGTTAGTGAGAACTAGCGGGAATTTAACGTGCGGGAGACGGCGTTAGTGAAAACTAGCGAGAATTATCCTCGGGGATAGGGCGTTAGAAATGTCTAGCGGGGAAATTTTACACTTTCGGGGCCAAAAGTGGTAAAATTGGAATTGCCCAGGCGAGGGCAAAGGGGCAAAAATTATTACAGTGCGGTAAGAGTCAGGTCGGACTTTGCATTTTCGAAAACCTTTTAAATCTTAAATTTGGGGAAGAAAATGGCCATTTTCTTCCATTGTTGCCGGCGAGAGAGAGAGAGAGGAGAGAAAATTTTCCACCCCAAATTGCAAGGTTTGCTCGAATTTGTGAGGGAAAATCGCTATGGAGGGTGAAGGAGGACCAATGGCTCGCCACGGAAGGACCGACGACGAAAGAACTCGATTGGTTCGGACCATTCGAACCACCACTCTTCCATTGAATCCGGCGGAGTTTTATCCGGCGAGGGATAGACACAACTCCAAGGATGGGATCGAAAGACAAGTAAGTTCCCTACAAATTCCATTAATTTCAAGAATGTGCATTCTTTAAATGTTAGAAATTTGTTAGGAATTTACTTAGGGATTTTGGTGCCCGATTTGGGAGCTTTTGACTTTGCTATGAATCGTTGTCGAAATTGACTAGGACGTAGTTCAATTGACATCATGGGTAGATGACATAAAAATTTTGGTTGCAAAATTCCATGTCTAAATGCATTTTCCAAAATTAAAGTAGCTTTAATTCGGGACGGAGCGAGATTTTCGAAAAATTCGAAAGAATTTGAAAGTTCCGGATTCGACGGAGTTTTCGAAATGATTTTGAAAGTTCCGGATTCGACGGAGTTTTCGAAAGATTTTGAAAGTTCCGGATTCGACGGAGTTTTCGAAATGATTTTGAAAGTTCCGGATTCGACGGAGTTTTCGAAATGATTTTGAAAGTTCCGGATTCGACGGAGTTTTCGAAAGATTTTGAAAGTTCCGGATTCGACGGAGTTTTCGAAAGATTTTGAAAGTTCCGGATTCGACGGAGTTTTCGAAATGATTTTGAAAGTTCGGATTGACGGAGTTTTCGAAAGATTTTGAAAGTTGCATTTTGAAAGTTCGCGAAATGAATGAGAACCGTATATGCATTGCATCCTTTTGACATGCGTTGGTGCATTTTACGTTGACGTTGCTTGTCTTGTTTGTACGCGGGGACGGGGATGGTTGATACCCACAACCGAGAAGAGTCGGGGTGCCTTTGAGGCGGTGCGGGTATTGTGGGGCCTTATCCGGACGTGGCGAGAGGGAGAGAGGAGTCCACGGCAGTGGTGATTGACTCCGGATTTGTTGGGTTTATCGATCTTGTAAACTGCGGCAGTGATACGCCGAGGCGAGTCCATGTATGTCGCGGCGAGCGAAATGCGGTGGGATACGACCCACACTTTCCATTTCGAGATGGGGGAGCGACGGTGACTCCCACGGATTTTGCCGCTATCGGCTGGGTTGCAGAGCTTATGGCAACGCGCTAGTGTGGGTTGATGGTTATACCCGGAGCGGTTATGCAGGCTGCTTTGGGTTTTGATATTACCGATGCCGGGGGCTTAGGCATTCGGTACGAGCCGATGGAGCGTCACTTGAGGCGGGCGTCGCCGTGCTCGGCTGGGTCTTTGAGGATGACCGCGGAGCGTCTGGCTCGAGGTTCCTTTGGTTTGCGGCGTCGGCGACCTTGTTCCCGACTTCCGACACGTCTTGTCACTTCCCTCTGCTCGGGTCGGCGACGGATCTGGATCGTGAGGGGTTTGCGTGGGGGAGGCTGGGTGGCCGAGCTCTACCACTCTTTGGACGGAGTTCTCGCGGGGAGAGGAGCACACATTTAGGCGCTTCACGCTTTGTCTTGGATGTAAGTTTACGTGCTTTTTCTCTTTCTTGCCTCTTTTATGTACTCGTATGTATACGCTTTGTAGGCGACATAACTTTCCATTCTCTTGGCGAGTGCAGTGCTACGAGGTGTTCGATCCGCGAGCTTGGGACGTCAAGGAGCCGTGCCGTCCCTGTTCCCTGCCTTCTTTGGTTTGGCGAGAAGAAGGCGAAGAGGGCGGTCTCTTCGAGGTTGGCACTCGAGTGTCGTACGAGGAGATATCTCTGGCGGCGAACACAGAGTTCTCGAGAGGATCCAGTGACACAGTGGAGCGGGTTTGATCATGTCGCGGTGCGAGATTTCAGCGAGACTACACGGCGGCGGAAGCTCTGGTGGGACTTCTTGCGACGCCATGTATTTGGGGAGAGGGTGACTCGTCGGCATAGGCGGGGTCCCTTCCTTTGGTGCAGGTGGATCCTCCTCTGTACATGCGGCATCCAGGGAGATGCTTAGGATGGATGAGCTGGAGGGATACCTTCGGGGTGTGTACTTCACCGAGTACATCATAGCGGGGCCGCTTATGATGTTTTCTTGAGGATGAGGGAGGAGCCCGCGGGTGCGGCATAGGGAGGCGAGGTCCACTGGAGGTCCTCGACATTTTCTGTCCGCGAGCTAGGCTAGCGTACGAGGCTGGGCGGTTCGCGCGGGCGACTTGTGATCCCGCTCCCGGCGGGCCGAGACCACGATACAGGCGGACCCCAATGCTTCGGTGAGCATCTTTTCGATTTTACGCATTTGATAGTAGCATTACGCACATGATGCATCATGTACTTTGTTCGCTTTCGATGATTTTCTGGTTCGCGGGTATCGGCCGTACGTACAATGAGGCCGTAGGGAAATTTGGTGGACGGGTGGTCCGCCTACGCCCGGGAGGCTCGTGGAGTTCATGCGGTGCGGTTCCGGAGGAGCGTGGACGTCCGCGATCGGGGGCCGTCTAGGCCGAGGGTTCGCCTGCTCCCACGAGTGGTGGGGAGGACTTCACGCGGGGTTTGGCCGGTTCGCGGGCGGAACAGGCTGGATTTGGAGCTCCTTCTTACGCGCACTCGGGCGCGAGAGGAGTCCTCGAGTTCGCGTACTCAGGAGGCCCTTTGCCTATTCCCATTTGGAGGAGTTCGGCGAGTTCTGTTTGCGACAGTCCGGCGGCGGCGGAGCGGTACGTCGAGTGTACGGATGACGAGCGGGACTCAGAGTAGTCCCCTTTTCTTGCTTTCTTTCTTTACTATTTTGTTTAGACAAAATGCATGTATTTAATCGGGAACAAATTTTGATTTGAAATGTATTTGCAAAAAGGCGCCCGTGGGGCGGAACACATGCCGCATATTTATTACGTGATCACCTTCGAGTTATTTTCGGCAAATAAGCAAATAGGTTAATCAAAAATAAATAAAAAGGAGAAATGCATTAAAAATTGAACGGGTCAAAAATTAAGCATGTATGCACTAATTTTTAATTATTTGCCTTTGTTGCACGAGCCGGGGCGGAAGGGATATTGACATTGGTTAAATGAAATCGGGCGAGCACGCGAGATTTCATAAGAGTGAACGGGGCATGGTTTGGAAATGTTTCCAACTTTTAAGGCGGTAGGCTGCGAGTTGACAAGTCAAGCTGCGAGGGAGTCCGTAGGACTTGAAATGAATTTCAGATTCTTTAAATTGCGGTTTCGGCTTTGCAATTTGTAAGAAGCTAGCATTGCTTTTGCTCATTACGGTGAGTTCTTTTCCATTTCTTAAGGTTTTCTTCACCTTCGACATGGCTCCTTTTCCCAAGTTATCGTCTCGGATGCAAGAGCGATATTTGGACAACTTTCGATCGTGGAGTACGGAACCACACGAGGCGAGAACAAAAGGTTTTCGAAGGCATTACGGGATTAAATCTGTTTGGGCTTTGAAGGAGCTCATGCAGATTGGGATCTTTTGAGAGCCGCGTCTCGGTTGCAGGACGTAAGGAGGAATGTGTACGGCTTTTCGTACAACGAAGTCACTCCTACGTTTGAAGATTTAGGGCCGTGCAGGAGGACTGAGGCGGAGCGACTAGTTCTTCCGTATCTTTGGTGGCATGGCCGTCGTTGAGAAGCTAGTGTCTTTGTTGGGTATCTCATTTGGAAGCATACGGGATGCTTGTCTGAGGATCTGGATTATGTTGACATTTGTTGCCAGAAAGATTTGCGGAGGGCGAGGAGCGTCTTTGCGTGGGGCGCGTTTGCTCTGTGTGTGATTGCTACTCTGTTCACATTCACGTCTCTGGGTGTGTGCCATCACGGTGTCTTGGACACTGGTGAGCGATGCGGAGTGGAGAGACATCGTGCCATTGGTCTTGGGCGAGACGTTCTGGCGCATAGGCCGGATGGCGGCCGTGCCGATACATGTGGGGAGGAGTCCCGCTATGCGGCCATGTGGTTGAGGAGAGGCTGCGAGATGATGCACGAGGTGCGATGTCTGTGACGCTTGGTCTTTCTCGCGGCGTCCTCTGGTGATAGGGAGTAATCGAGTGAGTGGAGCTCTGGATGGCCGAGACTTGGCACGCATCACTTGCGATGGTGGGTTCCCCATTGGAAATTCTGAGACTTGTAGGACCGCTCGGGAGGGTGCATTGATCGTCGAGTGCGGGGCTGTCTCGAGACGTCATTCTATATTCCATCATTGGTTACTGCGGCGATGCGAGTGGAAGCGAGATGCCAGCTTGTCGATACGAGTTATCTTTGCTACCTTTGAGGTGGGATCTCTGCGGATGGAGGATCCTTCGACAGCTATTCTTTGGTCACCGGTGGTGGCAATACACGTCCTTTCTGCCCGGGGTTCTCTTTCATAGGAGAGAGGGCAGCATTGCATCGGCTTGATATACGGGTAGTACGAAGAGTGTATGGGGAGACACGAGATGGCTATCTTGTGGAGACGGAGTGGTGTTGAGTGCGATCACACAGACGGTTCGACATTGAGGAGGACGAGGCGAGGGCTAACCACAGGAATCGTGCGCGATGCCGTAGGCGATTATGTGGCAAGTGCGATCGGGAGGCCAATCAAAGCCTTTGCGATGATGGCTCGAGCGAGGCGGCTCGAGACGAGCTAGAGAAAGGAGCTGTATTGACGGCCACGGGATTGACGGAGGCGTCGGGAAGAGTCCACGAGCCGAGGTAGAAGGCCTAGGAATATTTCTGCGAAGGTGAAGAACACTCGCCGGGGAAAAGGGAAAGGGAAGAAGGATGAAGGACCTAGTACGGGAAACTAGGTTGACCTTCTTTGTCCAGTATCCACCCATTGTCATTGCGAGACACATTAATTGATTAATGTTTTATTGTAGTTTTGCTAGCGTGTAGCGAGTCAAGAGTTGACCGTGGGTGAACTCATCAAAGAATGTTTTAACCGTTATGAATTTGTAGGTTAAATGAAAAGAGTTTTCGAAACACAAGCAATTGATGCTTATTGTTTTTTGTTTTTAGACCGAACCAAAGATGGTGCCTA
Source organism: Adenophora triphylla var. japonica (assembly GCA_022495995.1). Lineage (NCBI taxonomy): Eukaryota > Viridiplantae > Streptophyta > Magnoliopsida > Asterales > Campanulaceae > Adenophora > Adenophora triphylla. The sequence goes on from JAFEMH010000787.1 coordinate 468,270, forward strand.
CGTTCCCCTTTTACAATTGGACTAAGGGGCTCGGAGTCACCGTAGTTCGACACTTTAGGTGAATTTGAGAAAACAAAGACAAAGAAGTGCGACCTGTTTTTACTGGATCATTAGCGGGAATGTATCCGGTTGGGTATTACTCTTTTAGCACTTTAATTTTACTGCGGGGACGGTGTATGGGGAAGGTGAGTTGACTCGTGCTCTTCCTCACACGAAGTATCTGCAGAGCTTGCTTCCGTTCACGGGGTTAATGAAAGGGTTTCCGTCCAAATCTGCTAACTTCATGGCTCCTCAGGAGAAGATTCTTTGTACCACGAACGGTCCTATCCGGGTAGGCTCCCACTTTCAGGGGATTGGTCTGCGTAGGAGGCTTTTCCTTTAGCACCAAGTCGCCTTCTCGATGTCTCGGATCTTGACTTTCTTGTCGAATGCTCGTGCCATTACGCTCTGGTAGGCTCGAGTGTGTTCCATGGCTTTCAATCTGCGCTCGTCGAGTAGAGCAAGTTCGTCGTGACGGCTCTGTAGCCATTCGACTTCATTGACCCCGTTTTCCAAGAGGACTCGGAGGGATGGAATTTCCAATTCCACGGGTAACATTGCTTCCATTCCGTAGGTAAGTGCGAACGGAGTCTCCCTGTGGCGGTTCGGCGATGTTCGGTATCCCGAGAGGGCTAGATGTAGCTTTTCGGGCCGGTCCCGACCTGCGGTGGTCATCTTTACGATTATCATGGCGAGAGTCTTGTTGGTGCCTCTCTTGCACCATTGGTTTGTGGTGCAGTAAGGAAGACTTGTGACGTGTGACTACGAATTCGGTCGGTAGTTGGTCACAATTTCCTTGAAATGAGTCCCATTGTCGGAGATGATCTCATTGGGCACTCCGTATCGGCACATGATGTTCTCTCGGATGAACTCGGCCACCTTCCTAGAATTCGGTACCTTGTACGATCGGCTTCTACCCATTTGGTGAAGTAGTCGGCTGCGACTAAAATGAACTCGTGACCATTGCTCCCTGGAGGAGTGATCTTGCCGATGACGTCGATTCCCCATGTGGCGAAAGGCCGTGGCGTAGTCATGCGGTAGAGTTCGTGAGGAGGGATGTGATTGAGGTTGGAAAACCGTTGACATTTGTCGCGGCTTCGGACGAGCTGGATGCGATGCATTTCCATTGATATCGATAGTATCCCATACGGAGAATGATGCGTGTCAATGCTCGGGCGTTCATGTGCGGACCGCGAGGTTCCGTTGTGAACTTCGTTCATTAGCTTCGGCAGCTTTTTCTTTGTTTACACAGAAGGAGTGGCCCTTGGTGGCGCTTCTTGTACAACATACCCCCCAGAATGACGAAATGGGATGCCGGGCGTTTTAATGCCATCATGTTTTTGGCTTTGATCCCTTCTTTGTATTTTCCATCTTCATTTGTGAAGGAAGCTTCTCCATTTGGAGAGCTTGGTAAATTTGATTGTACCGGGGCTCGTCGATCGTTTCTTTTTCTTTTCGATCTCACGGCAATAGGCGGGTGTTTCCCGTCTGCCTATTACGAGGGGTTTCTTGCTTTCCCCTCGGGAATTTCGACAAGAGGCGAGGTTGCCGGGCGTACTGCGAAGCGGTTTCTGTCTCTTGGCAAATAGTGAAAAGAGATGTCCTTGAAGCGAGCAATGAGCTCCTCCCGTATGCGCGTGGTACTTCGAAGGCGAGAATCTACCGTCTTCCATTTGTTGGATACTTGATTGATGATCAATGCTTTGAGTCTCCATATACATCCGGCTCTAAGATGTTGCGCTCGAGGCGGCTTCCAAACTGTTTGCACGAGCTTCGTATTCTCTTTGCATTGTTGGTTGCTTCAAAATTGACTTGATGGCTATGGGAGTATGCTCGTCCTTGGGATCGACAAGGAGCATTCCAATGCCATTCCCCTTCTTGTTGGCTGCCCCATCGAAGAAGAGTTGCCGGCGGTTTGCGGCTGTCAAGTGAAAAGATTCCGTCGTCAGGAAATTGTGGATCGGGACCCTTAGGTTCCTTTGCTCGGGAAGTCGGCAAGGCGATGCTGCCATTACTACGCCCTTTGTTGATTTTCGACCATGTACTTGATGTCGAACTCGGCCGGGAAGAATGACCACTTGGCTAGCCGCATTGACAGGGATGGCTTGTCAAAGAGATATCGGACGGGGTCCACTTTGGAGACCGGGAGCAGAATGCGGCGCATGTAGTGTTTCGGTTTCCCGACTACCCATACCAAGGCGGTACGGGTTTTCTCACGATCTTTGAGTAGGCGAGTTCACTTCCTTGAAGCTTTCGGCTTACGAAGTAGATTGCATGCTCAACCTTGGAATCTTTACGTTCTTGTGCCGGCATTGCTCAGATAGACGTGTACATTCTTGTCGAGATACGGGAGTAGTGGCTTGTCTTCGTGTGGCGGGCACGGGGTGGGGATTAACCAAGTAGGTCTTGATTTTCTCGAAAGGCATGCGGCACTCGGAGTCCCATTTGATGTCGGCATTCTTTTTCATCGGTTTGAACATGGGCTCGCGAGAGAGATGTCAAGCTGGTTGATGAAGCGGCCCGATGTGCGAAGTCTTCCCATGAAGCTTTTCACTTACATCGGGGTTTGAGGCGGCTTCATGTCGATGATGGCCTTGATTTTCACAGGATCGGCTTCGATACCTCTTTACGTAACCATGTACCCCGGTACCTTGCCGCGTTTGGCCGAAGGTGCACTTTGCGGGTTGACCTCATGGAGTGTTTTAAGTACATTGAAGAACTTCCTCGGATCTGTCATGTCTTTGCATGTCGATCCCTTGGAGTGGATGATCATGTCGTCGACATATACTTCGATTTCTTTGTGAATCATGTCATGGAAAAGAGTGCATTGCGGCCGTAGTAAGTAGCCCAGGCGTTCTTTAGACCGAACGGCATGGCCAGTGTAGCAGTATGTCCCCATGGAGTGGTGAAGGCGATCTTGGCACGATCCTCCTCGGACATCTTGATACGGTTGTATCCGGCAAACCCGTCCACGAAGGACTTTACTTCGAAATTTGCCGTGGTGTCGACCGGCATGTCGATGTTAGGCGGTGGGAAATCATCCTTAGGGCTGGCCTTGTTGAGATCCAGAAAATCCACGCGGCATCGGACCTTTCAGTTGGCCTTGGTGACCGTCACGATGTTGGAGAGCCAAGTCGGGTACTCAATCACTACGATGAAACCAACTCGGAGCATTTTCTCAATTTCTTCTTTAACTTGCAAGGACCACTCTGGCTTGATCTTGCGCGGCTTACATTTTGACGAGGCTTGGATTCGGGATCGGGGGAATTCGGTGCTCCACGATTGAGGGATCGAGTCTGGCATGTCTGATATGACCGGGCGAACACGTCAACATACTCCCGGAGGAGGTTTATCGGGGCTTCCTTTTACGCATCGGTGAAGAAAGCGCCCACTTGTGTCTCTTTAGGCTCTTGCGGCTGACCCCGGAGTTCACTTTGGTCATAACCTCTTGGCGGCTTGGGCCCGGTTGTCCTCTTGGTCAACTACACGCTCGAGAACTTCTTTAATGTATTGTTCGTTTAATGTATGCTGCTTCTTTATCAATTGAGTTATTAACGTCTTTTAAGTTGTTTGTTAACTTATCGGTTGTTAAAGTGGCAATGAGAGGATACTCAGAAAGGTCGAGACTTTTCATTACACAAGAACGGGAATACATGATTAGCTCTGACATTATAGTCCTCCCGTAAGGCCGTTGGATGACTCGGAAGGGGCCCGGACTCGACAGGAGCGGCTCAAGGGTTTGAGACCGGGTTTAGGGAGATGTGGGTGCGGGCCCGGCTTGTCTTCCAATTACACTTTGGCTTGCCCTTGGTCGGTGAAAGTTACCCAATTCTTCGGTGGCATTGCTTTGGATGCTTGAGGAGGGTGCGGGGATCGAGAGGCTTGGCTCCTGCTTGTCCCTATCATGGCGATCATCTTTGTTGTCGGAGCCCCGATCGATCAAGTTGGGCAACTCCATGACTTCTTCAAACGGACTACGTAGAAATTTGGTCAGCTGAGAGCGTCTTCTATGAATTACGGTTCCTTACGCTTTGGATTTCTTGTCTCGAATGTGGCCTCGGCGGCTGATCCGAACAACTTGTTTCCCATGGAGAGTACCAGAGTTGCTCCTCCAAGTGCAGGATTCCTTTGAATGTGTACTCATCTTTGGTGTGGTGGCGGTTGGTCCGAGTAGAGGCTGTGATGTCGAGGAACGCTCCCCTTATCGGATTAGCTTTGAGTCCTACGAAACGCTTGAGGTCCCGTGCTATTTGTTCCATTACATGCACGTAGTCTTAGTGTTGACTATTTCTGCTTCTTTCTCATCTTCATCGGTTCCATCGGTCCCATCGGTCTCGGTTCATCGGTTCATTGTCGGTCCCCTCGGTTACATTTGTCGGTTCCCTTGTTGGTCCCCTCGGTTCTGCTGTCGGTTCCCTTGTTGGTCCCCTCGGTTACTGTCGGTTCCCTTGGTGAAGTAATGAGCGAGGTCGAAGGCTGTAAGGTCGGAGGTTGGGTGTGCCGTCGGAGGTTCCCACTTTTGTGGGGCTGCTTGCCTTGGTGCGGGCGAGCCTTTTGTCTTCCTTGATGTCGGCGGTGTTGGCACGTAGCGAGCCCACTGGACCGTGGTGTGGTCCTTGACTTCAATAACTTGGTGCTTTGGCCTTGCGGCCTTTTGCCGAGCCCCGATCACAGGATGAAGTTCATGAGTTTCATCATCCTCGTGGCGGGAGGAATCGATCGTGAGACAGTGGAAGGTCCACGTTGCATATTTGGATCTTGGAGGTCTCGAGTGAATCCGATTAATGGCATGTCATCATTATGCTTGATTTCCAAGGCTGGAATGTCGTTGGTCTTTGGTCCCCTCGGTGGTGACAGCGTCGCCGTAGGCGTGGTTAGCTCGTTGCCTTGCATGAACTTGAGACGCGATGAAGGGTGGATGCCACGCCATTGATTTGATGCGGCCGGGGACGCCCCGGGATGGGCTGTGAAAGTGATTGGAATGTCCAACACTTGGAATTCGGTGGGGATCACCCGCTTGCCGAACCGAGATGTTAAGAGTAGCAACCAGAAGCGTACGGGAAGTAGAGTCATAGGCCTTGACGGTGTGGGTGAAGGCTTAAGATCTGTGGGCTTGATGTCAAGCGGAGTCCATCATCTTGGCGGGCAAGACATTCATTCCGGAACCTCCGTCTACCAACACGCGAGGAAGGCGACGCTCGTCCGAGTGGCTGTGATGTAAGCGGCTCATTGTGATCGGCCCCAAATTTTGGAAGGTCCCAAATGCGTGAAGGTGATAATGTTGCCATAGTGGATGTTACCAATCATCGAATGACTTCATGCGGGGTTGCGTCCACGGGGACCATGGTACGGGCCGGGCTTTCCTCTAGCTTGAGCTTGTGAGGATAAGAGGAGGTGAGCGAGAGACGAAAGGGAAATGTTTGCACAGTGCGCTTGGTAGTGAGGATCGGGTCCTCTTTCAAGGAACTTGCGTCTTCGGCTGGCCGGATTGCAATTACGGCTCCGTCGGCTTTTGGTGGCCTTAGGTGGTAATGCATGGATTTGACCCGATCGGGTTAGAACGGCGACATCGGAGTTTGGTCCCTTACGAGCAGTGCTCTGAGTTGAGCCATAGTTAGAGGAGGATTCCTCGTAGCATAGGGCCATGCGTCTTCCCTCAACTCATTGATTGTGGATGAATTCCGGGAGCTTCGGCGGCAGCGGATTACGTCCCGGGATGCGCTTAGGTGCCTCTGCGGGAGGTAGCCTACGATTTGACGTAGGCTGTTCGAATGTCGGTGCACAACGGTGATTACAGGCGAGCGTGCGTTGCGACCCTCGGGGAGGTTGGAGAGTTCTCGGCTCAAGCGAGCGGTCTCCTTGATTTCTTCACGGTATATCGCGTTCCTTTCCTTCTTCTTGAGCATACTCGGGCGATGCAGGTTGGAGTGCAGCGATACTCGTGGTTGGCTAGTTTTCCTCCACTGCAGGCCCCGGATCAACCTTCTTGCGGCGGAGCTGCGTCGAGTTAATGCTGCGTTTCTTCCCATGTGAGAATAGCCGGTGCTTCTTTGAAGCTGCGTGCGGCGGTCTAGGTAAACCTCCATCGGGGAGAGTTTTCTTCTCTGCTTTATCGAGTGGCGGGTATGTCGGAAGGTGAGTACGGCTTCCCGAACATCTGCCCATGTATTTGGTTCTTTGTCCCAGTTGATCGTTTACGTAAATGAAGGCATGAGCTGTGGAATTTCCACGAGTAGTTGCTCGAGGCAATTTCCATCCTCCTCTTGTTTTTAAATAGACCTTCCTCCCTGAGTTGGCCTTTCAATTTGAGTGCGGTAATGATCCGTTCCCATCCTCCCGGGACCCTTGGGAGTCCGGTTTTGTTGACTTCATGCCGGCTTGGAAGAGAATGGTTTCATCGTCTTCATCGTCGCTTTCCACGAGAGAACTTGCTTTCCTCGGGAAGGTAAGCGGCCCGGGATTCGTTCGCCGTGTCGTTCCATCTCCTAGGTCATCGGGACCGTTGACCACCCTTGGCGCGAGAGGGGTTGGATGAGAACAGACGGTAGTCAGGAAAGTTGCCATGGCCCGAAAACTGCTTGAGGTCGAATTGGTCTAGAGTGGCCTCTAGCTCTCTGTCGAAGGCACTGTGACACTTTAAGGGCTTGGTCCCTGTAGGTCTTTCGAGCTTGGTCTTCGTCCCAAAGACGACTTTCTTGAGCGGCTAGCTCCATGAGAGCTTTCCTTGCGAGACCTAGGCGAGTCTCCGTAGAGTGCGCATCGTCTGGCTAGTGTCCGAAGCCGTGATTACATTCAAATCGCCGAATGGCGGAACACTTGGATTACATTGACGAAGGAAGTCGGGTGGGACATTCCATGCGTCCTTCCTTAATCTCGATCACCAAGAAGTTTGCCCATATACGCTTGATTGACCCCTTTGACGGGGTATTGAATTCTGCAATGTTGACGGTCTCGTGATCTCGCTCGATCGCCAAGTCTATCAAAGCTAGCGATCGATTGGCGGGATGTGTACGAATCCGCGGGGCCGTGGCTGGGGAGCGAGGAATCGAGCGAAGCATGTTGATGCTTTGAGGTGGTCATTTCTGTGTCGGAAGGCGGCTACGCCTTGCGGGGAAGACTTTCACGAGATGTTTTCGGGGTGGGCTGGTGGAAGCGTTCCCGAGGTTGATCGACTTGTAGCGGGGTGAGGAGCTTGGTCTCCTTTCTTTGTTGCCCTTGGCCTTGGCGGCGCTTGAGGGTATAAGCTTGGCGACGGCACGGGCCGGTTGCAGCCCAGGGTGGTACTTGGAAGTAGGGATGAGCTACGAGCTCGCTTGGCGGTGCCTCGTTTACCATGAGCGAGGCGGTCATCGAGGTGACCTTGGTGTGGCGAGAATCGATAACAAGGACGGGGTCCTTGGCTTCATCGGGATACTGGAATAGATGATATTGACGAAGTCGTCGTCATTCACTTGATCGGAAGGGATTCCTCGTTGCGTGAATCACGTGCTTCCAATTGTCGGATAGGCATGCATGCTTGGACGTTGAGCTTGACAATTTCCATGGTATTGGAACCTTGGTCGTAGGTGACACGATCGGAAGGAGTTCCGTCCTCAAAGCGAGCATGTGAATGCGGAGGTACGCTGCGGAGTGCTGCCCGCGTCACTCGACTCCGGAGAGTCCGGATTCATCGTCATCGATCGCTCAATCCAGTGTAGGGACGTATTGCGTCGGGTTGCGTTCTTTGGAGCGGCTAGGAAAACATCATGCTCTTCGTTGGAGAAGAGGGGTGCGGCGGGTAGTTCCTCGTGGAGGACGTCCCATACAACTTCCATGCATTCATCACGAGAATGACGGTGCTTGTTGACCTTGATCACAAAAACCTCTTCACTTTGGCGGGGCCGAGAGTTTGTTTGGAGAATCTTTGACGAATCTCCGATTGGAGGCGGGGTTTATGTGCCGTATCATGGCGATATTCGGCGTTTCCTTCCAATGTCGCCTCCAAGTGTTGGAAACGACAGTTGAACTTGATGTATCGGGCTTTGCCGGGGTGCACTTTTGCTCGAGTACGTTTACATAGTTAGCATCTCCAGGACTACGAGGGATTCGATGAGATTTGCCCCGATAGTCCCTTGGTTGATTCGAAGGAGGTAACCCCGGTGCACGAGTGCGGACACGTTTGGCTCTTGTCTCGGCTTCGTTTCCTATGAGGAAGCTGTCCCCTCGGATGACTTCGAGATCTCCTGTCGGTTGATGACACTTGACGCACCGATGGAGAGTGGAAGCTATGGCCTTCATGTGGTGTAGCGAGGGCGTCCCAAAAGAGGCTGAACTCGGATGGAATGTCCATCACGTGGAATTTTCTTTGGCACCATTTGGGTTTCGAACCAAAGTTCGAGTCACTTGTCCCTGGAGATGGGGCAGAGACGAGTTGTCGTAGGCCTTGATAGTCCGAGTAGACGGTATCAAATGGCTTTCATGGATGCGGAGAGCTCGCATCATCTTTGAGAGGGAGGGACATTAACGGCTGACCCGTTATCTACCAATACTCCGGGAGTGATATGGTGTTGAGTTTGAGAGTGATGTACGAGCTTCGTTGTGCCCCCGAGGCGTCTCTCGGTAAGTCTTCATCACGCGAATGTGATCATGCTTTGCCATACGGGCGGGAGTCGTAGATCTCGTCTCTATCCGTAGAAGGAGAGTCATCCGGCCATCCGTTTCCTGTCTTCCTCTTGCGAGGTAAAGCCTTTCTTTGGAACCTCGGGAGTATGTTGAAAGGCTGCTGTGGCGGTTGCCGCCCTTAGTTAGCACATTGATCGAGTGCGATTGCCAGGCCGACCTTGATCTTCCTTTACCGGTCCGGGCTCGGAAAAGTGGACAAGTTGAATCTTAGGCTGATCCGCGGAGGGTTAGGCTTCTGCCGCAGTAAGACTACCAAGATCCGAGGTATTCCGATGTTCCAAGGTCTGAATTCTGGTTTTGGGCTTTTCGGCTTTCCCACCCCCTGTCTGCTCTAGAGCTGCATGGCCTGGAGGCAAAGAGGACTGGCCGGAGTGAGTACGATGCGTAATAGTCGAACCTCCCGGAGGGTTCTCCAAGTGTACCTACACTGGTATCTCCGGCTTCGTATCTTTCTCTCGATTCTTTGTTGAGAGGATTTCTTCTTCTCGTTTTCTCGGAGGATTGCTCCGGACAGTTTCTCGAGACTCGTACTCCCAGGCAGGCGGAGCAGTCACAAACATCGTAGGCGATGTGAACATTAGAGGAGGATCCAGCTGAGAGAGGTGGAGAAACGGGTTCTGTGGCACTCTTCTTGGGCACCCACTCAATGGAATTCACGCTGTTATTGTTCGGAAAGGGATTCCCGACTGTATTGGGCCCACGGGGGCGCTCTAACTTGCCTTCTTCTATCAAGTTCTGGATTTCGTATCGTAACCCCAAACAGTTGTCGTGGTATGGCCATGATGCGATGGAAGGCGCAGTATTTGCTCTTGTCCGCATTGGCTACGGGAACTTTGGGTTTGTAGTTGGCCACGGGCTTAAGGAGACCCTCCTTGATTAACCCTTCCAAAGATCTTGCTCGGTGGCATGTCCAACTTTTCAAGTGTACGGCAGTCGCTTCTCGAGTAGAATTGTTGCTTGGCGGGATTGGGTTTCATTACCCGATTGTCCCCCGATGGACGTAGTTGACGGACGTATCTTTCCCTTTGCGGGGGCCGGTGCGGGATTGAATGCGGCTGTTGAGCGGTATCTGTATGGCTGTGCAGTAGCCAACTTTTCCTTGAGATCCTTCTCGAACTGTGAGCCGGCATTGACCATGGCCCAGAGATCTGGGAAGAAATTGTGACTGATGAGAGTTCTGATGGACGGTCTCAAGCAAGACTTGAAGATCCGCATCTGTTCGTCTTTGGAGAGTGGCTCCATGATTTCGGAGAGTTTCCAGCTCCATCTCTTGTAGAATTCCCCAACACTTTCATCCGCTTTCTGCACAGGAACTGAAATGTTGAGGATACTTCGGCTTCTTCCTCTTTGACTGGTCGCCTACACACAAGAACACACGTCAACTAGGCCGGGGGTGACTCCGGCGAACCCCCTCCGGCGTGAGAATGAGGTTAGATGATCAAGGTGGTAGGGTTAACAATGGAAACTTAGAGAGAGAGTAGAGAGGGATAGACATACCATGCAAATTACACTATTCACCTTTTATATACCCCCAAGCCCCCATGTGCCTTGCACATGGGGGGACACTTGTCAATCATCCAAGGAAGGACTCCCAACTAACCTCAAGTTAGTGGGATTTCACTATTCATCTTGTCACATCAATCATCCATCATCAATATTTTAGGGTTAGAGATGCAGGCGACAATCGAAATGGTGTCCTGGTAACGCTCAGGGACCCATGTCGGATTGGCGACAATCCAAGAAAAGGGGGCGACATCCTGAATGTCGCCCTAAACCAGATATTCCGCAGAAAACGTACTCCCCTTATACCCACATTCATAAGGTCTGCCACGGCTCAGTCATGTTTCTCGCATGGCCCTATTGCTCGCAAGACCGTACCCTCATGCGCCTTCTTACATTTGCCTCATTTTAGTCTGCGTTGCCCACTCCGTTAATGTCGCTCCCTCATCATTAATGTCGCATGCTGCCAGAATCCTCTTATATGGCCTAAGTATAGTGGATCGGCCTATTACAAGCTAATGGGCTCGATCCCTAGTACTTTGGGCCCAATCCATTTAATACGATCGCATCAATACTATAGATTGCAAGGCCTATTTATGCCACTTGTTTTAACTAGGGAGGAGGAGGAGGAGTTCCAAGCAAATGGAATCCGGGAGCGATGATGGAACATAGTAGGTACTCATGTAAGTATGTGTTTTGTTTCCTAGGGGCGTAACTGATACTTATGTTGTCCTTATTTCTAAATGTGGTCAGCCTATTCCAGTTTCTGATTTTAGACCAATTTCGATGGATGATGTTATGTGTCCGTTACTCTATTTTGGTGAATAACCCCCCACCCCCCTGCCCTCCCACCCCTAACCCCCTCCCCCGTCGGATAAAAAAATTTAATCATTTTAACTTTTTCCCCACCCCTGCCCCTCCCCACCCCACTTCCCCCTGATCGCGTTAAAAAAAATTAATCATTTTAAATTTAGTTTTAACAACTCCCCACCCCACTCACCACTAACACCCCCAACCCCCACCCACCATCGGGTAAAAAAAAAATAATTTATTTTGAAAATTATTTTTTCTAGCCGAGTAATTCAAAAAAAAAAAGAGTTGAGATTATCGGGTTATCCGACTCCACCCGCCTCATTTGACCCGTATGTGTTGGAACATAATTATTCCATAAACCAAAACCGTCTCATATCTAGATTAAGAAAGAGAAGAAGATGAAGGTGGAAGCGGAAGCGTGTACCTGAAGAATCCATGATTGTGTTCTTGATACTTGTTCTTGAATGAAGGAGAGAGTAGGGAAGAAAGTACTTCTAAATGATTGTGCCCACACTAGTTCTTCTTTGATGAATGAAGAATGATTTATGACTGAATTGTGATGAATGTTAAGTGTCTCAAATGGGCTGATGGATAGCCTATATATAGATTGAGAAGTGGCACTCATTTAGGGACTACACCCTTTCACAAAGTTGGTGATGAGAAGTTACTATTATGCCCATCATTTAATGGTACTTTCACCTAATGGAATTCTACATATTTTGTATATACTTTAATATTATTAAATGATTATAACATATGGAATACAATAACACATATTATTTAATCCATGTTCTAACAATCTCCCACTTTGATTAATATTAATATGTATCTTTAACTAAATAAATTCCTTAAATCATTTATAATATGAATGACAATCCTTATGTGCACTTTTATTGTCATCCAATTCAATCTCGTCCATTAGTCTTATAAGTATAGGGACTAAAGGGACAATCATTGTAATTGATTCACAACTAAACCCATATTAATCACATATATATATTCAACTAAATGACATAGATTAAGTATAGATATGTAGCATGAAATATTAATGAATATGTATATATATTATCCAACTAGTCCTACTTAATCAAATGAGATCAATATAAATAAAAACAACATAAAGAAATAGAAAACAACGCAAACTTCCACTGATTTAAGCATTATCAAAAGTCATTACACCCATCTGAGCAACATGCTCGTGAAATACTAGAGGAGATAATGCCTTAGTAAATGGATCCGCTAACATGGAATTTGTCCCTATAAGTTGTATATCTATTTGTTCATTTTGTACTCTTTCTCTTACAACAAGAAACTTAATATCTATATGTTTAGATTTAGATGAACTCTTGTTGTTGTTGGAGTACAAAACTGCTGCCCGATTGTCACAATACAACTTGAGAGGTCTCTCAACATTCTTGACAATTCGCAGTCCTTCTATGAATTTTCGCAGCCATATAGCTTGATTGGATGCCTCGTAGCAAGCAACAAATTCGGCTTCCATGGTGGAAGTAGTTACTAATGTTTGCTTGGCACTTCTCCAAGATATCGCTCCACTTGCCGATGTGAAAACGTAACCCGATGTCGATTTGTGACTATCTTGGCATCCAGCAAAATCGGAATCAGAATAACCAACGATCTCAAGATGATCCGACTTTGTATATGTAAGCATGTAGTTCTTTGTGTTTTGTAAATATCTCATCACTCTCTTGGCTGCAACCCAATGTTCTCTTCCCGGATTGCTTTGGTATCGTCCAAGCATGCCAATAATAAAGGTAAGATCTGGACGAGTACAGACTTGTGCATACATTAAGCTTCCTACTGCCGATGCATAAGGGATATTTTCCATATACTTGGATTCAAGATTATTTTTAGGACATTGCTTTAAACTGAACTTATCTCCCTTAGAGATCGGGGTGTCATGTGGCTTACAATTTTCCATGCTAAACCTTTGTAATACCTTCTCTATATAGCTCTTTTGTGATAATCCTAAAATATCTCGTGAACGATCACGATGTATTTGGATTCCTAATACAAAAGAAGCTTCACCAAGATCTTTCATCTCAAATTTGTTTGAGAGAAATTTCTTAGTTTCCTTAAGAAGTTCTTTATCATTACTAGCAAGTAAAATGTCATCCACATATAAGACCAAAAATATAAATCTACTCCCACTGAACTTATGGTACACACAATCTTCACCAAGATTCATTTCAAAACCAAATGAAAGAATAACTTGATTAAATTTTAAGTACCATTGACGAGATGCTTGCTTAAGCCCATAAATGGATTTCTTAAGTTTACAAACTAGTTTATTAGTTTGATCCAAATCAGTCACCATTTCTGGTTTCTTCATACAGATAGTTTCCTCAATGTCGCCATTGAGAAAAGCTGTCTTTACATCCATTTGATGAAACTCAAGATCAAAATGTGCTACTAATGCCATAATGATCCTAAAAGCATTTTTAGAGGATACCGGTGAAAATGTTTCTTTGTAATCAATGCCTTCTTTTTTAGTAAACCCTTTAGCGACAAGACGAGCCTTATGTCTTTCCACATTACCTTGTGAATTCCTTTTGGTCTTAAAGACCCATTTACACCCAATGAGTTTCACATTCTTAGGTAATGGGACAAGATCCCAAACGTCATTATCATTCATGGATTTTAACTCTTCATTTATGACATCAATCCAATTATGAGAATTTGGACCACTAATGGCTTCATGGAAGGTGATTGGTTCATCTCCCACTAGACCTAACGGTTCCTCATTCTCGGCAAGATACACATCATAATAATCCGGTATAGCACTCCTTCTTGCTCTATTAGATCTTCTTAAAGGCACCGGTTCATCTTGATTTTGAGGTTGTTGAATTTCCTCATCAACATTTTCATGTTGTTCATTAATAGGAGAATTAACGTCATTTTGAATATTATGTTCCTGTCGAATTTCAGGCATAAGTGCTTGATTTTCGATAGGAACTATAGGAAGAGGTACGTAAACAAATTCCTCCTCTAACTCTTCAAATTCAAAATCACTATTCAAAATTTCCCCTCTAAATTCAATATCCTCAAAGAACCTAGCATTTTCTGTCTCGAAAAAGGTTCTAGTCTTTGGGTCATAGAATTTATATCCCCTAGATCTTTGAGAATATCCTACAAAATAACTACTAACGGTCTTAGCGTCCAACTTTCCTTCGTTAGGTCTATAAGGCCTAGCTTCGGCTGGACAACCACAAACATGAAGATGATTTAGGGACAGTTTCTTGCCTGTCCATAATTCATAAGGGATTTTGTCAGTAGCTTTTGAAGGAGCTCGATTAAGTAGGTAGGTTGCGGTTTTCAAAGCATCGCCCCATAATGAGTGAGGTAAAGAAGTACAAGAAACCATACTTCTTACCATATCCTTAAGGGTTCTATTACGTCTCTCGGCTACACCATTAATGCTAGGTGTCCCCGACATGGTGTAGTGAGGGACAATCCCACACTCTTCCAAATAGCGAGCAAAAGGACCTGGACGTTGTTCTCCCGAACCGTCATTTCGACCGTAGTATTCACCATCACGATCGGATCTAACGTTCTTAATAGTCTTTTCAAGCTGATTTTCAACTTCGGCTTTAAAAGACTTGAAAACCTCCAATGATTGAGACTTTTCATGAAGCAAATAAATGTATCCATAACGTGAGAAGTCATCTATGAACGTAATGAAATATGTTTGTCCGTTCCATGAAGGGGTAGAGAACGAACCACATATACCCGTATGAATCAGTTCTAAGACTTTTGTAGCTCTCAAGGATTCTTTATTTTGTTGCTGTTTGTAAATTTTTCCTTAAGGCATTCAATACAAAAGTTATTTTCCGGATTATCAAGCTTTTGTAATATTCCCTCGGACACAAGCTTGTCAATTCTCCTTTTAGAGATATGACCCAAACGCCTATGCCACAAGGTATAAAAAATTTTACTTGAAAACTTTCGTTTTATGCCTCTAGAGTTAGTTTTATTATTATGGGACTCATTTAATGAATTTACTGTGCCAAGTAAATATAGATTATCA
Source organism: Adenophora triphylla var. japonica (assembly GCA_022495995.1). Taxonomy (NCBI): domain Eukaryota; kingdom Viridiplantae; phylum Streptophyta; class Magnoliopsida; order Asterales; family Campanulaceae; genus Adenophora; species Adenophora triphylla. The sequence continues at coordinate 483,328 of JAFEMH010000787.1, forward strand.
ATATAAGATAAAGAACTAGTACCAAAGAGCTTTGAATTGAAAAACAAATTGCATTTATTATTACCAAAGATACAGGAATAACCTTCCCGATCTAAGGTAGTGATAGAAATCAAATTCCGTCTAAAAGACGGTATAATAAATACATTATTCAAAACTAAAAAATATCTGGTACTAAGAGATAATCTAAAAGTCCCTATGCCCTCCACCTCTACCGGCTTTCCAGCTCCCATGTAGATATATCTTTCATCTTCATTTGGCGTTCGGTAGTTCAGGCAACCCTGCATACATGAACTTATGTGAGTGGTTGCACCAGAATCTAACTACCATGTATACGAATGAATTGAAACTAAATTTGCCTCAGTACAAACAAAGCTAAATGACATACCTTTCTTAATTCGCCATTGGTGATATTTAGGGCAGTCTTTCTTCATGTGAGTAAGGTCCTTGCAAAAGAAGCATTTCTTCAGCTTTTGATCATTTGATGATCCCTTAGGCTTCTTTGTTGCAACCGCAATCTCCTTACCTTTTCTCTTTGTCCCACGAGAAGAGGTAGATGCATAATGAGCACTTTCGGGTTTAGTTTGTTTCAATCTATCCTCTTCCTCTGTCACATGTGAAATTAATCCATTGATGTTCCACTTGTCCTTTTGACAGTTATAGGTCGTTTCAAAATGACCAAATTGATGAGAAAGAGAAATTAAAGCCAAATGCACAAGCAAGTCTTCCGAAAGGTCCAACTTGAGTGCCTTTAATTTAGAAGATAGGTGAAACATTTCCATTATATATTCCCTTAAGCTTCCGGTGCCCTTGTACCTCGTGGAAACAAGCTTCCTTAAGGTAGCACTTGTTTCCGACTTTTCGCTTTTAGCAAAGCGTTCTTCTAGGGCATCCAAGAAACCTTTAGCTCCAACATCCTCGGAGACACTGTTCAGAAATGTCTCCAGGACTGCGTTTTTCATTATGCTTAGGCTTACGCGATCAGAACGCTTCCACCTCTCTAGACTTGAGCGGTCTTCCGCAGTGCTCTTGTCAGTTAAAGGGGCGGGAGCTTGTTCTCTTAATGCGAGATCAAGGTCTAAACAGCCTAAGACCATTGTAATCTTGTTTTTCCATATTTTAAAATTAGTCCCAGTAAGCAAAGGTATAGAGTTTAAGGCAGTAGTAACAGATGAAGCACTTATCAAATCTGAAGCAAAAGAACAAGAATGAAACAAAACATATATAAGAATCCACACAATGATTAATTATATCAAATGAATTCCATCAAAATAAAAGATAATCAATCATGACATCAAGACTAATCTTTGGATTGCGAATTGACTCACAATTTGATTTATCTTAGGGTAAACAAATAACTTAAACAATACATTTTAAATACTTGCCTTCCTTTGGGCCGGTTCAAGTATAAAAAATGTCCTAAAGTTTAAGATACTTGTTACCCGGTAATAAAGAATACAAACAATTCATTTTAAACACCCGCCTTCCTTTGGGATGGTACAAAGTATTTAAAATAACCAAATTTTTTTTATTCAATTATTACCCTATGAATGCAAATACTTAGTCAACAACAAGGTCTCCTTTGGGAAACAAGCATGTTATCACATATCAATAAGAACATTCATCACTTTAACAAATTTGTATTTAAATAACGTAAATTATTTTGGCAACAATATTATTTAAACAATGAATAAATTTGTTTAAGCATATAATTAATCATGCTTTATGACACAAATTAATGTATACTTTTACTCAAATAATGAATGAAAATTGATCAAAATAGCAAAAGATTGAAATTTTTGAAAATCTGGCCTAAATAAGTCTTGCTCGGCCGAGTCAAGGAAAGTGCTCGGCCGAGCAAAAGATTCTAGAGAACATCCCTATTGGCTCCCTTACGCTCGGCCGAGTCCTTAGGGGTGCTCGGCCGAGTCCTTATGGGTGCTCGGCCGAGCACTATCCTTGACTCGGCCGAGCATCATGACCGTTGGATGCCGCCTTTTCAATTAATTTCAAACGTTGTGCTGATACAAATGGGGTGCTCGGCCGAGTCAAGGGAGGTGCTCGGCCGAGCAGACCCTGAATGTCAAATTTTCCAGATTTTGACTATCAATCCTTAATTTAATGGTGAATAGATATTCAACCAAAGCAAGTATATCCACATACTCACAACACATTTTTAAATGCGTGGCTATGCATTTGAACAAACTCACAATGCATCAAATGATGGTGGCTATGTTCAAAATTTGGATAATCTTACATTAAGAATTGAAAGCCTTATGAGTAAAATCAAAATTTTACAATTTAGAATTTAACACAATACTCTATAAACTGAATAATTAGAGTATCATAACACATTCAAGAACTCATGATAAACATGAAATCTTTTCAAGAATTTAAAATCATAATAAAACATGAATGTTTTTTCAAAATACTCAAACTTGATCTAGAATATGAGTAGGCTCTGATACCAATTGTTGGAACATAATTATTCCATAAACCAAAACCGTCTCATATCTAGATTAAGAAAGAGAAGAAGATGAAGGCGGAAGCGTGTACCTGAAGAATCCATGATTGTGTTCTTGATACTTGTTCTTGAATGAAGGAGAGAGTAGGGAAAAAAGTACTTCTAAATGATTGTGCCCACACTAGTTCTTCTTTGATGAATGAAGAATGATTTATGACTGAATTGTGATGAATGTTAAGTGTCTCAAATGGGCTGATGGATAGCCTATATATAGATTGAGAAGGGGCACTCATTTAGGGACTACACCCTTTCACAAAGTTGGTGGTGAGAAGTTACCATTATGCCCATCATTTAATGGTACTTTCACCTAATGGAATTCTACATATTTTGTCTATACTTTAACATTATTAAATGTAACATATGGAATTCAATGACACATATTATTTAATCCATGTTCTAACAGTATGTTAAATGGGTTGTAACAAGTATTACAAGTCCTAACCCGTTACCCGCTTCAATCCGTTACCCGCTTAAACCCGGCTCAATCCAACCCAACCGATTGCCAGGTCTACTTGTTTGCAATGGTATTACATGCTCTGTGGAAAAGGAGAAATGGTCGGATTTGGAGGTAATCAACGATGCCACCGGATGTAATTGTAGAAAATGATCTTGCTGAATGGAATTCAGCCAAGGTTCAAATATATCCTACCTCACCACAAATAACATTCGCTGTATCATTTTCGCATGTCCAAATATTAACTGGATTTGGGCAGTTATAAGAGATGAAAATGGAGACTTATGGTTGCTAGAGCAATGAGCAAGCCTGGTACTATGCGTGTGGGCAGTTATCTTTGACAATTATCGGTAGTCTGCTGCCCCCAAAAAGCTCGAGCACTCCCTTCTCAGTCGTGATGGACCCAATCCTCCAGACTCTAGTCTCCAACACTCCAGACTCCTGTTTCTGAACAGACTTCAAGTCTCCAGACTCCAGTCTCCGAGTCTTCAGACTCCAAGTTTCCAGACTCTAGTCCAGACTCCAAGTCTCCCAGACTCCCGTCCTCTAGACTCCAGCCTCCCTTTAGGCTTCTAGTCTTCCGGACTCCAACCTCCAGGCTTTAAGCCGATCTACTAAAATTATACTCCTCAATTCGACCATAAATAATCATCACTCGTAGTAGGGGGCTACTGATGAACCCTGACTTTTACATCTATTTATACATACACATATACACTGTATAGTACACACAAATATATCACATATATATTTATATCAAATACATACAGTGGGACCTCCAAAATATTACATACATACTTACTCCTACTATATATAACCCTCCTTTACAAGAACAAAGTAAGTGATGCTCTCCCTCTCTCTACAATACTCTCTCTATAGCTCTCATATACAATTTACTCTTATATACACATACTGATTATTACACCCGAGGGTTATAGCGGGGTAACCCTCAGCACCCCTAACGATGCTATTTTGCATATCTAAGCCAAGGTTTGGTGCTCTTTTTGCAACCTTTGCCACCCCTTTACGGGCTGATTTTCATGGCGTCGTCAGAATCCATTGACGAAGACATAAAGCTCAATGTTGATCTTAAAGCAGGGGCAACGAGGTGTGGAAGGGCTATGCCATGGTAGGGTGATGGATAAAATTTCCACTGTGTAATAAAAACCTTGCAAGTGTACAAGTCACCGAAGTAGCAACGTACAATAGTAAGGGTCGAACCACAGAGACTCGTGTGATTTAACAAGTAAATTTAATTAATGCTAAAAGTAACAAAATGGGGTTTTTGATTTGGATTTATTAACTAAAATATTAAAGCAAGAAATTAACTATTTAATTCAAGAAAACAAGAAAGCAATAAACTAGGATTTAATCAGATCAAAGGAATTCACGGATTGGATTTCATATTCATCTTCATTCTATACTAGATTTATCATGATAAAATTAACAATCTTGTTCAAAGATTCGTTCACTTAATTTAAGGGTTGGGACGTTCGATGTGCGGATTGCAACCCTCTTATTTCTCTCCTATTGTAGATTCCGCTAGGTCAAAACAATAATCAAGAAATTCATTAAGAACAATGAGAACATATGAATCTAGATTCTCTTGTATTCCGCTAGGTCAACAATCAAATCCAATTGATGAAATAGTGGCCTAAATTATGAACAATCCACGCTAGTGCAACGATTCAAAACCTAACAATTAAAGGTTAAAATAGAATTAAAACCTAAAATTGAATTTAGATATCTCATCAAACATGAACAAGAAAGTTTTGGAAAATTATACTAGCATAGAAATCCGACGAATATTACATCCAATCTATGAAAAGGAATTTAGCTACTCATAATAAAAATTACAAAAATAAAATAAAACATAAACCTGAATTGAAACGGAGACGGAGGAAGTAATTTTGTTCTTCTCTATTTTGCACATTGCACAGTACCACGGCATGAATCAATAATACAAAATCCTCCTCTTTTATAATGCCACAGCTTGAATCAAAAAAAAAAATACCCTAGGCTGCAAACGTTGGATGACCATTAAACAAGGCCCATTACCAAGCCCAATTCGCCCCTAAGCCCGACTCGTGAAAACGAGTCGTTCCACTTTTGCCAACTCGTTCTGATAAAAAAAAAAAAACACCAACAGCTTTGTCTTGTAATGTTTGCCTTGGCCAGTGCATTCCTTAGCGCCACACTCGGCCAACAGCCATTTCTTGGCCCAACATAACTAATCATGGCCGGCCACTTCCTGCAACTTCAGCCTTGGTAGTAGTAACAATAAATATTCGTTTCGTTCCGCCATTTTGCCGTCGCACTTTGACCACTATAATGAATTCTGTTGCACTTCGATCTTTGGACTTTTATTTTTCATTTTATCCCAGGAATTTTTATAAATTAAATTCGTCCGAAAATTCCATATTCCCAGTTTAGTCCCTGAATTTTCCAATAATTCCAATTTAGTCCTTGAAGCTCCAAATGTCAGTTTTTGTCCCAGATTTCAGCATTATTGCACATCAGCCCCTGAACTATCAAAACACTAACAAAATACATTAAATTCTCAAGGTTTCGAACAGAAAATAAGCTTAGGAACATATCTTTTGGATGGGTAAAACCACATCCATCAAATACCCCCAAACTTACCTTTTGCTCGTCCCCGAGTAAAACAAAACTAAACAAAAGAGAAAACTATTCTAACAAATAAAAACGATAAACACAAACTATTTTTTTTTTTTTTTTGATATGTTCTCAATATATACAAAGTTGCCGGCCAAGCAAGTCTCAGATTCTCACGTAAATGTACTACACAAGTGCCAATAAGAAAATGCAATTACAATTACATTAATGCATCTAACCCACAATTTTCCACCTCGGCCTGAATAATGAATGAAATATGGGAGATCATGATCACTAAGATAAGATTGTTTATGGGATCACTATCACATGCTCTAAATCACAGATTACAATACAATTATATACACAAGGATACTCATATGCATGATTACACACTTGTCAACCCGATTACTCAATATTGAACAAAAGTATGGCTCAAAGTTAAGTCCACAACAAATGTGGGGCTAGGCTCACGGGTACAAATGAAGGAGTAGACATACAAACACAAGAATGTGAAATTAAAAACCTTCCATTGCAATACTTCTTCCCGAATTTTAACTTTTCCGCTCACCTTTGTTTCCCCAATGCTTCAACCCCCAAACTAGAACTTTGTTCATAATTTATTTATACACTTGGGGTTGAGAGCATTCCCTCACTCAAAATAGGTCACTAATCAAATATACTTCACAACATTAGGGGGCAAAATTTTTTTTTTTTTTTTTTTTATTATTTTTTTTTTTCTTTCTTTTTTTTTTTTTTTTTTTTTTTTTTTTTTTATTATTTCTTTATTTTTTATTATTTTTTTCTTTCTTTTTTTTTTTTTTTTTTTTTTTTTTTTTTTTTATTATTTCTTGCCCCCTTTTTTTTTTACAATACATATCCACTTCACAATTTTTGTCCTTCCTCACTCATTCCCATAATTTCCCTATGTAACCCCCAAACTGATCGTTTCTAATTCCACATTCTTTCAAAGGTGGGATAAACCTATTCTAGGTGTCAAGGGTTAGGGATTAGGCATCAAATGAAGGCGAATGGTGGTCTAGATGTTCCATTCTTTCTAACCGGCTCAAAAGGGATCAAGTGACAATTTATATATATAGTGACGAGAAAGTCAAAGGCTTACAAGAGGGTTGTCAAAGAAAGATAAGCCATAAATACCAAGTAATCTATTGATTTGTTATTGACAAGCATGCAATCATGTTCTAGGACCCCCGAGAATGTCAAAGTGAACCCATAAAGAACACCTAAATTAATAACCATGATCAAGAAATAAGATGGAAGTGAATGGTGGTGCAATTGTGTTTTACATGTATTAATGCAATTCTAATTAACATATACAAATTGGCACAAGCTAGCAAAACTCAATCAAAATCCCTCAAATCATCACGGACGTTGGCCAACTTCCAAACATATAATGAGAACAAAATTTTTAAATTTTTCTATTTTTTTGGAGGGTGACACTATATACACTCCCCTATAAACCCACAAACTCGGAGAGATATCTACCCCCAAACTCAAAACATGCTATGTCCTCATAGCAAAGAGAACAAAAACATGCCTCGGGTTCAAAGGAGGATATGACACACAAAGCAAATAAATAAAGCAATAAAATTGTACCTACTTGGGTTGCCTCCCAATTAGCGCATTTGTTTAAGGTCGTTAGCCCGACCATTGCTCCCAACTAAATGGGATTTGATGTGACCGCATTAATTTTGGCCTTGGCTTTCCTTCCCTTGGCCCACTTCGCACATTCTCGGGCACAAATGCCCACAACTTTCCACAAAAATTCACCCTTTGTTATAAGCTCGGGTGGGGCCCAAGAAACTTTTCGAACCTTTTTCTTGCTCTTTTTCTTTTTCTTCAATTTCTTTTTCTTGGGGACCTCTCCCCCAAACTCATTTGGTGCCTTATTCTTATCACAATCAAGCACCTCCTTTTCCTTCACATCATTGCAAGCATCCTGCACATTCATCTTGACAGACAAAGCATCAGAAATATCAAGAGAGCAACACTCTTCCATTTTATCACATGAATCAATATAGGTAGACTTGAGTGGAAAGAAAGATTTCAATGGGGACACCGACCCCTTTTGGGATCGGTCTAGGGGGTGATACGGGCCATCACAAGAACCAAGATTGTCGGCCTTATTTTTCACGGCACACAAGTGGGAACCCGCACTATCCCTAGATTTCTCACCGTCATTTGGCACAACTTCACAATTATCAACATAAGAACACACCTCTCTATCCTCACTCGGATGTTTCATGGCATCAAACACAGAAATTTCAATTTTCTCACCCGCCACTGTCATAGATAGTTTGCCATTCTTCACATTAATAATGGTGTTGGTCGTCGCCATGAAGGGTCTCCCAAGTAATATGGGTGAATCCCGGCGACTTCCTTCACCTCTTGGCATTTCAAGCACAACGAAATCAACAGGCACAATGAATGAATTTACTTGAACTAAAACATCCTCCACAATGCCCACAGGTCTTTTAATGGACCGATCCGCAAGTTGTAGGGCCATTGTGGTGGGTTTCAATTCGGGTAAACCCAACTCCTCATATAAATAATATGGCAACAAATTAATGCTGGCCCCAAGATCCAACATCGCTTTTACCCCCTTTGACTCCCCCATAGTAATAGATATCAGAAAACTTCCGGGGTCTTTTAATTTGGGTGGAAGACAATGTTGCACCACTGCGCTAGCATTTTCACTCATCACTATTCTCTCATCTGTCCCATACCTATGTTTCTTGGAATTTAATTCTTTGAAAAATTTGGAATAAGCAGGAATATTTTTTATCACATTGAGTAAAGGGATATTGATGTTCACCTTAGAAAACATGTTCATCAATTCCGACATCTGCTTATCCAATTTATGTTTTAAAATCCTTCCAGGAAACGGTACGGGAGGTACATATGGCATGGGGGTTGGAGAATTAACTTTAGAATTTTCTCCCATGTCACTTGTACTCTTATCACAACCAACTTCATTTTTATCCACATTAGCATTATTTTCTACAACAGGAGGGGGAGAAGAAGATGAAGGAGATATTACCTCACTACCTACCTGTTTGCCACTTCGGAGAGTGATAATGGCATTTGCTTGATGAGGTTGGCTAGGAAATGTCCCGGCCTTATGACTTTGTAGGGCGGTAGCTAGTTGCCCAATTTGGGTCTCCAACTTCTGAATGGCAGCTTCATGGTTCTTGGAAGCTTGTTGATTTTCCGCCCTCAATTGATTATTTTCAGCTTGCAATTTTTTCATGGCCACTTCCCACGGTTCCCTTTTATGCTCATACTGTACCGGTGGAGGTTGAGGATGGAGAGGCTTATTTTGTTCTTGATTGCCTCCCCATGAAAAATTTGGGTGTTGCCTCCACCCCGGGTTGTATGTGTTTGAAAAAGGATTGTTGTTTTGAGGGAACCGCTGCCCAAATCCTTGCATTGCATGTGCCTGTTCAGGGTTAAACAGCAAACCACTTTGACACACATTAGTAGCATGAGTGTTAGGACCACAATTAGCACAAAAATCATTTACAAGATGAGCAGTAGAAGGCATAGCAGAAGAAGCATTTTGTAAAGCTAACTTATCAAATCTTTGGTTCAGTAGTGCAAACTGCTTAGCCCACTCATTGTTTAGCCCTACCTCATTCACTCCTCTTGTTGCCCCCCTAGATCCCTTTTGTTGAGAGTTTGCACTCAACATCTCAAATAGTTCTTGACATTGTTGGACAGTCTTTGTCCCCAAACTACCTCCTGCTGCATTATCAACCATGGATTGGTATTCAGGGGATAAAGCCCCATAGAAAGTTTGATGCAGCATAGAAGCAGGGAAGTTATGGTGGGGGCACTGAATTTGCAACATTTTAAACCTATCCCATGCATCGTGGAAGGCTTCCCCCGCTTCCTGAGCAAATCCCATAATTTTAACCCTAAAATTTGTCAATGCATCATAAGGGTAAAACTTAGTGAGAAAAACATCATGTAAAGCATCCCAAGTAGCGATGCTACTGGGAGGAAGTAATAATAGCCAAGTTTTGGCTTTGTCTTTTAATGCATAAGGGAAGCACTTCAGTCTCAAGTGCTCCGAGGTGACACCCTGTTTTGTAGGGAACCCACTCAAGGTAGACATAAATTCTCTCAAAAACGCTAACGCATCCTCACCGGCAAGGCCATAAAAATTAGGAATCATGTTAAAATATTGGCCTTTGATCTCATAAGCTAGTGCTGCATCGGGCAACACTATGCACGACACCGATGTGTCGACTCTTGGCCTAGCAAAGGCATTCATGACTTGATCCGCCATCACAAAATTAAATTCTTCTTCTTCCTCGGTGGAAGAAGTTTCCAACTCACTTAATTCTTCTTCTGTCCCGGTGACAGAAGTGTCAGATTCAGTTTCACTCACTTGAGTAGAGGGAATGCCTCTCTCAATTCTGTCTATATCGTCGTTCAAAGGAACCAAATTAGGATCCAATGACCGGCGACCAAACATGCACCGATTAAATTAACTTGTTAAAAATCACAACAAGTCCCCGGCAACGGCGCCAAAAACTTGATGGATAAAATTTCCACTGTGTAATAAAAACCTTGCAAGTGTACAAGTCACCGAAGTAGCAACGTACAATAGTAAGGGTCGAACCACAGAGACTCGTGTGATTTAACAAGTAAATTTAATTAATGCTAAAAGTAACAAAATGGGGTTTTTGATTTGGATTTATTAACTAAAATATTAAAGCAAGAAATTAACTATTTAATTCAAGAAAACAAGAAAGCAATAAACTAGGATTTAATCAGATCAAAGGAATTCACGGATTGGATTTCATATTCATCTTCATTCTATACTAGATTTATCATGATAAAATTAACAATCTTGTTCAAAGATTCGTTCACTTAATTTAAGGGTTGGGACGTTCGATGTGCGGATTGCAACCCTCTTATTTCTCTCCTATTGTAGATTCCGCTAGGTCAAAACAATAATCAAGAAATTCATTAAGAACAATGAGAACATATGAATCTAGATTCTCTTGTATTCCGCTAGGTCAACAATCAAATCCAATTGATGAAATAGTGGCCTAAATTATGAACAATCCACGCTAGTGCAACGATTCAAAACCTAACAATTAAAGGTTAAAATAGAATTAAAACCTAAAATTGAATTTAGATATCTCATCAAACATGAACAAGAAAGTTTTGGAAAATTATACTAGCATAGAAATCCGACGAATATTACATCCAATCCATGAAAAGGAATTTAGCTACTCATAATAAAAATTACAAAAATAAAATAAAACATAAACCTGAATTGAAACGGAGACGGAGGAAGTAATTTTGTTCTTCTCTATTTTGCACATTGCACAGTACCACGGCATGAATCAATAATACAAAATCCTCCTCTTTTATAATGCCACAGCTTGAATCAAAAAAAAAAATACCCTAGGCTGCAAACGTTGGATGACCATTAAACAAGGCCCATTACCAAGCCCAATTCGCCCCTAAGCCCGACTCGTGAAAACGAGTCGTTCCACTTTTGCCAACTCGTTCTGATAAAAAAAAAAAAACACCAACAGCTTTGTCTTGTAATGTTTGCCTTGGCCAGTGCATTCCTTAGCGCCACACTCGGCCAACAGCCATTTCTTGGCCCAACATAACTAATCATGGCCGGCCACTTCCTGCAACTTCAGCCTTGGTAGTAGTAACAATAAATATTCGTTTCGTTCCGCCATTTTGCCGTCGCACTTTGACCACTATAATGAATTCTGTTGCACTTCGATCTTTGGACTTTTATTTTTCATTTTATCCCAGGAATTTTTATAAATTAAATTCGTCCGAAAATTCCATATTCCCAGTTTAGTCCCTGAATTTTCCAATAATTCCAATTTAGTCCTTGAAGCTCCAAATGTCAGTTTTTGTCCCAGATTTCAGCATTATTGCACATCAGCCCCTGAACTATCAAAACACTAACAAAATACATTAAATTCTCAAGGTTTCGAACAGAAAATAAGCTTAGGAACATATCTTTTGGATGGGTAAAACCACATCCATCATAGGGCGGCGCCGAGGGAGGAGATGAGTGGGGTAAAGAGAAGAAGGATGGGAATGGGCGGGGTTAGGATGGGATCTGGGAGTGGGAGTGACGAGAGAGATGAAGGAGATATAAATTAATTTTTTGTTCACCCTCCTTATTTTTAGAATATGCCATTAAGCCCATTAAAAGATGGTGACAACTCCAAGATAACCAATCTTTTAGTCACATGTTCGGCACATGGGCATATAAGTATTTTAACGAATTTCGTCAAAAAAATCTTATCTGACAAAAAAATTACATATAAATCCCTGATATGGCAAAAAAAATAAAAAAATTATTAGGCCCCTTATAGAAAACCCCAATGATTTAAGATTCTAAATTGTCATTAGCCCTTTTAGTCTATCTCGGAGATCAAAAAATTTTGCACAAGAATTTAAGAAAAAATATGAGAGAGAATTAGTGTGAGTAGGTGTTTTTGAGTATGAAAATTAAAATATGAGAGAAAATGAGTTGGATATATAGTAATTTGATTAGTGTTATAAGTATAAAAGTAAAGTATTAAAGATAATGAGGAAAGGATTAATATAAAAACTTTGCTACTTTTTGCAGTCTTCATTGATATAGAACGGACGAAAAAGAAAATAATGTTTCACTAACGTGAGACAGAGAGAGTATTGCATATTCAAATAAGGAAACTATGTTAATGCAATTTTATGATGGTAACAATTAATATACAAACAAATAAAATACATTTTTGGGTAAATTGCAATTTAGTAACATGAGTTTTACCATAAATTGCAATTAGTTATCCAATTTGTCAAGTTGTGATCCAATTCCTCAATTTATTGAATCAGAGAAATGTGATGTACTTTCCACTTGGATAAGAATATCACTTTCTATTGTCTTCTCCCTTGCCGTTTTATAGTCGACCTACTTCCTCTCACACACACTCACACACTCCCTCCCTCATTTGACTGATTATTAAACACGTAGATAACAGATCGACTTCGACTGTCTTTTTATAAAGTTACAACCGTAGCTTACCACAGTCTTCTTTTATAATATCCTTCAATTACTCCCCTCCATAACCACAAAATCCCCACCCTTTCCTAATTCAATCGAGATTTCTTTAACAATTTTTTGATTGATTTATCATGTTTATTGTGAATTTTGTTCTAGATTTGGTTGGGATTACTATTTGTTATTTTGTTTTTTGTTTATTGTCAAAATCATCAATATTGTTTGTTGCTAAAAAATGGTGACGAGTGCTTGAAGATATTTGTCATGTGTACCAGTCCTACATAATTTCATTATTCAATGATAATATGCAAGAGAATCAACTTTATCGGAAAGCTGCTTCTTTGAATTCTTTACCGTCGTTTGAAAATTCCAATTTCACTAACCTTTACTCATGTAACAAGGTTGTGAAATTAATCTTGTTCTCAACTTCGATCAGGTGTTCAGAGACACTTTTCTTAGTGTTGCTATTAACTTTTTTTAGTTTATTTTTTATTTAGATGATAATAACTTTAAATTTTGATTATTTAACATTTTAAAACAAATTTATTTTTAACCTTTTAATTTAGAAAATTTCATTAAACTCCCTTAAAAGGAAAATTAGCTTTAATTGAGCCAATTTGTTAATCACGTGCGAGACACAACAAAGGAGTTTAACAAGTTTTTTTTAAAGAATTTAGTCAAAAAGCCTTTAATTGGCAAAAAAATTACATTTGAAGTCATGATGAGACAAAAAAAAATTTAGTCGGCCGTATAAAATACTCATACTCGAGTTCGGGCCATAAATAAATTGTAATTTTTCTTATTTTATTTAGACATTTTGGTCAACCTAAACATGTTTTTTCGATTCACCTCACCTAATCTAATATTCTAATCCCAGTCCGACTTGTTGATGATGAACGTGCGGGTAGCCCGGCCCGGCCCGCCAGAGCCAAGCCCGCGGTCTTGCGGATCAAGCCCAGCTCGCTCTCTCTCAGCCCGCAACTATTGAATGACTGCATCAGATAAGTTATCCTATTAAAAAGCAGTTCAACGGTTACTTGGCCCAAATCCATTAATCCATACTCCCTCCGTCTTCCGTTTCATGATAATTTGCAAAATTATCCTTTTTGGACGTCTCACAATAATTTATTCTTTCCTAAAATGAAAATGGGATCCACTTCTCTCTACTCACAACCATTACTCACTTACTCCACTTTCTCTCTCCTACCCAACCATCTATACTCACAACACATCACATTTTTCACTTTTCTCCTTAATTCTCGCACCCTCCCAAAAATGCATATATTTGTGGGACGGAGGGAGTATGAATTAATTAAAAGGGAATTTGCATAAAAATAGGGTCATTGCTTCATAAGTTTCTTTTTTAAAAAAAAAAAAAAATTATGCTCAATAAGTTCCTTTCATGATGTTGTATTATGTTTCGAAAATACAACATCAATTAAGGCCATAATACTGCATTCCGGCGACCGCCGGTGACGGGAGTCCAAAGCCCATGGACCGGCACCAGATTCCGACCTCCGGCGACCAGCGACCGAATTCCGGTCAAAATTGCCGGATTACGGTGAAAATTGACCGGATTTCGGCGAAATTTGACCGGAATTCGGCATGCGGCGATAGCAGACGGCTGCGGCGGAGCTGGACTGTGGCGGAGGCGGTGGTGCGGATGCAGTATTATGATTTTAAACTACTGCATAACTAAATGTTGTATTATACATAATACAACATGAAAACTTATAGGATATCTATATTACAATAGCTGTGGTTCTCAACCGCCACACAAAGAGCGGTCAAGATTGAGTTTCACCAAAGACAAATAATGGCCTAGATCTAAAGTTGGAAAAAGAAAATAAAACCCTACTACACCAGTTCCTCAGTTCAACCATGCTACACCGGTTTCTCGATTTCTTCTGATTTCTCCTTTCCGCCGAAGATTTCCCAAATCCTGCAATTTCTCCTCACCCACACGACGGATTCATTTCTTCCCCTAATCCTACTTCAATTACTAATAACCCAGTAGTCAAAGAAGCCTACTTCCATTCCATTGCTATAAACCCAGTCCAAATCCTATTGGTATTCCTATTTCATTGCTTCAAACAAAAATCGTCTGCCAGCTTCTTCTCCAGCCGATTTCTCCTCTTTCAAATCCGGACGGAAATTGAACTCCTCCTTCAAATCGATCAGGAGTTCTGTATAAATAATGGACCTCTCAGCAGTGCTCCACCCCTCCCTCTGCCTCAACTCAGCAGCGCTCAACCCCTCCCTCTGCCTCAACTCAGCGCTCAACCCCTCACTCTGCCTCAACTCACCGGCGAACTCTCTCTAGGGTACATTCTGTTTTCTTTGGTTGGTTTATCATTGTTGTTTCCTCCAGAATTTAAGTGCACTCCACCTGTTTGTGTGTATTCCTGACCCAAACTTCGGCATATTTTTTTATACGAATTGCATATTGAGTCTGTTCTACTTCTTTTCATAATCCTTTTATACGATTAGTTTTCCTTTTTCCAGTTCTGAACCATTAGTCATGTAAATGTCAAAGTTTTAATGCTTGAGGGCAATCTGAACTCTGAAAGGACATTACTCGATGATCATCAAAGCCATTGTAACTTGGACTGAAATCGAACGTACAGATGATTTCATTTTGCTATTAGTTTTTACAGCTTTTTAGTTTTTAGGTACATTCTGTTTTCTTTGGTTGGTTTATCATTGTTGTTTCCTCCATATTTTGAGTGCACTCCACCTGTTTGTGTGTATGCCTGAGTCAGAATCAGTGGCATTGGCAGACCCAGGACCTTTTAAAATGGGTGCACAATTTACCCTATTAAGTTTCAAGTGTAAATTGTGAGGAAAAAAAATTGTTTTAAGTGGGTAATTGGCCATCGGTCCACCATTGGTCAGAGTCCAGAAATGGTCCCAACTATCCATCCAAGCCTAATAATAGGCCGGTCCAGCAAACTCTTTGTTGCTCTCATAGGCATATCCATCTGAACATCAGTTCTGCGACTTTAGGAGTTCTTACAGTTGGAACTGAATAAATTAACATTTCATACTTCTGCATATCATGAATTAGGTTGGGGTGGCTGGTGGTTTCGGGGCCATAACACCAGAAGGACTCTCTCAGAAGAGGGCGTCTTTTTAAGGAATCTAAGTGAAGTCATGCTTTTCGGCATTCTTTTTCATACTTTTAAGGTATTTCGGCATCAAGTAACTGAAGTAAATTGAAACTGGCACCAGCCTAAAAAATAGAGATTAACTATAATACAACTAAAAAGTTGTTCGGGATAGATCTAATTCCGTGTTTTTAGGTGGGTGAGAAAGTGGAAGAGAGATTTTCTTTTCTAATATCAAGCTTAACAAAAGCAAAGACACATGTGAAATAAGAGACTTTTTACTAGGCTGATAATATCATATTCCTGACAATTTTATTTTTAAATGGTAAATTGACTATTAAAGTAGATTAGTGAATTTTTATTAACGTGGATACTGTCAGGACACCAAGTTACGTAAAATTAGAAGTGTGATTATTACCTTTGCATATAACTCTACGTAAGGACGGAACTTGGGATCATCCAACAGTGTTGTATCTATTGGAAGCTTTAAAAGTCATGATTCCCCCTTCAGCAGCTCCCTGATTACATAAAAATAAATAAGAACAAAATAAAATAACTCAAACTATAAATTGTAGAATGTGTTCTTTGCCAAGGCAAGAAGATTAAAAGAAATGAAGAATTAAGCAAAGTCGGCAGGCTGTTTTACACAAAGTATGAATTATCAAACTTTAATGGCTCTTTAGTCCATGGCCCGACAAAGCCAGATCTATCAGCATGCGCCTTACCCTGAAACAAGAAAAGAAAATGAGCAAACTTGATAATGTCAAAGAAATCCGTAAGTGTAGAATATTTTCAAGGATTAACTCACAGTGAGGCTTTGTATTTGCTATTATATGTAAATTACGTAATTTGAAAGCTCTAATCTAATCGAACAATATCTACGCACAGTACCGTGTGTGCCCTTTTCTTTAGGAAGTTATAGATTGTTGCCAATTGCTTCAATAATTTCTGACTTTTAAGGTTAAGGTTGAACTAGCTTTTCAAATTACATAGAGCTGAAAGTATTTCTGAGTATAACTTTTGGAATGAAAATTATTAGAATTGTTTACAAATTCACCATTTTTTTTGGGGGTGGGTGGGTGTGTTTATATGTTTGTATGTCTGGCGTAATATGTTTGCTTAATAAGCTGAAATGTTTTCTACTGGTTTGTTCGGTTGGTCTAACATTCCCTTTGGCATTCAGACTTTGAAATAGAATCATGAGTTAATTTGATTTGTGGTTTGGCGCAATATATTTTAGCGTTACTTCAAGGAAATAATTTCATGTTTCTACCCTACATTTTGGATTTTGGTCCACCAATTTTACAATGCATATTGAATGTTCATACTTAAGTTTCTATATGGCCTCTTTCCCATATCCATTTGCGTCTTTGACGTTCTACACTTGAATTGTGATTATTCTCTTTTGCATGACATGTAATCATATTAGCTATATTCCCTTTTGTGTTAAATAGAATTGTAATAAAATTGTCGTGAATATTATCTTATGTTATAATGTTTTATTCTTTGCTTTCACATTTTGATCTTTTCAAGATATTTGAGAGATTTTAATATTGTTTTTCTCTATATATTTTTTTACTTGATCAACATGTATACCGTTCCCGTGCCATTGGCACGGGCTAGATAGTACTAGTTTTAATACAATGAAAAACTTATTAAAAGGTGATTTGTTTCAAAAGAAATTTATGGGGCAAATTCCCAAAATTACTTCAATTTTTCTTTTCTAAGTGTAAGATTGTCTTTTTAAACTTCAAATCAAACACGCTGCTTTGGCGTTTGCTTTGAATAGTGAATCGGAAAGAAGAAAATAAAATAAAATAAATAAAGGAAATAGGTCATCAGTATTCAGTGGCAATCAGGTAAAGCTTCAATCAAACAAACTTTTGATAAATTTTATGATTATTCTCACCTTGATTTTAACTGTTTGTTCGTTTTAGTTTTGTTTTGTTGTTATGAAGTACTGTTAGGGTTTCTTAAGCTTGTGATTTTTTTTTTTTTTTGTTTTGAACTCCAATTTCATGTACTCTAGGGTTTCTTTAAGATTTTGTTGTTGGTATCCGGCATTAGTGATTAGCCTAGTAATTTTATAATTTATTTTTGAATTTTGATTTCAACTAGTTTAGGGTTTCTTAAGCCTGTGTTTTGTTGTTGATAACTGGCATTTGCTAAGTAAATTTTTTGTTTTGGTAATATATGTATTCCTGTTTCCAGATGTTTATTGGGTTTGAATATTTATACTTCATTTGATTAAGGTACTGAGATTAGTGAGTATTAGGAGATATGAATGACAAGGAAAGGATTTTACTCGTAACCTTCATGTCTAACCCTATTGAAACAATTAACTTCTTAACTCAATCAATCTGACACCAGAAACTGTTCTTGTTTGCAAATGTTTTTCACGGGCGCTCTATTTTGATTGCCAAAATAAAATAATTTGTGGAAGATGTGATAATCATATGAGGGAGAATGTTTTTGGCCCTTAAAGGAGAATATTGTCTGTTTCTATCGTATTGTATGGTCTTGTTTTACTGTGAAGAATGTGTGGCCTTGATGTAAAATCATGGAAAACCAGGGTAGTGGAGGGAGTGACTAATATGACCACAAAGTTGAAATACAATTATGCAATTGGCGGGGAGAAAAAGATAGTAGAGTGACCTTAATAACCAAAAGTTATAACTTACAGTGATCAATATGTTATTTAACCTCATTCAACTGAAATTGAAAACCCCTGCAACCCAAGCCCTTTGCTCTTTCTTCCCACCTCCGTTGATTTAACCCCCTTTAGCTCAATAAGATCTAAAGGGTATGGATACTTTAATGCATACTCCCTCAGTCCCACCTGAGCTTGCAAAATAACCGTCAAGACACGGGAATTAAGAAAAAGGTGAAATAGTTGATGTGTTGTGAGTGTAAATAGTTGAGTAAGAATGAGAAAGTGGGATAGGGAATAGTTAGTGGATAATTGTTGTGAGTATGACATATGTGCCCCACTATTTATTAAGTAATAAAAACTTACCTAAAATGGATTTTGCATGTTCAAGTGGGACACCTAACGGGGTAGTTTTTGCAAGCTCGGGTGGGATGGAGGAAGTATGGGCTAAAAAATATCCCCTTTCCTAATGTGCAATTACCTCTCATCACATGAAAGTTATTGTTACTCTTGGAAGCAAAATCAATTAATTTGTATCTATGGACATATTCTTTGATTTTTGTTATCTGTACTTTTTTAATATCATAGAGCAGTTTACTGTTTTTTTTTGAATCTGTATTGCTAATACATTTGGCTGGATTTTTGTGGTGGTTCAGGTTGAGAGATTTCTATAACAATATTTGATCCCATTATGAAGAGATCTAAGGGATCAAGTTCGGATATCATTAGCAATTTGCCGAATCATGTGATTGAATCCATCATTGCTTGTTTACCAATTCGAGATGCCGTCAGAACTAGTATTCTGTCAACCAAATGGAAGGACAAGTGGGTCACATTGCCACATCTTGTATTCAACGATAATACCTTTAAGGCTGACCCCCAAGCAGCAGTAATGACAGATTTTGTTGAGGTTGTTAGGGTTATCAGGCAAGTTCTTTTACAACATAGCGGCCCAGTACCTAAGTTTGTGCTCTCAATCAGTCATTTGAGAAGTTGCCCCGCTATAAATCAATGGTTGAGTTTCCTATCTAGAAATGGTATCGAGGACTTGACCCTGGAAATACCTACTCCCAAGTCCCATATAATGCCTTCCAGTTTCTTTTCTTGTCAACATCTGAGGCACCTGACACTTTACAATTGCATAGTGAGACCTCCTCCTACTTTTAGTGGGTTTAAAAAGCTCACAAGCATCGTGTTAAAAAGGGTCTTATGCTCTGCCACCTCGCTCGAAAATATAATTGCCAATAGTCCTCTACTAGAGAAGTTGTCATTGTTTCATATGTTAGATCTTCGCTCTCTAACCATAAACGCTCCAAATCTAAAATGCTTATGGTTCGTAGGAGACTCTGAATCTTTATGCAACATAAATGCCCCGCATTTATTAAACCTGATTCTGGGTGTTACTCGACATTCTGGATTATCTAATCACGGTGAGGTGAACAGATCTTCCAATTTGTTTAATCCTCTTGGTAATTTACCTGGGACGATAGAGCTGCTTTGTCTGAACACCTACACCTCACAGGTAATGTTCCCTCCTTTGTCCTAAATATATGTTCATTGTTCTGCTCGGGCCATGTTACTTATATATGTTGCTTCTTGTCGGTTTAAGTGTCTGGAAGTAGGTAACATACTGAAGAATTTTCCAAATACTCTCAATCGCCTGTCGACAATCATACTCAGAACATTTTCTTTTGAAAATTTGGATTCAGTAGCTTGTGCATTGTGCTTGATTAGAAACGCACCTAATTTGATGGGGATTCAGATCGACTTAGAGGTGAGGGCCTCATTTATGGAAAATGCCTTTTTCATTTTTCAGCTTTCGTATAAACATTTAACTGATGTGTGCTTTTGCAGACCTCTAAAAGTCCATTGGTTGACGTTGAACGAGTTTTAACATTGATGAAAGCAAACTTGGGTTTATCCGTGAAGTTGAAGAAATTAGTATGTTTAACAATTACAGTAATGCGTGGGACCAAGCCTGAAATGGAGCTCATCAAGTTTATACTAGCTAGCTCACCGGTGCTTAGGGAGGTGACCATAACAGCAGATAGAGATCATCCTTCTTATGACGGATTCACAACCTTAAAGGAGTTGGTTAGTTTTCGCCGTGCTTCTACAGCGGCCCAAATCATCTACTCTGACGAAGAGTAAACACTTAATATTATGATCGTTTATATATGCAAGTATTGTGTCTCATCTTCCTTGACAATTCCATTTGATGGATAATTGATTCATGTTAGTCGGTCTCAAATCATTTTAGTACTTAGTCGGTCTCAAGTCATTTTAGTAATTAGTCCGTCTCAAATCATTTTAGTACTAAGAATTTGTTATTGTTACCGTATATCTGCAAGTATTGTGTATTGATTTCTCTTTTTTCATAGCCAAAACCGTCATTGCAATAATCATAGGATATTAAGGTAAGGTAAGGCAAAGTTAAGATTTGGGTCCTTTTTTTTATTATTTAGTGAAAGGCGGTTATGTAACAACGTATAGGATGTTGAACACATCTTATTTTTTGATAATGGAAGGAAGAAATTTAATAATTCCAAAATGATATTCCCACTTTATTTTTGTCGTTATTACGAATGAAATTTGAGTAATAATTTTAGATTGATTAATGAAAATCTAAAACTTGTTATCGATAGTATTGTTGTGATGGTGTATTAATAACAAGTTTTGGATTTTCGTTTGTATAATTAATTATATCTGAAATTATTGATCAAAAGTTCCTTTGGAATATGCATCATTTTGGGACGGTGGGAGTAGATAAAAAACAACACTTTGTTGGACGGTGTATAAGTTTCTACTATTCTCCTAATCTTCTCTATATAAATCAATCTCAGGCCGTTTTAAGCCTTTGTATGGAGCAAATGGAGCAAAGTCAAATGAAAGGCCTTTCTTTATAAATCATTACTTTTTTTTTTCAAAGAGTTCGAGCTAGAGTAGCATTCGATCGATGTAAATTTCAATACAAGAGGTTAAGGTTTCGAAACTCATCAAATGCAGTTTCTGTCACTTTGAAGTGTTATTTTTGTAATAAATTAAGCCATACAATTTTTTTTTGAAAGAATATTAATTTTTTCAAAACCCTAAATTTGTTTTTTTACGAATAAAAACCTCATACATGAGTTTGAATTTAAGAGTTTAAAATAATAGTAAGATCAAATGATTAAACTTGAAATAATAACGGATAAACTAAAGGTTATAATCAAAACTACAAATTTATTTTATAAAAAATAGTAAAACAAAACTAAATAAAGTCCCAATAACATTATAAAAGAAAGAATTATTTACAACCAAAAAAACTAAACATATAACGTCCAAAAAATTGTAAAAGAAAATATTAAAAAGAAATGATGATGCCAAGCTTTTCAGGGTCAGGAGCGGTTCAAGGATACCTGGCTAGGATATTTTTGGTGGTTTGATGTACCTATATCACAACACAAACAAGCACCGTTAAGGTCAAAGTTGGATGTTACTCCAACTCAGGCCCTCGGGTGTGAGAGTAAGAATACTGAGTAACAAGACTTGGAATACCTTTGGAGTGTGTGTGTTTTTAGGTTTAGAGAGTAATAGAGCTTACTCAATTGTATATGGAACTTACCTTGCCCAAGGGGGTAAAGGCCTTCTATTTATAGGCAATGTCATGGTGCTTGTTGATGTAAGCCATGAGATCGGCCACAGGGGCACTTTGGTACTTGACCGGCTACACGTGTCAGCGGCTAATTGGTCTGTCGGGGAGGGAACATTGGTGTCCGGGGGACATGGTGAAAGTGACATGAGCCGTGTGGCCAGGCTTAGTGCATTAAATGGAATAGTAGGCGCCGGGCAGCCGCATTGAATGCGTGATGGGGGAGCGAGCGAGTGGCTGTCGAGCCGGTAAGCTAACTTGCTCGGTAAGGCTTGACATTAACCAGGGAAGCGGCATGTGCCGCGGTCGAAGATATGACGCGAGCACGGTTGATGCGGTCATGGCTCATGCGGGCACGGATCCGGCGAGTAGGGTCCCGATGGTCCCCCGATGAGGACGATGCGAGGAGGGACGCGGTCTTGACCACAAGGGCCTATTTGTCCGCGGTCTTCCCTCCCGGCGGTCTAGGAAGCTGCTACGTCACTGGTTCCTTGGACTAGACCGAGCGCGGGCCCGGTCCAGTAGATCCGGGCTCATCAATGGCCCCTAGCTCCAAGTGTGATTATTTATGGTGCAGTGAGGAGCTACTAGAAGCTCGGTTTGCTCCAATTGTTCCTCGAGCGAGCACCAGTGTTGGTGTTTTTGTTGAGCCTCATGGGCTTATTGCACCGTTCGGGAAGCACCAGTGAGAGACACGTGGCCCCTTGCATGGCGTCCCTCCCGGTTAACAGGGGGGGGCCTTGGCAGATGAAAAGACAGGTTAAGGGTACGTACGAGTACGTGTCGGCCATCGAGGGGGCAATAAATGCAAAAGGTATTTAATTTTCGAATTTTCAAACGTTGGAGACGGTTCAGGGTCCGAGGTTGGATTTGTGGGCTAATTAATACGGGTTAACGGGTTAACCCGTATAGGTAGGCCTTATAAATACCAAACCCTTAAACCCCAAACACTTTTACCGTTTCCAAACATTCAAAGAGCTTTAGAGAGAGAAATTTCTTGCTGCGAACTCTGTGCAACCGTTCTTCGAATCTACCCTCAAGCTTTCTTTTCGTAAGTAACGTTGGGTGTTTTCTTCTTCATCTCCTTCTGTTTTTCTTTTTCTGGTTTCTGAATAATGACCACTCGAGAGTTTGGACCCCGCCGTCCCATAGAATTAGGAGATGGATCCACCCCCGATATCTTTGCCGTGCAGTAAACGGATGGGGGATCTTTAGGAAGGTTGGATTGGGGTGGATAAGGCTATCCCTCCATAGTTTTTGTATTTTTGTGAGAAAGCAGATTGGGGGCCGTTCGTCCCACCCCGGTTGTGGGAGGCCAAGAGGAAGTATATATATAATCGTGATGTATTAGTGTTGGGGGATTCTCGTAGGTTAAGAAACTTTGTGATGGGGGTTTTGTGCAGGTTTCCCCGCGAGAGAGATCAGGCTTTGAACGCCGTAGAACTTGTGAGGAGAGCGATCCGTGTCCTCGAACAAATAACTGACTGGGAGAAGTGTGAACTAATGGACCCCGATCAAATTAATGAGGTGCGAGCACCGAGCACAGAGACTGAGCACAGGGACTGAATAACCCTCTAAATGTTACGCCGCTTAAGGACGGTGTTTCCCGATGTTGTGCCCGCGGCCACAGGTGCTAACCCAGTGATACGAGCGGTAGCGAGGAGCTTGACCCCCTCAATTTCGAGGTGACTGGAGCCGGTGAGGTTGAATCGGAGGTGGCCCCTGCCCGTGGTGACCCCACCGGTCTCTTTGGCTCCTCGAGCTCGAAGACCGAAGAGGATGACCGAAGAGGATGACCGCGAGGAGGGGGATAGGAGGACCGCGGGGACCTCTAAGAAGGCTGCTGAGACCACCAACATTGTGGATGCCTTCGAGAGCTCTGACTCCGAGGAGGAGGAGGAGGTTGTGGCCCCTGCCCGGAACAAAGGCAAGAGGCCAGCTAGGGGTGTGAATCCTGGTCGTGGCCGTAGCAAGAAGGCCAAGGAGGTGGCCACCATTGACTGGGAGGAGGAGATTTATGAGGTTTATAATGTGGACCGCAATGCTTACCGTGTCCGCACCCTTGGGCATGTTCATTTGAAGGACAAGGACAAGCTGCGGCCGAAGACCATGCGAGATGTCCGCGGGGACAACCGAGCTGCGTTTTTATGGGGCCCGGTTTGAGAATGGATTGAGGCCGCCCTGGACCCTTTCTTTTACTTCTTCACGGAGTTGATGCACACTTTGCCCATGCACACGACTCCCAATGCCATCCGGGCCATTGTCTCCTTCATAGCTGTATGCAGATTCTGGGTTATGAACCTACCCTTCTTTGGGCTCTATGCTTACTATCGAACCCGGATTAGCCGTGGTATCCTGAGCTTGAAGGCTAGGAACTACTCTACCAGGACTTTCTCTCCTCCCTCAAACAAATTTGACCAATGGAATCGAAGGATATTTTGGTTATCGAGTCAAGATTTGGATGGCCCTTTTCCAAACCTTCAAACCCCGTCCGATGAAGGTGGCAGTGCGATTATCCGGACCCGTCCTCGGCCGATGCTATGCGCACGCCATAGAGAGGCATCGGCCCTTTATTTGGATAGCGGGGAGGAGCCCGTATATGACGTGGGCGCCGTAGTGGAAGATGAGCCCCTGATTGATCTACTCGGGGGTGGCTCCTCGCGAGGAGGGCGCCCACATGCCCCCAGTAGAAATAGAGCCTTTTCCCCGTGACCACGATTGGCGGGTGCACGAACATTACCGGTTTGAGGCCGATTGTAAGACACATGTCTTTGGGCGCCGAGTGCGATCCTCCCGAACTAATCGGACTACGATTCCTTTATAAAAGCATTGCCCAATTTACTTTTCCTTTGATTTTTGAACCTGCTCTGCTAACCATTTTTCTTTCCCTCCAGTAGATCCAGGAAGATTATAACTTCGATGGCCCCTCTAAGTCTTTGCTCAGTGAAGGCCAAGAACCGGAGGGCCAACAAGGAAGCTGCCCAGAAGAGGCAGAATGAGATGGGAGGGGTCCCCACAAAAGATAAGACTGTGCCTGTAGCGAGCAGGAAGACTGGGGAGGCTCTATCTGCTCCCAAAACTATTCTAACCACCAGGAATCTGCCTCCACCTCCCCGGGGTCCTCCTCCACCCAATGCTCTCCGGGCATCATCTCCCGGCCGTACTATTGCCTCCGGGCATAACCAGGAGCAGTCCAAGAAAAGGACTGACAGAGATGCGGATCTTACGCATAGGGAGAGGTCCTCTAAGACCCAGAAAGTGGTGGATACTTCTTCTCGTAGCCCCCCTGCTGCTGCCACCGCTTCTACCACTGCTCCCTCCACCGCGGGGACAATATGCTCGGTAGCCTACCCGATCTCCTCCCTGGCCACCCGCGAGGAGACCTGGGAGAAGAGGAAACTGGTGGGATCTGTGCCCGCCATTGAAGGGGTGGACCTGTATGCCCGCTCTTCCCACAACTCTGCTGTTGGGATCGGGCTTATCAATAGGCTCTTCGCCCCGGACTTCTATCATGCCGTGGCGGAGAAGGAGAACCCTTCAGCCTTGATGAGAGACATTGGGATTGCCCTCACTGAGGTTTGACTCTTTCTGTCTGTCCCTTTGTCACTTTTAGCCTTCCTTGCTCTAACTATCCTCCTCGCAGGTGGGCAATAAGGCTATGCGGCTCAGGAGACTGTGATAGCACTTTGTCAGTTGAGCTTGCCAATAACACCAAGGACATGGCGGGTAAACTCCGCGAGTGGAGGCGCCCGAGGAGAAGGTGGGGACTCACGAGCTCCCTCCCTGGATGCCAAGGAGAAAGAGTTCGCCACCAAGGAGTCCGATGCGAAGGGCTTCCGGGATCGGGTGGCCAGAGTTTGGAGAAGAGCCTTGAAAAGGCAAAGGGTCGGCGGGATGAGCTCAAGGGCCACAAACTCCGGATGGAGCAAAGAAATGCCGAGCTCATGGTCAAGTGGATGCCACCCAAAAGCAAGTCCAGATCACGGAGGCCAAGGCGGATGATCTCTCAGAAGTTGCTGCCTCTGACGCAGTGTGGCGTGGAGAAGGAGAGGAGGCTGGCCGAAGCTCGCAAGGAGGCCATCGAGGAGTATAAGAACTCCGAGGAGTTCAAGGATTGGCTCAACGCGGAGAACCTGGCCCAGTATGAGGCCGGTGTCCGGACACAGATCCGGAACCGCGGCCACGGTATGTTCTCCGTACAGCGGTTGGCCGTGATCGGCTCACTGGTTGCTGCGACGCGGAGTGCGTACCGGGCATGCGCTAGTTCCTCTGTCCAGGGACGAGGTCAAGGGTCTGGATCTCTCCGCTGCGGCCTCTCTGCCTCCTGTGGCAGAAGTGACTGCCCTTGGCCTGATCGCCCAATTGGATGAGGCTGCGATTCGGGAGAACCTTTTATCATTGGGGGATGCCCTGGCTCGGAGTTCTTCCGGAGGGGCCGGCCATAGGAGATCTGTTTCCCAGCGGGCGGCTCCGCTTCAGCCTCTGCCGAGCAACAAACTGCTCCTATTACCGAGGTGCCTCTGGGGACCAGCCTGCCTTCCCCAACTCCGGTCTCAGAAGCGGGCACAGGTGGTGCGGCCACTGAGGAGCCCAAGGAGAATGCTCCACTAGTATAGGGTTTTTGCTTTTTCTTTTTGTAATAGTTTAGGACTTTGTAAATATTTCCTCAACATTAATAGAAGAATTTTTCTCCACTTGACTCCTTTACTATTTATCTTAATTGCTTGTCTCGTAGGCTATTTTGAGTAGTTTGGCAATTTTCGAGCACCTCAGTACTTGCATTCTTGCCTATTACTTTTTTCAGCGTTTTTGACTTGCAATTAACTTTATACTCTCCTTCTGCGGGCAGCAGCTTAGTAGGCCCTTTGCCCGCATTTTTTGAGTTTTCCTAACTCTTTATTCAAAACCCTTAGGTTTTTCGTGAGAATCAACCTTATTCTTCTATGATCGCGTTTGTTTAGCCTTGTGGCAAACTTTGAGGCCTTAACCTCGTTTGTCTGTTTGGCTTTGTTAAACTAGTTTGATCACTCTCATCCATTTACACTTATTCCCAGCCTTGCGGTTGTGGTGTAAGTCAAAAGTAGCCAAGGCAAGCATACTTTCATAGGGCATGCGGAAGGTGGCCATGAGGCTATTGTCAGCGCCACGAAGGTAGGAGCATATTTTAGCATAGAGGCCCTTTAACCCCTGGCATCTGTATCCCCTTATTGGAGGTTCTCACTTATTTGACCCTTTATTCAAAACTCCCTAGGGTTTTCGTGAGGGTCTCGTGGCGATCCGGTGAACGGGCTTATATGTAGGCCTTTGTCACATACAGGCATGCGAGTAACGGCCCTAACGAGGTCCTTCGCGCAATTAGTGGGTCCGGACTTCAGGTCATTGTCCCCACTAGAATCCGTAGGCACGGGCATCATGGCCTTTGTACCTACGTTCATCTATATCCACTTATTTTTGGTGGTGTCACGCGGGCAGGAGAGAGTATCCTCCCCGCGATCATAGTACGGATCGTAATGGATCTTTGTACATATATAGGCATGCGGATCCTTAGATCTTTGCGCATCAGTAAGTAGGAGCTCATATGTTGGCTCTTGAACCCACTGGCATCCGCCTGCGGGCATCCACCCTAGCTTTTGAGGCTGGTGGGAATTGATTTTTGCATCAAAATATGATGATAACTTCCTTTGTATACACAGTCTATACTCCTTCCAAAAAATTACAAAGATTTCTTAAAAGAAATATCTCTTAAGGTGGTCGCTATTCCAAGCGTGCTTAAGCTCTTCTCCCTCTTTTGGTCGCAATATGTAGGTGCCCTCTTTGACTATCTTCGTGACCTCATATGGACCTTCCCATTTCGGGGACAGCTTGTTGAAACCAGGTTGGGTCCCTTGGACCTCTACGCTTCTGAGTACCCAGTCTCCAACTGAAAAACTCCTCTTATTTACTCTCTTGTCATGGTGCTTCTTCGCCTTCTGTTTGTAGTTCACCATTTTTTTGTATGTCCGTATTCTCTTTCCTTCGAGATCGTCCAGGTCACACCTTCTGTTTGCCTCGTTTTGAGACTCGTCGAAGTATGTGACTCTGTACGAGGGTAGGGCTACCTCAACTGGAGCCATTGCCTCTGACCCATACATGAGCGAGAAAGGAGTTTCTCCTGTAGAATTTCTAATTGTGGTGCGGACAATCCATAATGCGATCTGTAGCTCGTCCAACCATCGTCCTCCTCGTCCTTCCAGATTTTTCTTTAAGGCGATCGGGACTAGCTTGTTTCTTTGCCTCGGCTTGACCATTTCCCGAGGATAGGCAAGCTGCGGACTTACGGTGTTGCACCTTCATTCTTACACATTCAGCAGTGAATTTTGCGGAGAATTGGGTGCCATTATACGAAATTATTGCTCGGGGAACCCCAAATCGACAATAGATGTGGTCGTGGACAAAACTGATAGTGTTATCCTCGGAAATAGTGGCTAAGCCCTTTGCTTCCGTCCACTTGGTAAAATAATCCACGGCCACCACGGCGTACTTAATGCTTCCTCTAGCAGTTGGAAATGGTCCAATAAGATCTATCCCCCACGTATCAAACGGCCACGATGGTACAACCAAAGTCTGCTCTGTTGATGGTAGTCTAGGGATGTCCGCAAATCTCTGGCACTTATCACATTTTCTAACATACTCCTGTGCATCCCTTCTCATCGTAGGCCAAAAGAAACCCTGGAATTTGATCTTGTCCGAGAGGGTGCGAGCACCAGGGTGCCCGCCACAAACTCCCTCATGGACCTCATAGAGTAAGTTAGTGACCATGTGAGTTTTGACGCATCTGAGCAAAGGTTTGGTGAATGATCGTCGAAAAAGTACTCCATCGAGGACGAGGTATTTCGCGGACACCTTTCCAATGGCTCTAGCCTTTGCTGGATCCTCGGGGAGGGTTTGCTTTTCAATGTAATCCTTGATCTCATCTACCCGAGTCCACTTACTTGATCCTCAATATTGTTTATCTGAATTCGATCTATAGCAGGTCTCTCCGTGAATTCAATCTGGCAATCTGTCTCCAATTCACCAATTTCTTGCTCGGTTATTCTTGAGAGGAGGTCAGCTTCCACATTATCCTCTCTCATGACTTGGTTCAGCTCATAGTAAGTGAAATTTTTGATGAGGGTTTTTGCAAGGCCGCAGTACTGAGCTAGTACTGGGTTGATAGTATCATACTCCCCCCTAATTTGATTAACTATGAGCTGAGAGTCACTATTGATCTCAATATTGTTAACTCCCAAGTCTCTTGCCAATTCCATGCCCGCTATAATCGCTTCATACTCAGCCTGATTGTTTGATGCCTCGAACTTGAATCTCAAGGCCCTCATAAATTTCTCCCCGCGGGTGCGATCAAAGTATGCCCGCTCAGCGATTAACTTGCTCGCGGAGCCGTCCACATATAAAATCCACACCTCTTACGGACGCTCCCTTGGTTGAACAATTTACGTGCTCGGGCTTTACGGGTCATCTTACGATTACGCTCGCTTTCTTTTTCCGAGGTCATTTGTCCGCTAATTTGAATGATGATTCTACTACAAAATCAACTAAGGCCTGCGCTTTGATTGTCTTTCTCGGGGAGTAGGTGATGCGGAACTCGGTGAGCTCTATAGACCAAGCTAGCATTCTCCCAGAGGACTACGGTTTATGTAAAACCTTTCTAAGCGGGGCCTCGGTTAGTACAGGTTATAGGATGTGCGAGAAAAGTAGGCTCTTAATTTTCGAGCGAGATACAAGCAAAGCGTAAGCTAACTTTTCTATATTAAGATAACGCCCTTCTACGGCGGACGGCGCCTTGGATACATAATAAAGCTGGTTTTGGGAGTTATCTTCCTCCCTTACAAGAACGGCGGCTCTTGCCCGGATCGATATGACTAAATATAAAAAGAGCTCTTCTCTCGGGCATTGTTTCAGCTGCTTTGAGTAGAGGTGGCCGCCCGAGGTATGTCTTGACTTCTTCGAAAGCTTGATGACACTCGGTGCTCCATGCAAATTCATCGGCTCTCTTCCCCCTTTGAAAGTTTTGAAGAAGGAGGCATCTCTCTGCTGACCGCGAGATGAAGCGGCCAAGTGCGGTGATGCGACCATTGAGTTTTTGTACATCCTTCACGCAGGCAGGAGGTTTCATGTCCAATAGGGCCTGGATTTTCTCTGGATTAGCCTCTATCCCTCTTTGGTTGACCATGAATCAGGAACTTGCCCGCCTTGACCCCGAAAGCGCACTTAAGGGGGTTTAGCTTCATGTTGTTGTGGCGCAAGTTTTTGAAGGTTTCCTCCACATCGAGCTCGTGGGAGTTTTCCTTAGTTTTTATGACCATGTCGTCAATGTAGGCCTCAAGATTTCTGCCTAGTTGGTTTTTAAAGACCAGATTGACCATGCGCTGATATGTGGCTCCTGCATTTTTCAGCCCAAAGGGCATCATAGTGTAGCAGTATGTCTTGCCCGCAGCGATGAAAGCTACAGAGTGGACATCTTCAGGAGCCATCTGGATCTGATGGTAGCCGGAGTATGCATCAATGAAGCTTAGAACTCTGTGTCCGGCTATAGAATCCACCAATCTGTCTATGCGAGGAAGAGGGAAGCAATCTTTGGGGCATGCCTTGTTGAGATCGGTGAAATCAACGCACATCCTCCATTTACCATTGGATTTCTTAACCATGACCACATTGGCCAGCCATTTGGGGTCGGTAATTTCCTTGATTATCCCCGCTTTTAGCAATTTTTCCACCTCTTCCTTGATGGCAATCTCTTTTTTCGGGGAGAAATATCTGGATTTCTGGTGAATGTTCTTGAAGGATGGGTCATCATTGATTTTGTGGAGGATCACGTCTTTGCTGATTCCCAGCATATCTTCCACCATCCAAGCGAACACATCGCAATTTGCTCTAAGGAACTCAATGAGTATCCTTCTCTCCTCGCTGTGAATTTCCAGGCCTACCTTAACAGTTTGTTCGGGAAAGTGGGGGTTGATTACCACCTCCTCGAGCTCGTCGTTAGGTTTTAGGTCACTGATTTCTCGGTTGTGCAAGGAGTCAATAACAATGGTAGGGGGGTTGACTTGAGCTCCAGTTAATGTTGCCATAGAATATATGATATCACGGTCAATTTCCCCCTCTATTCCTCGATCAATATAACCTCCCTCGACAGGGGCGGCCAACTGCTTCGATTTTCTGCTCATCTTGAGCTCCACCTTCGTGGAATGGAAAGAAAGCATGCCAATCGGTACGGGTGGCGGCGGGAGTGCAAGAGTTTTCCCCTTTTTTGATTTGTCCTCGCCTTTTCCCTCTATTATTTTGTCCTCGCCCTGTATTTGCGGGCAGGATGCCTGGCCTTTCTGTTCTTTCCTTTTTTCCTCCAGTGCTCGGAGGAATCTCCCGGGCTGGTTCTTGATGGTAGCAACCCCACCCGGGGTGTTAAATTTCACCCTTTGGTGGGGGACGGATGCAACTATTCCCAATTCGGCTGACGATTCTGCAGAATGGCATTGTACTGGGAAGGAAGATCGACCACCATGAAAGTTATCTTGGCCGTCTTCTGCATGGGTTTTTCCCCGATAGCTACGTCAAACACAATCGTCCCCTTTACCCTTACAGCGTGGTTGGTGAAGCCTTCGAGCATGCCCGCATATGGAGTGAGATGGGCCTCTGTCATTTTCATTCCTACCAAAGTATGGTAGTAGAGTATATCGCGGGCAGCTCCTGTATCTATCAACACTCGGCCTATGTTTGCCCGGTTGATTCTTATTCTGAGGGTGAGTGGCTGTGTGGAATGAAAAAGGGTGGAGGCAAGTTCACTCCTTTTGAACCCAATTTCTTGCTCTTCCTCCGGAGCCATGGCGGGGATGGAGAAAACCTTCTCTAATGTCCGAATTTGGAGGGACAGCTGCTTATTAGAGGGAGGTTCCTCCCCAATGAAGTTAATGTCATAGTCCCCCAAATCGTCATCATAATTATCTCTTTCATTTCTCTCTGGTCCCCGCGTGTGTCGTGCCCGCTGCTGATCATTGTTATTGGGGGCAGTATTGTTTCCCTTAACCCACTTGGTTAGCTCCCCGTTATTGATTTTCTGCTGGATTACTCGCTTCAGCTGGAAACAGTCCTCGATTCGTGCCCGTGGTCGTTGTGATACTCACAGAACTTAAGTCTACTCCTCTCATTTGGCTTTCGAAGCATGGGGGAGGAGCGGGGAAAATACGAGGCTCTCATGATCACCACCCTTGGGTCGGTGAGCTCTGTGTAAACTGTTTCGACCATAGCCTTTTTGAGCTTTTCGATCCCCGGCCTCTGTTTTTGCCACTGATTATTGGTGTGAGCGAGGCTCAGGGTGGTCTCTGGACTTGGCTTATCCTTTCTTTTGCGAGAAGATCGGGAGCGGGCACACTAGGCTCTTCGGCGGAAGCAATGGCCGAGGCCCTTTCATACATTTCCTCCACTGATTTAGGTTTCGAGGCAAAATTCATTTTGAGGAAGGAGGAGTGAGGCCGCCCTCAAAACATAGTCGATATCTCCTTCTTCCGGGTCCACAATCTCCTCGCTCACCTTCCTGAACCGGGATATATAATCTTTTGTAGGCTCGTTTGGTGCACCTTGACACGGACAAGATCTGTCTTTGGTCTAGCGGGCACACTGCTCCGGCAAAGGCATTGAGGAAGAGAACTCGAAGCGGCTGAATATTTGGATACACGGGGCTTGAGGGCTAGCATCCAAGATAGGGCCTTGCCGTGAAGGTCGCAGCCAAAGCTTTGCACATCACCGACTCGTCCGCGGAGAATAAAGCCATCGGCCCTCAAATCTTCCCATATGACTCTTGGCATTTTACGGATCCGTCATAGGTGTCCATCTGGGGGTTTGCCCCTGGATCGGTGCCCGCGCAATTTTATCGCTGAAGGCGTCCCTGGTGCGGCCACACTTCTGGCGGCCTTCGATGGGTCTCCCACATCTTCTGCATAAATTCCACAAACTCAGGGTTCTGATCATCAACCTTCTGCTTCTTAGCTCGTGGAGTCACGGCCTTCTCCTTGGCCGGAGCCAAGGGTCTGGCTTTGGACCTCGCACGGTGGTTTGACTGTGCCTCTTCCCCAATCTCCTCGCTATCCTCTACATGTACCACGCTCCGCTTGGCCGGCTGTCCGCGTTCAAGGGCTGGTTCAACCCGGTTTGCCCCCACAGCTTGACTAGCAAGCGAGTTAGCGGGAGCTCGTTGGGAGAATCTTTGTGACCCTTGAGGGAACTGTAGCCCTCCATTGGCCTCTATTTCAAACATTTCCATCTCCTCTTCGTTGATGGCCATGGCCTCCGCGACCAGTTTGGACTTGGAGGCCAGGATTTCCTTCCTTCTCAGGATTTGCTCTGGGGAAAGTGGGGTGGTCAGAGTGGTGTTTTTTATGTGAGCTTGGGGAGTTTTTGGGCTATTGTTTAGTAGGGCCTGTGCTTTTTCAGCACGTATTTGGTCTGTGAGTTGGTGTATGGCCCTTTGACCAGGAGAGAGGGTGTTTGGTGGCTGGGAACGTGCCCCCATTCTATTGAAAACTGAGTTTGGAGCCTTGCCTTTATTAATGACGGAGGGTGAGGCTTGATCATCCTCCTCTAGGGTCAAGTGACCAGCATTTTCCAATATTCTAGCCATATTCTGGAAAGAAGATGATGGAAAAAAGAAGAGCCTTTCGGCACTGAATTTGTTTAGGACACGTGAGGTGCCTTGAAAACAAAAGATTTTTAACGAGAAAACGAAAGCAAGTCGCTTCCCGGCAATGGAACCACTGATGACGCCAAGCTTTTCAGGGTCAGGAGCGGTTCAAGGATACCTGGCTAGGATATTTTTGGTGGTTTGATGTACCTATATCACAACACAAACAAGCACCGTTAAGGTCAAAGTTGGATGTTACTCCAACTCAGGCCCTCGGGTGTGAGAGTAAGAATACTGAGTAACAAGGCTTGGAATACCTTTGGAGTGTGTGTGTTTTTAGGTTTAGAGAGTAATAGAGCTTACTCAATTGTATATGGAACTTACCTTGCCCAAGGGGGTAAAGGCCTTCTATTTATAGGCAATTCCATGGTGCTTGTTGATGTAAGCCATGAGATCAGCCCTAGGGGGCACTTTGGTACTTGACCAGCTACACGTGTCCGCAGCTAATTGGTCCTGTCAGGGAGGGAACATTGGTGTCCCAGGGGACATGGCTGAAAGTGACATGAGCCGTGTAGCCGGCTTAGTGCATTAAATGGAATAGTAGGCGCCGGACTGAGCCGCATTGAATGCGTGATGGGGGAGCCGGCAAGTGGCCTGTCAGAGCCAGTAAGCTAACTTGCTCAGTAAGGCTTGACATTAACCGGGAAGCAGCATGTGCCCGCGGTCAAAGATATATGACGCGAGCACGGTTGATGCAGTCATGGCTCATGCGGGCACGGATCCAGCGAGCAGGGTCCCAATGGTCCCCGATGAGGACGATGCGAGGAGGGACGCGGTCTTGACCACAAGGCCCTATTTGTCCGCGGTCTTCCCTCCAGCGGTCTAGGAACTGCTACGTCACTGGTTCCTTGGACTAGACCGAGCGCGGGCCCGGTCCAGTAGATCCGGGCTCATCAAGAAATATGAACATCTCATGAGACCGTGGGAATATATCGAAAATAATGAAAATGTGAAGAAACAGAGTATAAGGGAATATGAATGAGGGAATTTATTGAAGGACCCTAATGATAAAAATAAATTATACTCCCTCCGTCCCATTTGAAGTGAAGCTTTACCTTTTGCCAAAATGGGTGTCCCGTTAAAAGTTTCACCTTTCTTAAAATGGCAAAGAATCTTTACTATTCCACTCACTAATTCTCTCTCCTACATTACTTTTATACTCACAACACCAATTGTAACGACCCCAACTTTTCATTAATAAACATAATTCCATTCATAAATAAAATTCCCAAATCGAGATACTTTAACGGCTAGTACATCTAACCGTAATTCAAATGCGGAAAATAACTGTCTTTCAACCTTAACGGCTAGTACAACCCACTAGCTCGATAAGTACATAATGATTAATACCAAACCCTAACCCCGATTCAAGCCGCTATCCCTGCGACCGATCAACTTCTCCTACCTCTTACCTGGGAGGGAAAAATAAGAAAAAGGGGTGAGCGAACAATGCTCAATAAGTTCATACGGAATCTCTCCGGGTACTACGGAAAGATGACCGAAAGAACAAAACCAATCAATTATATTTCAACGAAAGGCTATCATCAATAATCTTAACTGTACACATTCAAAATACAGTTATCATACTTAAAGAGAACATGGCCCTATCACAAGTTCGTCAATTTCAAAGTTTCAAACACCTTTCAGGGTGTCACACCTTTTCAGGGTGTTAAAAGAATAAGAGACCTTACACCTTTTCAGGATGCTTCCTTATTATGATATATCATGATAATCAAACTACCTCATCAAGTAGTAATTTAAAAGTCTAAGTTCTTTTCAATCAAACTAGACTATCTTAATTAGTCCTTTTCAATCAGACTAATCTAATCGCACCTGTTTCAATTAGATACAGTTATAGTTCACATAGTATTCCAGGTACAAGAATACATAAGGCAATTTCAATTCACTTGGATACCCATTGAACAACATATATCAAGGGTAAGATGATCAAAAGACGTTATATCAACATCGAAGTTCAAATGCTACCGGCCATTAGTAGCTGCGCTTGAAAGAATTATGAGAAATCCTACATTAAAGGATGAATCTCAAATACTTAAGGAACGTAATTCCTTACCTTGGGTTACTTGCGTTTCCTTGCAAATCCTTCTTGCACGAATCTACAATCATGCAAAAGCGAAATCTCAACTTTAGGTACAATTTACTTCTATCTACTTAGTACCTTTAATCATTTTAATCCACTTGGTTAACCTATGAGTTATTCTACTTAACTCCTTTTATGGTTAACTATGTTGGGTTTTACGGGTCCATGCGCAGCGGAATTAAGCATTAAAAACATAAAACCCAAGAAGCCCTAGGATCCGTTCTATACAATTAATTTGAATACCTATGAGATAGAATTAAACCAACCTTGAAACGCTTTCCGGTCTTGAGCTATCGAACGATTTGATTATGTGATATCGAATCACAAACTTCGTTCTTCAACTTGCTTGAACTCTAGGCCTTGATCGATGAACGAGCGAAGACCCTCTTTCGGTATCCACACCTTTGAATGAATTCAAGAACAACTTCTTGATGATTGCTAGATCTAAAACCTTGAAGAATATTGAGAGTATTTAATTATGAATTTTTGCTTGAAAATTTCGGCTGACCTTTTAGGTCTGACAGAACCCTTGTATTTATACTACAATAGTAGGAATACCTCTCCTAATCGTATTAGGAGAGACAGGCTGTCAAACCGCGTACTGGCCTATTATGTCGCGCGGTATATTAAGCCATTGGCTTAATATGTCGCGCGGTATATATAGCCAGATACAGAAACTCTCAACTATTTTTCCTCCGATTTAACCAATTCATTCTAGTTGTGTGTGACCGAATAGGATTACATTATGTTGGCAATGAGTTCGATCATATCGAACCTCATAAGACATAAGCGGACTCTAGCAAGCCATTATGTCTACCCAAATAATGCAACGTAAGAGTTCACATTTCCAATGGTGTACTTCCATTTATCCCTTTGTCTCACGATGTTATATTTGAACACAAGTCATGGTCCTTGTCAACTTGTTATTGTTCAATGCTTTCTCGATTCTTGAGTATAATGATAATTCCAATCACATTGGGGTACGGCCATACACTTTCATCATTATCACTCATCGAGGGGCCCAAGCATAACATCTCTCTTCCGAGGGACAAATTCCTTCTTGACTTATCATCCTTCCCATCATGAATCCGATCATGCCAATGATAGTCTTTATAGATATCGTGTTAAGATATCGTTTGACTAAAATCAAACATGACTTTCATCATATGTAAGGTTACGATAATCTTAGGTCTAGGAAATAAATGAAGTAACCGTATGAGATTTAAGTATGACATTTGACCATGACATAAATCTCATGCGGGTCATGTCCAGTCACTTGTTCTCTAACAAGTACCCATAATTTCAATGTGCATCTCTTATGCATATAATCATCACATGATTATCCATTGACAATTATACTAATTTATTCTCTTAATAATTAGGGACAGAGATTATTATAAACAAATATACAAAACATATAATAATCAAATAATAAACATCTCATATAATAATAAATAATGTCAACACATAAGTCTATCAATCATAGGCCTAGGGCATAACACCAACAAACTAATACCCTAACAATGTTACCAAAACATCCCTAGGGTTTCTAGGATCAATTCCCATTCATTACCTCCAATACTACACTTACACACACCAAATTCACCTTATTCAGCATACAAACACACATTAACACACACCCACGGCATACCACACACCCACGGCATACCACACACCCACGACATACCACACACACAGGCACCCCTCTGTACATCCACTATACAGACCCACACAACGCATATACATACTCAGCGGACCCACAACACATATAAACACACCCAACACACACCACACACACATGCACCCCTCTGTACAGCCACTGTATAGCCACTGTACAGCCACATACCCTTCTGTACAGCCCCTGTACGCACAAACACAACACATACACGCACCTAAACCCCCCCACGACTCACCCACATCCATCCTACTCTAACACCCCACACACGGCTGCCACCTTCAGCAACCAGCACACAACAACACACATCAGCAAACAGACACTCCAATCTGCACACACACCCGCCGCAATACACCCACACAAACCCCCAGTTTTCCTCAGTTTATTTCATATCTTAGCATGCAATATTTGATCCCCCATGTATTACATACTTAACTCCTAACCATCATTCATCAATGGTAAGTTTTAAACAATACTCCTTCCATGTAATAACTTCAGATTACTTAGCATAGCACATCAATATTCACAAAGCCTGTTTCCATAAATATTCCTTAGCATGGCATATCAATATTCACAAAACCTCAATCCAAACCTTGGTTATAATCAACAAATAGGTTTTATAATTCATCATGCCATAATCTGATTTCCATCACTATTCTTTACCTTATATCTCTCGGGTTTCAACATTCAATTCAAAACAATCAGGATTTCAGAGATTAACAACATAATAGCTTGATTTTTCTTTCCAACCTTAATCTTATTTTAGCTTCTAGGTTTCTCTAATTTTTCCTACCATAGAATTCCAACATAGAAGGATTATTTACCTTTTTCCTTGAGCTTGGGACACACAACAATGGAGGTTTTCTCCTCCTTCTTCTCCTTCCTGCCTCGGTCTTCCTCCTTCTGCCGCTATCTCTCTATACGTCTCTCTCTTTTGCGGTTTCTCTCTCTCTTGGCGTAACCTCTCTTTCAGCCGTGACCCTCTCATTTTATATCCCATGCGGCTCCTTCCCTCTTCCTCTCTTGCCGTTGTAAAATATGAAGAGGCTCATCCCTTTTTGGCTTCCGTCAGTTAGAGAATCCAAAGGCCTCTAGAGTTTATGAATTATGCAATGGGTTTCCTAAACTTAACCCAATTTAATCAAGTCCAATTCCAAGTCCAAAACAAATATCATAGGTTGACAAAATCAAGCCCAACTAATCCTAGTCCATCTGGGAAAAGAAATAGACCCAAATAATTAATTAAATAACTAACATAATTAATTAAGAAAAATCATATTTTAAATAAATAAAGAATATAAATTCTTAGGGTTGTTACACCAATCAACTTTACTATTCTCTCCACTCATTCCCTCTCCTATTTTACTTTTATACTCATAACATGAAATCGTCTATGGCTTAGAACAAGTGAGATGAAACTCACAAGGTGAGACGAAACTCACAAGTGTTGTCTTTAGTGTTGGCAACACTAACAACAACGCATACACCAATTCTAAAAAAGCACAAATCAATAGAAATAAATATAATTTGCAGCGGAAGAATTAAAGCAATACACAAGAATATAATTTTTATCAAGTTATATAAATATATAACTTGATGGGTGCCTTGAAGGCAAGACCTTTCTATTAATAATATGAATTCAATACAAGGTCGAAGAAGTTCCTTAATGATAAACGAACCCTGATATAAGGAACAACATATACACGAATTCTCTCTGAAAATGAACACTCAAAACCTCACAAAAATATAAAAATCTATATGAAATTCTCTAGTGTTGGACTGAGTGTTGCCGACACTTGAATGGCAACACTTGAGAGCAGAATTCTACTTCTTGTGCAGATTTACGTTTTCTGAATTGGATGATCTTCAATGAAGATCCACTGCACTATTTATAGGCCACAAAGTCTTGGAGCCTACTCAAAATGATCAGCAACAACTTGGAGTTTGTTTCCTCCATTTTAGCCACTCGCCTCATATGTAGGAGACCTAGTCTTCTCTTGCTTCTCTTGCTTGTACCTCTCAGCTTTGGATGCCTTGTACTCTGACTTGTTCTCCCCCAGAATAGCTGAATAAAATATCTTTTTGCTTGGTCATTAATTAAACAAATAAACACATGTTTATTTGTTAATTTCCTCCTCTTCCTTCGTAAATAACGCCTAGGCAGTTTCTGATGCTTTTTTCAAGCTCATTTTAAGGAGACTAACTACTGTTATATAAACATTAATTTACACATTAATATTTGTGAGAAATACAGTAACTATCTCAGTGTTGCCAAATCCAAATGGCAACACTTGTGGCAACACCAGTGGCAACACTGGTTTGCAACACTTGGGACAACATTCATGGCAACACATGATCTAACATTAACAATCTCCCCCTTAGTTACTGATTTCTTCACAAAATACCAATGTGATGATCTTTACAAAACATTTAGTCTAACTTAACAAAGCAAATCAAAAAATGCCACGAGATCTTAACAGAGGCAACATCAACCTTCAGGCAATGTTTTGAAAATATTTTCAATCCAAGTATCACACTCATAAGAGTGGCAACATCAACCTTCAGGCAAATGAAGTCTCAAAAAAAAATAAAAAAATCTCCCCCTTAATACGAGATTTAATAACTAAACAAAATAATTATTAAAATCTAAACAACCATCCAACCATTCAACAAAAACCATCCATCTAAGTTTGAAGAAAATTCCAGCCGAAATAAAGAAAAAAACAGAAATTGAAATTGTTTAAGCATTACAAACCAAAATAAAAACAAAGGAAATTGTTTTTGTTACCAAATCATCAAAATCAAGAACCATTCAAACCAACCACCATCAACCTGCATTTTCAGCTCCTTCACCTCCCTCTGCTGTACCACTAAGTCCAGCTCCATCTCCAGCTCCATCATCACGCCTTGGTGGCCGATCTCCCCCTATTTTGGAAGAAATCATATCCACCATTTTCATCATGTCAGTACGCATATCCAACCACCCCTGAATTACTGAGTCAATGTGCTTCACTTGACCATTGAAAAAATTAAGAATCATAGCAGCATCAACCATAACAGGAGCAGTGTTGCCAGAAGTGTTGCCAGTTTCAGGGGCGACACTTGGGGCGACACTCGTAGCAGAGACAGCCAATGGAGGAGCATCTGTAACCAAAACCCATGGCAAATCTCTGTGCCTATCACCCTCAGTAAAGTGTTTGCTAATTACTGCAATAGGCTGTTCAGAGATAGAATCGGCATTTCAAGGCTTAAGGTTTTGGTACACAAGAACTTTGAAAATAAGGGAAGGGAAAATGAAGGAGGAAGTCTTTTTCTTCTTGGCCCATGCAGCTAGGTGAGCAAATACTAGTCTCCCAAAGTTAACTCTTTGTTTCTTGCCTAGTTTGTATAACAAATTAGCTTGCTCAAATGTTACCGTGTTCTCATTGGCCGTAGGTAGCCAATTTGTTATACATATCTTGTGAAGCACGCTAAACAAAGAAGTGAGATGGGTAGACTTATAATGATCAGTCCAAATGGTAATTCTCCCTCCAGTTAAAAAGGTGGCTAAGGCATTAGGATCAAATTCCAAACTCTCATCTTCGACATTAGGGAGGCCGAATGCTTTGTTGATGATCAAGGGATTAAAATCATAGATATTGCCCCTAACAAAGATCTTTCCATAATGAGGGGTATTCCTATCATCAATATTCTCCCTAAGATGAGCATAAAAATTCATAACCACACTTTCAATGTAATCGGACACTTTCACAACCATAGGTAAAAAGTTTCTATCTTCCAAAAACTGATACACTCCTAACTCCTTGAATTGAGTCACATACATATTTCTTTCATTCAGAATTTTCTTATCAGAATCTTGAACAAACTTATGTAAGCTTGAATCACTATAAAATTCCTCGGAAAGAAATGGACGTTCATAATATCCAAAAGACTCATAATCTGACCTGGAATCTTAAGAGGGAGTAGGAGTGTGTACCTCAGGCCATGAAATGGGAGAATACGATGGAGAACTTGACTGGGCTTTGAACTTGGCAGCAGGTGTTACTTCAGGTGTTGCCATTGGATTGGCAACACTTGGGGCGACACTGGCAGAAATTTTCTGTTTCTTCACTATCTTGGACTAAGCTTCAGCAAGGGTTTCCTCATCTTCCATCAAAGCTTCTTCATCCTCATCGAAAGATGATGAGGGCTCCTTTGTCTCTTTAAAAATTGGATCCGAATTTTCTTCGGATGAAATGTTGAGCGAAGAACTCGAGCTATCCTCCACATTTACTGGATCATCAGCCTTGTTTGAAGGTATCTTGGACCTGAACAAGGTTTTGATCCTCTCAGATTGACGACGCACTCCACCCCGAAAAGACGAAGAGGCATCAATCGCCTTCCTCTTCTTGGTTTTCTTTTGAGGGGCGAAGGTTAGCTCAATGGAGGGGGTAGCTTCTGGAAGGTTTAAAGGAATGGGAATTTGAGATGGATCATAGACAACAATGTCTAAAGATGGTGAGGTTGAGGGTGTGGCCGAAAATGTCGCAGGAGATATCTCCATGGGAACGGCGACATTGGAGGAGACACTTGGGGGGCTAAGGGCAAAATCTCCATGGAAGAAGAAATTTGGGAAGAATTTTTAGGGCTTGCCATGAAGGATCGAAGAAGACGAAGAACAGGGGAGAGGGTTTGAGGTTTCCGCCTAGAGAGAGAGGGAAACGGGAAGAGAGAAAGTGAGAGAGGGTTTAGTGAGGAGGGATTTTGTTGAGGAATAATGATGGTTATTAAGTTGATTTGACAACTTCAAATTAATTTAAAAAAAACCTTTTATCCAAAACACATCCCAACAAACTCAGCCAAGTTATCCGCCATTTTGAAATTATTTTTTTTTTTAATTTTTATAATTTTTAATAATAACTAAACATAATTTTAGTAATATCCATAAAATTGAGTTTTTCAAAATTCAAAGAGATGAATTTAAAAAATAGATATTATAAAATTATACTTAGTTTGACAAAATAAAAATTTTTGCTAAAAATCTTTTAAATTTCACAAACTCTAAATGTAAAGAAATAGACTTTTGAAAATTTAAAATTTAATTAACAAAAACAAAAATTAAGACAATAAAAAAAATAATGTAGCATCTACTAATGTGTTACTAGCAATGTTGCGTGACACACAAAGCAACATTTTTAAATAAAATTCCCTTGATATTTTTTCAACATATATAACTTGTCATTCCTTAGGCAATTTTTAAGCAAGCTTTACACATTCTTTATTTACAAGGAAGCATCGTAGTAGCGAGCTCCGTGCCCCGAGTTTTTTATAAACGTGTAAAGCAATATGTAGTAAGTTTTATACCTTTCAAGTAGGGTACACTGTAGTAGCGAGCTCCATGTCCCTAATACTTAGTATAAAACAACTACATTATACTCCCTTTGGGAATATTTTAACAAGCTTTGCCT
Source organism: Adenophora triphylla var. japonica (assembly GCA_022495995.1). Taxonomy (NCBI): domain Eukaryota; kingdom Viridiplantae; phylum Streptophyta; class Magnoliopsida; order Asterales; family Campanulaceae; genus Adenophora; species Adenophora triphylla. The sequence goes on from JAFEMH010000787.1 coordinate 526,291, forward strand.
TTTTCAATATCAACACAATATAAGTGACTTTGTCACTTTAAGCACAAAGGGGTATTTTATAAAAAAATGTTAACCTTAAAAATGTACACATACTAGAACAAAAAGGTCAGTAAATGCCCCCCATTTGGGATTAAACTAACTAATTTTTTTTTTTATAAATAATAATATACAACAAATACAGAGTGTTGCTGTCAGTGTTGGCAACACTGATGGCAACACTTGAAACAACAGATTTATAGAACGCATAAACCAAGAGATTTTTTCAAACTTGAAAATCTCTCATGGTCCAAGGCTTTGGTCAAAATATCAGCAAGTTGATGTTTAGTATCAATATGCTCTATTTGGATCAATTCTTTTTCTACTAAATCTCTCAAAAAGTGATGGCGGATATCAATGTGTTTTGTGCGTGAGTGTTGTACAGGATTTTTAGAGATGCTTATAGCACTCAAATTGTCACAATACATGGTCAAGATATTACTATCTAGACCATAGTCGTCAAGCATATGTTTCAACCATATTAATTGTGAACAACAGCTCCCGGCTGCTACATATTCAGGTCGGCGGTCGAGAGAGAGACACAATTTTGCTTGCGACTGTACCATGATACAAGATTATTACCCAAGAAAAAACAACCCCCACTAGTGCTCTTTCTATCATCTATATCCCCTGCCCAATCAGAGTCACTAAAATCAACCAATTTGGTATTAGTGTCTTTGGTGAACCAGATTCCCAATTCACTTGTCTCAGACACATACTTAATGATTTTTTTGACAGCATTCAGGTGAGAAATTTTAGGAGCAGACTGATATCTAGCACATACACCTACGCTGAACATAATATCGGGACGACTGGCAGTAAGATAAAGAAGACTACCTATCATGGATCTATACAGAGTTGGGTCAACATCCTCCCCTGCCTTATCTTTGGTTACCTTAAGAGATGATCTCATAGGTATTTTAGAGCTCTTTGCACTCTCCAATCCAAATCTTTTCACCAGACTTTTAGCATACTTGCTCTGAGAGATAAAGATTCCATCATCTGACTATTTCACCTGCAATCCTAGGAAATAATTAAGTTCTCCTATCATGCTCATCTCGAACGTTGATGTCATAGCTTCCACAAAATTTTGTAAGCATGTTTTAGATGTGAAACCATAAACTATGTCATCAACATAGATCTGAGCAATGACAAGCTCTTTATTTTCCCTAAGAATAAATAATGTCCTATCGGCTTCTCCTCTAACAAATTCATATTCAAGCAGGAAATTTGTTAGACGTCCATACCATGCACGAGGAGCTTGTTTCAAGCCATATAATGCTTTATCAAGTCTGTATACATGGTCTGGGTGGAATGGGTCTTCAAACCCTTTAGGTTGCTCAACATAGATCTCTTTATCTAAGTACCCATTCAAGAACGCCGCTTTGACATCCATTTGGTGTAATGTGATTTTGAGGTAGCAGGCTATAGCAAGAAGAAGTCTTATTGACTCAATTCTAGCCACAGGTGCAAAGGTCTCGTCAAAATCGATTCCTTCCACTTGTGTATAGCCTTGAGCCACAAGACGAGCTTTATTACGAACAATATTACCCAATTCATCAGATTTGTTTTTGTAAATCCATTTAGTTCCAATAATGTTAGTATTTAAAGGACGTGGAACTAAACACCAAACCTCATTACGGGTAAATTGTTCAAGCTCTTCTTGCATAGCTTGAATCCAGAATTTATCATTTAAAGCCTCAATCACATTTTTTGGTTCAAGAGAGGAAACGAAACAGGAGTGTTTTACCTGAGAGTATGTGGAGGACATACACACATACCTAACCATATCTCTGTAGTCTACTGGCTCCTTATTTCTTGTTCGAACCCCTTCATTAACATCACCAATTACTTGAGTAATGGGATGATAATTTCTAATACGAGCTGGGGGATCTCTCCTGCCTTGATGGTACACCAATCCATCTTCTTCTTCTGAGTCACTGCTCTCAGAATTTCCAGCCACTGTTCTGTTCTCCTGTGTTGCCTCAGGTGTTGCCATTTCAGGGGCAACACTCGGGGCAACACTTGAATCTGTGGCTGCACTGGCCGAATCAGTTTCTGTTCCAGCCCTCTGTTCGACTTCTTCCAGCAAGGTCAGAGGTATATCATCAGCTGGTTCTCCTGTAGCACTCAAGTAATCGTTAAATTCAATATTTACCGATTCTTGAATCACTTTTAACCTCAAATTATAGACACGATAAGCATGACTGTTTTGAGAGTAGCCCAGAAAGATGGCTTTGTCACTCTTAGAATCAAGTTTTCCTAAGTATTCTCGGTCATTTAAAATGTAGCACAAACACCCAAACACATGAAAATAGTGAACCGTAGGTTTCTTTCCATTTAAAATCTCATAGGGTGTCATAGTTGTACCGGGTCTTAAGAAAACTCTATTCGTAGTGTGACAAGCTGTGTTTAATGCTTCGGCCCAAAAACCTTTAGAAATATTTCTAGCAATTAGCATAACACGAGCCATCTCCATTAAAGTCCTATTTTTCCTTTCAGCAACACCATTTTGTTGTGGTGTTTTGGGTGCTGAAAATTCATGGTGTATCCCCTTTTTACTACAAAATGTAGCAAAGGAGATGTTTTCAAACTCTCTACCATGATCTGACCTTATTCGAAAAATAGGAGAACAAAACATGTTTTTGATTTTAGAGACTAAGTGAGTAAATTTATCAAAAGTTTCAGATTTTTCTCTTAAGAAATACACCCATGTAAACCTAGAAAAATCATCAACTATCACATAAACATACTTCTTACCTCCCAAGCTTTCTACCTCAATAGGACCCATCAAGTCCATATGTAGAAGCTGAAAACAATGTGTTGTTCCTGAGTGTTGCTCATTGTGTTGTTCAACACTGTGAGCAACACGAGTTTGCTTACCCTTTTGACAGTCACCACACATCACGGTGTCTTTGAGGTTTAGTTTAGGAACACCTTTGACGGCATTATGTTTGATAATCTTCTCAAGATTCCTATAATGAGAATGACCTAACTTTTGATGCCATAACCTTATATCATCAAGTTTTGTCAAATTGCACACTGATTTATTACCAACCAGGTAGCAATTATCACTTGATCTTATTCCAGTCATGACACAAAAGTTAGTATTATCAAACACTTCACAAGTATTTTTATTGAATTTTACCTCCAAATTGTCATCACACAGTTGGCTAATGCTAATTAAATTAGCAAGTAAACCATCTACGTGCAAGACATTTTTCAAAGAAGGAAAACCAACAATATCCAGTGTTCCTTTACCAACTATTTCACTCTTGCCACCACCACCATAAGTCACTGAGCCTCCTTGAATAGGTTGGTACTCTGTTAGGAATGATTTTGTACCCGTCATATGACGTGAACAACCACTATCAAAGTACCAAGTTCCTGCAATGTTAGTCCTTAAAGCTGTGTAAACAACATAGCATTTCAGTTTTTCCTTGAGTAACCAATCCTTTTTTGAAAATCTGAATTTCTGTTCACCAGTGTTGCCATGAGTGTTGCCCTGAGAAATTGGCGACACTTGAGTCAACACTTGAAGACTGGACATTTTTTTTTGAAGGAAAAAGCAATCTGTTTTTATATGTCTATCTTTGTGACAGTATCCACATTCATTGGATTGATCAGAAGTATCACTAGGAGTGCTACCCTTTTCCTTGACACGCTCTTTTACAAAACAATTTTTAGTTTCAACATCAAACAAGGAAGAGGTAATACTTTCAAGTGATTCTTGGAACCCAAGACCAGCTTTCAGAGGCTTACTCAAGTTGAGTATTTCATCCAATTTGGATGAACTCGTGTTGAGTTTTTTGAAGGTGGATTCGGCTAGGTTGAGTTTGGCCTTGATTTTATCAAGATCCAATTCTCTCCTACTGAGTTGAGCTTCTAGCCGAGTCAAGGAGTTCTTAAGATCCTGATTTTCCTTTTTCAAGAAAACCACCATCTTGTTCTCCTTTTTCCATTCCACGAGGAGGGATTTATAAAGGTTTTTTAATTCACAAATGAGCTCATCTTTATCAAAATCATTCTCTATAACCTCCTCTGAATTTAAATCAGCAGAACCAAGCAAACTAAGATCATTAAAAGAGTCATACCTGCTGAGTGTTATGCCAAGTGTTGCCATTTCCTGGATGACACTTGGGGCAACACTTTCTGAAGAAGTCACAAGTGTTGTGTCAAGTGTTGTTAAATCTGGAACAACACTTGAAGTAACACTTTCTATCGAAGGTAGCTCCTCTACCGTGGCCATCATGACCACTTGCTCCGTCTTTTCTTCTTTCTCCGTTCCTTCCTCCTCTCCATCACTAAGAGATACCCACAAATTTTTGCCCGCCTTTCTCAAGGTGTTAGCACATTCATTGGCATAGTGACCCCAACCGGAACAAGCATGACATTGAATAGATTCAATGTACTTAGGATCGGACCGGATCGGATTTTTTCCAAGGATGCACGCCTAGGTGGGTTATCCTTTTGATTTGGAGGAGGACCTCTCCTTGGCACAAAACTAGAGGTTTGGCCGCTTGGTCCTTAGCTTTTACCTGCACACTGTTAAATTTTCTAAGCATAGAATTATATCTCTTTGCAAGTAAAGCTACACTAGTATTTTCATCTAACTCCTCGAAAACTTCATCTTCATCTTCCACACATGTGTCCGAAGATTCAACTTTTAAGGCAATATTTTTGCCTTTAGAAGCCTCTGTTTGTTCATTGAAATTCAACTCAAAGTTTTTCAAAATGCTCATTAAGGAGTTAATGTCCATAGTTGAAAGATTATGGGTCTCTTCAATAGCTGAAACTTTAATATTAAAACGTTCGGGAAGAGTACGAATAGCTTTTGAAACAAGTTGTTTATTTGTAAAAGGCTCCCCTAATACTTGACAAGCATTTGAAATATCAATCAACTTTTCAAAATAAGACGAGATGTCTTCGTTTTCACCCATTCTTAATCTTTCAAATTTACTAGTGAGACCTCTAAGCTTTGTTTCTCGGACACTGCCATCTCCTTCACAAAATCTTTGTAAAGTATCCCAAGCATCTTTTGCAGAGGGACTATTTTGAATGAGTTTGAACATATGCATGTCAACCCATTCATAGATGGCATTCAGTGCCTTTTCATTGAAACTAGCAAGATTATTCTCTTCAATTGTCCACTCAAATTCAGGTTTGACTTGAACGTCACCATCGTCATCCAGAGGAAGCATTGGAACAGAATAACCATTTAAAATAGATCGCCAAGCCCGAAGATCAATTAATTTGATATGCGAGCGTAGGCGAATCTTCCAATAAGCATAATTAGATCCGTCTAAAACCGGTAATCTCTTTTGATTAGGGTTTGCAGGATCATAAGCCATGACAAAAGGATCTAAACACTTAGTATATCAAGTGCTAGGCTTTGATACCAATTGAAATTGTCTATGGCTTAGAACAAGTGAGATGAAACTCACAAGGTGAGACGAAACTCACAAGTGTTGTCTTTAGTGTTGGCAACACTAACAACAACACATACACCAATTCTAGAAAAAACACAAATCAATAGAAATAAATATAATTTGCAGTGAAGAATTAAAGCAATACACAAGAATATAATTTTTATCAAGTTATATAAATATATAACTTGATGGGTGCCTTGAAGGCAAGACCTTTCTATTAATAAGATGAATTCAATACAAGTTCGAAGAAGTTCCTTAATGATAAACGAACCCTGATATAAGGAACAACATATACACGAATTCTCTCTGAAAATGAACACTCAAAACCTCATAAAAATATAAAAATCTATATGAAATTCTCGAGTGTTGGACTGAGTATTTTGAATGGCAACACTTGAGAGCAGAATTCTACTTCTTGTGCAGATTTGCGTTTTCTGAATTGGATGATCTTCAATGAAGATCCACTGCACTATTTATAGGCCACAAAGTCTTGGAGCCTACTCAAAATGATCAGCAACAGCTTGGAGTTTGTTTCCTCCATTTTAGCCACTCGCCTCATATGTAGGAGACCTAGTCTTCTCTTGCTTCTCTTGCTTGTACCTCTCAGCTTTGGATGCCTTGTACTCTGACTTGTTCTCCCCCAGAATAGCTGAATAAAATATCTTTTTGCTTGGTCATTAATTAAACAAATAAACACATGTTTATTTGTTAATTTCCTCCTCTTCCTTCGTAAATAACGCCTAGGCAGTTTCTGATGCCTTTTTTCAGCTCATTTTAAGGAGACTAACTACTGTTATATAAACATTAATTTACACATTAATATTTTTGAGAAATATAGTAACTATCTCAGTGTTGTCAAAAAATAACCAAGTTGTTTATATTTTTATATTCACTCTACCCCACCACTCATTCTCTTCATTTTCTACCACATATTTATTCAACCAACACTGATCTAACATTACCAACTCACTCTCTCTTCATTTTTCACCACACATTTTTTTATTTTATTCTTTTTCTTGATTTTTGAACCCAATGGTGAAGTAATAAATGGGGCGGATGGAGTATACAATACATTTGAAAAAGATAAAAAAAAGAAATATGAGGGCTTGAAAAATTGTAAAATACTCCTCCGTCAACACCAAAGAGTCATCAACATTAGCCGGGCATGGCAAAATAAGAAATGTGATGTAACATTAACACAAAAGTTCTCCAAATGTTTTATGAAAAATTAAATAGGAGAGAGAATGAGTGGGAGGTGATGTAAGAAAGAGAATGTTGTGAGTGTAAAAGTAAAGTAGGAGAGAGAATGAAGAGAATATGATTTAAGGGCTTGGGAAAGTGGCTTTTTAAATGGGTACTCCAAAGGTATTGCATTATATACACTAAAAATATGAAAATATAAATACATTTTGTAAATTTTTAATGAAATAATATGAAGGTCCCCAATTTTTTTGTTTTAAACATATGCATAGTGGAGGACTTAAACCTTAACAATTTACCGAAAATGTGCATTAACAGACACGCAAGAAAATGTGCATTAACAGACACGCAACAAGTATAAACACGCAAGAAAATGTGCATTAACAGACACGCAACAAGTATAAAATATCATATTAATAATTATTACTCCCTCCGGTTCAAAATAGATGTTGTTTTGAGCTTTAAATTTTGATTCAAAACATATGTCGTTTTAGATTTAATCTTCAATATACCAAAACATTGAAACTTGTTATATTTCATTAATTATGCCTACACAATATTTTGGGGGAAACTAGTTTCTCCTTAAGTTATAAAAAGTCCTGTTTTTTTAAACTGCTCTTATATTCGTCAAATATTTGCAAGTTGAAAAAAATTGAACTTTTTATAATTTATGGAGAAACTGGTTTCTCCCAAAACTTACTCTTATGCCTATTGTATTGTGTGAGGTAATATATAAGAGAAAAACAATTAATAAATGTATATTTAATATTTTAGTTGATAAAGTTGATATAATCATATTTCTAAAGAATTGTGCAAACCTTCAAAACGTTATCTGTTTTGAAACAGATGAAATAATTCATAACATATCTTAAGGTTGAGGTTTACAGGGCCCGGACGAATGCCCTTGCTGAACCCGTCTTTTGACCATTTTGCCCTCACTAAGTTGTTCCTTTCCCATTTTACCCTTAAATTTTTTTTTTAAATTAAAAAAAATAAAATAAAAAAAAACGTGTCCTCGGACACGGGCTTTTACTTATATTTAACATTTAACAGTTAATTATAATTAGTAGGTTTATTTTTTATTTTCTAATTTCCTCTCTTTTAACCCAACATTTTCTTTCAATCTTTCTTATATTTCTAACCTAATTTTCAAAGAGTCGTTGTTCTTGTTAAAAATATATTTTACACTAAAAAATGTAAAAATGAGTTTTTTCGTATTTGTTATTTCTAATATTATAAAGTGACAGTTCTAATATTATAAAGTGTCAGTTCTAAATGACACTTATAAAATTCAAACCGCCATTTATAAACATTTAAACTGACATTTTTAACATTTGCTAAAAGAGGACTAGTAGTAGTGTTAAGGATTGTCAGTAGTGTTAAACAGTGCCGGCGGTAGTGTTAAAAATTGTCAGTTAAAAGTGTTAAATAGTGCTGATAGTAATGTTGAAAATAGTGTCAGTTCTAGTGTTAAAAAATGTCGGTTATAATATTGAAAAGTGTCAGTTATATTATGGAAAAGTGTTAGTGAGTTTTTATAAATTACAATTATTTACAAAAATTCACCTCACGTTTTAAAAAAAATCCACTTATTTACAAAAATGTAACCACATTTTAAAAACACGTTAACAAGTGTAAAACAGGTAGATTTTAGTTTTTCAAAACAATTTCTAACTTAAATACTCCTTCCGTCCCACCAATTGCTTCACCATTTTCCTTGGGCACGGGAATTATGGTAATGGGAGGGAAAAAAAATGTTGTGAGTGTAATTTGAAAATAGGAGAGAAAATTAGTGGAGGGAATAATAAATTATAATGGTGTTGTGAGTATTAAAATAATGTAGGAGAGAGAATGAGTGGGGGAAATAATAATATTTTATGTCCAAAAAAGGAAAGGTGAAGCTTCTAACGGGACGCCCTTTTGGATAATTGGTGAAGCTTTCTAACGGGACGCCCTTTTGGATAATTGGTGAAGCTTTTATTGGGACAGAGGGAGTATTCAAAAATTCAAAAAAGGAAAAAATAATATTTGAAGCCCAATAATCACAAAACAAACCCCGAAGCACGTTTGGTTGACGAAAGACTGCGCGCGCACCTGCCACCTACTCCTCCGTATATGTGAAGACAACTTGACAGAGGAATTGGAAGCATTTTTGGAAATCACAGAAAACCTAATCTCAGTAACTCAATCTTCATCGTGGTAAGCCTTCAATCAATCAAACTAACATTTTGATTAATTCTTCATCATCTTTAGCTGTGTTTTTTTTTTTTTTTCTGCTGTTATTAAAGTCAAATTTCTCTCATGAATTCTATTGAAATTATGATTTTTCATTTTTTTCTCAATTATGTCCATCTATTTCTTCATCTCGTGTATCTAAAGGCGATAATCATGTTGCCTGCTTGATTTTTTACCCACTCTCGTCTCTCGCTGTGTTTTTGTTGGTTTAAAGTCAAAGTTATGGATGATTACTGATGATCCTTGATTCTGTTGCCTGTAATTTTAGGGTTTTTAAACTGTAATTTTGTAGCTGGTATGTTAATCGGCATCACCCAAGTTTTTTTTCTTTTACTCCAATTTCTGGTGTCTTGGTAAAGTTTTCCATCATTTCCGAAGGAGCCAATGACTTAAAATTTTTTGGCTTGAGAATAATGATGGAATAAAAAAAATGGCTCACTAAACTGTATGCGCTTCTTTATTAGGAAGCAGCAGTCAATTTATGCAATTTTCGACGCAGTTTTCATTAGGAGTCATTCGGAAATAGCCTATCTTTGCTTTAATAGAGGGGCAAGCTTGCGTACATCCGACCACCCTTACCCACCGAAGGTGGAAGCATTTGTGGCACTGGGGTAATGTTGTTGTTGTATGGTCTTGGTAAAGTATTTGATTACTAGGTACTAGGCCTATTGAAGCAATTTACTTGTTTGGAATGATTTACATGGCGGGCACTCTATTTTGATTGCCAAAAGTAAAATAATCTCCACAAAATGATTGGCTAATGAAAATCTCTTTTCTACCGTGTTATTTCTTTCCTACCATGAATATTATTGTTACGTAGGAAGCAAAATCAAGTACTTTGTTCTATTTATGGATATATTCTTCGGTTTTTGTAATCCATATTGGAATAAGATAAGCTGTTCTTTAAAAATCTATATTGCTAATAAATCTGTCCTAATTCTTATGGTAATTCAGGTTGAGAGATCACTGAAACAAGGTTTGATCCTATTATGAATATATCTGGGGAATCAAGTTCGGATATAATTAGCAACTTGCCGGGTAACGTGATTGAATCCATCCTTGCTTGTTTACCAATTCGAGATGCCGTAAGAACTAGTATACTGTCGACCAAATGGAAGGATAAATGGGTCACCTTGCCACATCTTGTATTCAATGAAAATACCTTTAAAGGTGCTACCATTGACTCCCGTGCACCAATCGTAACAGACGAGCTTGAGGTTATTAAGGTTATCAGTCAAGTTCTTTTACAACATAACAGCCCAGTGCTTAAGTTTGTCCTATCGATTACTCACCTGCGAAGTTCCCCTGCTATAGATCATTGGTTGAGTTACTTATCTAGAAATGGTATTGAGGATTTGACCCTGAAAATACAAACTCCCCAGTCCCATAAAATGCCTTCCAATTTCTTTTCTTGTCACAATCTGAGGCGCCTGACACTTAACAATTGCATAGTGAGACCTCCTCCTACTTTTAGTGGGTTTAAAAAGGTGCGAAGCATCAAGTTTAAAAGGGTGTCATGCTCTGCTACCTCGCTCGAAAATTTAATTGTCAATTGTCCTCTACTTGAGGAGTTGACATTGTTTAAGACGTTAGATCTTCACTCTCTAACCATAAACGCTCCAAATCTAGAATGTTTATGGTTCACAGGAGCGTCCGAATCTTTATGCAGCATAAATGCCCCGCGTTTAGTTCTACTGAGTCTTTATATTCCTCTACGTTCTGGATTACCTGATCATGGTGAGTGCAACAGATATTCCAATATGGTTGATTTTCTTGGTTGTTTCTCTAGAAAAATAGAGCAGCTTCATTTGAACATCTACACTTCACAGGTGATTTGCCTTCATTTGTCCCAAAATAAAACTCTCTGTTCATTCTTCCCCTCAGGCCATGTTACTTATGTGTTTTTCTTCTCGTTGCTTTAAGTTTTTTGCTGTAGGTAATGTCCCAAAGAATCTTCCAAATACTTACAATAATCTGTGGGAAATTGCACTGAGTAAATTTTCGTTTGAAAATCTGGATTCTGTATCTTGTGCCTTGTCCTTAATTAGAAACGCACCCAACTTGGAGACGATTCGCATGTACATAAAGGTGAGTGTCTCTAAGAAAACTGCATCATTCACTCGTATGGGTTTTATTTATTTATTTTCTTCTTTTTCCAAAATTTCTTCTTTAAATTTTCTTCTTAGCTTTCACAATTTTTTTTAAAAAATAAAAAATTCACCTCTTTTCATTGACTATTCCATATGATGATTCATGTTAGGAGACCTCAAATCATTTTGGGACTAAGACTTTGTTGTTATTGTTGTTTTGCAGACGTCTACAAGTCCATCGGTTGACATTGAACCAGCTTTAACATTGATGAGAGCAAACTTAGAATCATCCGTGAAGTTGAAGAAGCTAGAATCACTCAAAATGACATCGATGAGTGGGACCAAGCCTGAAATGGAGTTCATTAAGTTTATACTAGCTAGCTCACCATTGCTTAGGAAGGTGACAATCAAAGCTAATAAAGCACATTCTTCGTATAATGGATTCATGACGCTGACGGAGTTGGTTAAATTTTCCCGTGCTTCTTCAGCAGCTCAAATCATCTACTCGGAGGAAGAGTAAGGCTGACGATTAATGGTGAGGTACAAAGGTGATATTAAACCATATATTATGATCAGTGTTGATGGAGTATGAGCGAGTATTGTTGATTGAGTGCGTGCATTATTGTGTTAGTTTTAAGTATCTTCTGATATAAGGTGTCATTTTTATTTTTTTTGGGGAACACTTGTATCAGATTACACTGATATTGAAAGGAATACTGAAACTCTAAATGTAGCTGTGAAAAGTTTGAGTTTTATTAGCAACACTTAGTGGCTTTTAAAGAGCCTTTACAAAACAGAATTGAGAAAACTAAGGGGCTAGAAAATGGCTATTTTAAGAGATTAAATCAAAACAAATTATCCCTACAAACCAGGGATTTATTCAACAGAAACAAAACAAACTCAGACTTCTGCAAATCCATTTGATTTGGTCTTCAACATGCCAAAATATCCAACTCCTTTAAACTGAACCGTGACAAACAGTCGGTTTACTTCTTGAGCACTACACATTCCAAGTTCAGCTCTCAGCTTCAAAAACGCGTCCAGCTTCAAAGGATTTGTAAAATGTCAGCTAACTGTTCCTTTGTACCACAGTGTACCAGCTCCACAACACCATCATTTGCCAAGTTACGTAGGAAGTGAAATCGGACATCAACACACACTGACATGCACAAGCAGCAGCAACTTTAATCTCCACAACACCATCATTTGCCAAGTTATGTGCTTACTTCTTCCGTGTAGAAAAGGAATTTTTGGAAGTTTAATTGCAGAGCTGTTATCACAGTAAATGACATACTTTGATTCATTCCAAGTCTTTTTAGCACTCTTTGCATCAACACACACTGACATGCACAAGCAGCAGCAACTTTAATCTCGGCCTCGGTTGTTGAAAGTGACTCTACAGGCTGTTTTCTTGAACTCCATGCAACACTACCATTGCCCAACTTAAAAACATAACCTGAGGTGCTTTTTCGGCTGTCCAAACACCCTGCATAATCACTGTTAGAATATGCTATTAACCTCTGATTCGCTCCTCTTTTATAGAACAGGCCCATTTCTGTTGTCCACTTCAAATAACGAAACACTCTGATGCAATACAGTGGGAGACTCCATGAATCGAGCCACCAGGCAAACGGCGAACATGAGGTTTGGTCGTGTAGCAGTCAAAATACATGAGACTGCCTACCATTTGCTTATGATAGCACTCAACAGCAACTTCGTTGAATGTTCTTCGTCGACCACTACCTCTTCCTCTGAAGCCACCACGTCCTCTACCTCTACCTCCAAAGTTCTCCCCTTCCTTTACACCATACACTTCTCCCATAACCTTTAAGGCCTGCTCTTCCACATCTTTCTTTCTTAACTTCTGCTCATGTACTAACAACAAGCTCTGTAACTCATCCACAGACATTTTATCAATGTCTTTGGACTCCTCGATTGCGCATACTATATAAGTATACTTCTCTGATAGTGTGCGCAAAATTTTCCCTACAATTTTTGCATCATCCATTGCTTCTCCAGCATTCCTCATATCATTCGCTACCATCATAACCCTAGAGAAATAATCATCCACACACTCGCCAACTTTCATCTCTAAGATCTCAAATTCCCTTCTCAGCTTTTGAAGTTGAGCACGCTGGACTCTGATATTTCCCTGGTACATTCTCTTCATGGAGCTCCAAACCTGCTTGGAAGTTTTCTTCTCTGTAATTCTTAAGAATATTCTTGTCTATGGACTGGAAAAAGAAGTTTTTTGCTCTCAGGTCCTTCAGCTTCTTCTCCTCGCTTGTCTTGCATTGTGCTCCGGTCATTGAATCTGGATCCTCCGGTTCTTCATAGCCATTCTCCACCACGCACCAGTACTCCTTGGAGCGCAACAAATTCTCCATTAGCATGGACCAATGATCATAATCCCCATCAAACATAGGGATACTCAGAAAGTTGTTGCCATATGCTATTCTGGTGTTTCACTTACTCACTCTCCTTTTAGTGTTTCCTTCTATCTTTCATTCTCAATACCAGGCCCTTTTGTGGGCTCTGATACCACTGAAAGGAATGCTGAAACTCTAAATGTAGCTGTGAAAAGTTTGAGTTTTATTAGCAACACTTGGGACTTTTATAGAGCCTTTACAAAACAGAATTGAGAAAACTAAGTGGCTAGAAAATAGCTATTTTAAGAGATTAAATCAAAACAAATTATCCCTTCAACAAAAACAAAACAAACTCAAACTTCAGCAAATCCATTTGACTTGATTTTCAACAAGCAAAAATATCCAACAGATATAGTGTATTTTTGCTTACAGAAAGTGTGTGTGTGTGTGTGTGGATGTGGGGTGGGGCGGGTTGTGGGGTGTGGGGTTGATATACACTTGATATTATGATCATGTATATATATGTATTGGGTACTTATTGTTGGGATAGAAGACCAACCGTACTAGACATCGGAGCAAAAAGGGTTGGAAATTTCGTCTAAAGCTGCTGGAGGTGAGGGCGGCCGCGCAGGTGGTGAGCGCGACCGCGCACCTGGACCGCAAGTGATGCTCGGAGGAGTTTATTCCTGCGCGACCGCGCTGAAGGGAGTGAGCGACCGCGCTGGATGGCCGAGGACGGTGATTGTTTCTCGTTTGCTGAGGGCGACCGCGCTTATAGTGTGCGCGGCCGCGCTGTTGACGAGGGAGGAAAGTCCTGGGTCGGGTCTTTAGACGTAATTTAGGGAATCCTTGTCCATCTAGGGCTTGGTTTACTCCCTACTATATATTATAAGTGGTATTCCGCCCCTAGACTTGTTGTAACACATATTTTACATTCATAGTGCAAGATCCTGGCTTGGTAGTGCCCCCAGACGTAGCCAATCAAATTGGTGAACTGGGTTAACAATTTCTTGTGTTCTTTTCTGTTTTCTTTGATTTCTTGTGCTTGGTTTGTGTGCGATTATTATTCTTGTAGGTTTGCTTGGGTGTGGAGGGCCATATTCACAACAACTGGTATCAGAGCCAGGTTTAGGATCAAGGGAGGTGTTTCTAGCAATCAAGAATGGGCAAAGACAAACAGGCGGTTGAGAAATTTGATGGGTCTGACTACGGATATTGGAGGATGCAGATTGAGGATCTCTTGTACAACAAAGATCTCTACAAGCCTCTGAAGGGTGTCAAACCGGAAGATGAAGATCAGGAAGAATGGGAACTCATGGATCGGAAAGCCCTAGGGGTGGTTAGATCTACTTTGTCAAAGTGGATCGCGAAGACTACCAAGAAGGCTGACAACCACCAAGGAGCTATTGGATTATCTTGCGAGAGATTTGAAACTCCGTCTGCTTTGCAAATAAGGTTGATTTGATACGCAAGATGGGTAGTCTCGAGATGCAAGAGGGAGGATCCTTGGCTAAACACATTGATGAGTTTATGGATGTCATAGATTCATTGGCTAGCGGTGGCGATCAAGTTCGATGACGAGGTTCATGCATGTCTTGTTGCTAGCTTCTTTACCGGCAAGTTGGAGCGGAACGGTGGCTGCAATCAACGCTTCGGCGAGGTAAGAAAAATTGAAGTATGATGATGTTAAAGACTTTCTTTTAGGTGAGGAAAATCGCATGAAGAAGTTGGGGACATCAAGTGCTTCGGGATCGGCTTTAGCTACTACTAGTAGGGAAGCCGGGTACTAGCAAACAAGGGAAGGAGCCGAATCTAGGGAGAACGTTGTGAGTGGTAAGGGCAAAAGCCGATGAGACCAATCAGCAAACCGAAGGTTGCAAAGGGTTACTGTTCGGTGCTACTATTGTAAGGAGTTGGGACATTTCAAGAGGGATTGTCCTAATCGTAAGGGCAATCAGGCGAATGTGACGATCGAAGGTGATGATGTACTTGTTCTTAGTGTTAGTAGTGCACTAGAATCATGGGTCTTTGGATTCGGGGCATCATTCCACTCTTGCGGGCATAAGGAAGAGATGGAGAATTATACTTAGGTGATTTCGAGAAGGTCTATCTAGGCGATGGGGAGCCTTTGGAAATCAAGGGGAAGGGGGATGTCGGAATAGGAGCATCGGACGGGAAGGTTCTACATCGAACGGGGTTCGACACATTCGGGTTTGAAGAAGAACCTACTCTCGGTTGGGCGGTTGGACGATGAGGGTTACAAGGTGACTTTCGAGCTGCGAGGCGGGTTATTACCAAGGAGGATTGTGAGATCGCTCGGGGTAATAAGGAGGGTACTTTGTATTTGGAAAACAACACCAAGGATAGTATTGCGGTAAAGCGACGGCCAAGGGTGATGCGATTTGTGGCACTGTCGATTGGGTCACATGAGTGAGACAGGGGATGAAGGTGCTTTGTTCCAAGGGTCTACTACCGGGTTTGAAGGACGATCAACGTGGGGATCTGCGAAGATTGTATGTTTGGCAAACAAGGGAGAAATAATTTCTCAAGGACGGGTAGGGGATTGAGGAAGCAAAGTTGGAATTGGTTCACACGGACTTGTGGGGGCCATCTCAGGATTACATCTCACTGGTGGTGCGTCATATTACATGACTTTCATTGATGATTCTACAAGGAAGGTGCAGGTTTATTTCTTGAAGGGGAAAGATGAGGCTTTCGAGGTGTTCGAAGTGGAGGGCCTTGGTGGAGAATCGAAACGGGACTTAAGCTTAAGTGCTTAAGATCGGATAATGGTGGGAGTACGAGCTTGCGAGTTTAGGGAATATTGTGCTGCGAATGGTATTCGTATGGAGAAGACTCCAAAGAAGACTCCACAACTCAACGGGGTAGCGAGAGAGGATGAACAGGACTTTGAATGAGCGGGCTACAAGAAGTATGAGATTGAAGTGTGGACTTCCCGAAGGCGTTACAGGCATATGCGAGTTGACACGGCGGCTTTCTTGATCAATAGGGGACCGTCGGTTCCATTGGGGAATGGAATTCCGAGAGGAAGCTTGGAGTGGCGAGGTAAATCTGTCCTTTCTTCGCGTATTTGGCTGCGTTTCTTATGTTCATATTGACTACTGCGAAAGAACTAAATTAGATGCTAAATACATTAAGTGTACGTTTATTGGGTATGGCGGGGATGACTTCGGGTATAAATTTTGGGATGATAAAAACCATAAGGTTATTCGTAGTCGAGATGTGGTATTCAATGAACGAGGTTTTGTACTGAGGATAGAAAGGGGGCATCGATGACACTAGTTCGGAGCAGGAGGTTGTAGAGGTCGATATTCCGGACTCGGGTGGGAGCGGGGCAGTTCATGTTGACCGTGGTCGGGAGGTCATTGAAGATGAACCACATACTCCAGAACCGGATATTCCGCTGCGTAGATCCAACAGACCGCGTGGATCACCTGGCAGGTATACTCCTTCGAATTATTATTTGTTGTTGACGAGATAATGGGGAAGCCGGAATGTTATGCGGAGGCGATTCGTAGTGTGCTTTGTGATAAGTGGAAAGGCTGCGATGGATGATGAGATGGTCTCATTGAAGGCTAACAAAACTTGGGAGTTGACTAAACTACCTAAGGGGAAGAAGGCGCGCATAACAAATGGGTTTACGGGATCAAGGAGGAAGCCAGGACGGTAGCAAGCGTTACAAGGCAAGGCCCGGTTGTTAAAGGGTTTCACGAAGTATGGTATTGACTACACCGAAGTATTCACTCCGGTTGTGAAGATGACCACTATCGAGAATGGTTAGGGATAGTAGTGGCGGATGACTTCTTATGCTAGAAACGAGATGGATGTGAAAGGCTGCCTTTCTTCATGGGGATTTGGAGGAGGAGATCTACATGGCACAACCAGAGGGTTACTTGTCTAAGGGTAATGAGGAGCTAGTTTGCGAGATTGACTAAGAGCTTGTATGGCCTTAAACAAGCTCCTAGGCGGTGGTACAGGAAGTTTGACGGATTCATGCACGACATTGATTTTATCGGATGTGAGGCGGATCATTGTTGCTACTTCAAGAACACGGACAATGGGTATATTATCTTCTGTTATATGTGGACGACATGTTAATAGCGGGCTCTAGCAAGAGAGGTAAACGAGGGTTGAAGACTCGGTTGTCGAACGGTTCGAGATTGAAGGATTTGGGAGAGGCAAGGAAAATCTTAGGCATGCGGATTGACCGGAATAGGGAGTCGGGTAGATTGGTTCTTTTGCTGACGAGAATATGTTGAGAAAGTCTTGGCAAGATTTTATATGGAAGAGGCGCAAAACCAACGGGGACACCATTAGGTTTCGCATTTCAAGCTATCCGAGAGAAAGGACTCGCTCAGGGACAAGGAAGAGCGTGACAAGATGGAGAGAACTCCATATGCTTCAGGTGTGGGGAGTCTCATGTATGCGATGGTGTGTACAAGGCCGGACATTGCACATGCGGTGGGAGTTGTCGGCCGGTTCATGGGCAATCCAGGAAAGCAACATTGGGAAGCGGTTAAGTGGATCCTACGATACTTGAAGAATGCTACTTGGTAAGGCTCTATGTTTTTCAAGCAAGGAAGTGGTGTTAGCGGGTTATGTTGATGCGGACTTGGCATCAAGTGATCTTGATAAAAGAAGGAGTACTACGGGCTATGTGTTTACATTGGGTGGTACAGCTATTTCTTGGGCTTCTAAGTTACAAAAGATCGTGGCTCAGTCGACTGCAGAAGCAGAATATGTGGCAGTGACGGAAGCAAGTAAAGAGATGGTTTGGCTGCAGAACTTCTTGGGTGAACTTGGGAAGACGCGAAGTGGTAATATTCTCTACAGTGACAGTCAGAGTGCAATTCACTTGGCAAAGAATCCGGCGTTTCATTCGAGGACGAAGCATATTGAATTAAGGTTTCACTATATCAGACATCTCTTGGAGGAGAAGACTTTGTGGCTTGAGAAGATATTGGGATCGGAGAACCCGGCTGACATGTTGACAAAGGTTGTGAACCTTGAGAAGTTGAAGCTGTGCAAAGCTTCAATTGGGCTTGAAGAATGAGAGAGGAGGATGGCACTACCATGATCGAGGTGAGCACTAGGAGGACACCAAGGATGAGTTGAAGAACGGATACGGGGCTCGTATATGTGGTTGATCTCTAGGTGGGAGATTGTTGGGATAGAAGACCAACCAAGGGAGGATTTCTCAAGGAGTATGAGGCGGGCGCCTGGGGATGGCGAGGCGGGCGCCTCGCGTCCAGTTGTTGGCATCGGCGCAGGAAGCTTGGGGCGGGCGCTTGGTTCCTAGTGTGGCGGGCGCCTCAAAGGCCGAGAGGTGGGCAAGAGTTGGAACTATTCCAGGCGGCCGCATGAACTACCTTGAGGCGGGCGCCTCAAGGTCTGACCGAGGGAATTGTTTTGACGGGCCTTTTATTTTCCTGGGCTTAGCTAGGGTTTGGTTTTTATTTCCGGGGCACATATATAAAGCAATGTTCCGCCCCTTTATTCATTGTAACAACATATTTTACATACATAGTGCAAGATCCTGGCTTGGTAGTGCCCCCAGACGTAGCCAATCAATTTGGTGAACTGGGTTAACAATTTCTTGTGTTCTTTTCTGTTTCGTTGATTTCTTGTGCTTGGTTTGTGTGCACTAATTATTCTTGTAGGTTTGCTTGGGTGTGGAGGGCCATATTCACAACATATATCATGTAAATATATTCCATATATTCAGTTCCTGATTCTTAGGTAAATGATTAGGATAGATTATTGTACATATTATCTTCCTAGAATAGAGTTGATATGTAATTCTCTTTATAAAAGAGATGATCCGTGAATTACAAAGGCACGTCGGTTTTTTCTCTCCTTTCTTATCGTGTCCTTCTATTCCTCTTCTGTGTTTTTAATCTTTGTCTATGCAGGTGATTATTTCTAACATGGTATCAACAGCATTTTAAAGCCATGGGTGACGAGTCATCAAGAACCTCTCCTCCTTCCGACACCATGGCTAATAACGGTCCTGGGAAAGGTAATTCTTCAAACAACAAGTATGGTCTTCCCGTCCTTTTTAATGTTCAATCATACATGGGTCATTGTAGATTGTCAAATGAGAACTATCAAAATTGGAGTTCTCTTTTCCTTTCAATGTTAGAAATCCATTCTTTAACCCATGTCGTATCTGACAAAGTCCCTCCTCCCCGCACTATCTCTCCTAACTCTACTGCCAATCCGGCATATGAGTTATTTATTCACACTTCTCGATTCGTCCTTGGATGGATCAAAGCCACGGTCACTTTCGATGTCCAACCTCACGTAAACCCATGCTATACCGCTCCGGAGGCATGGAATCTTCTTG
Organism: Adenophora triphylla var. japonica; assembly: GCA_022495995.1. Taxonomy (NCBI): domain Eukaryota; kingdom Viridiplantae; phylum Streptophyta; class Magnoliopsida; order Asterales; family Campanulaceae; genus Adenophora; species Adenophora triphylla. The sequence continues at coordinate 546,017 of JAFEMH010000787.1, forward strand.
CTAAAGAATTCGGGGTTGCCTCTCTCATTCACATTCAGAAACTTCAGGAGGAGTTACATGATCTTTCACTCTCTCCTGGTATGACTATACAAGAATATGTTCTCCGAGCTAAAACTTTAGCATATTCTCTGTCTAGAGCCGGTGAGGCAGTCTCAAATCAAACTCTTTGTAGTTGAATTCTAGGGGGATTAGGTCACACATATAAAGAATTCATCACCACTCAAAATTCCAAGGGTGACACTACTATTGAGGACCTCAAAGATTTACTCTTTCAGGAAGAAGCTCTCTAGAAAAAAATTCTCTAACCAAACTCATCCTTCTCTTAGTGCTCTAGCAGCCATCAAAGAAACCAAAAAGTCTTCTCACAAATCCACCCCAACTCCTTCCCCAGCCACACATAATCTTGGGTTTCAGGGAGGGTTTCGGCCGAGTGGCCATCAAAATCCTGGAGGGTTCTTTTTTATGGCTAATTCAAACAGGGTAATGGGCGTCGTAATAATCGCCACCAAAGAAAGGGTAATGGTCAGGGTCTTCTTCCTCTCCCTCCCCAGTTTCATCATTCCCCCGCCCCTCATCACTTTCGGCCTACTTCCCAAAGTGCATCGGTTCCTTATACACCACCAAATCCCTTTTTAAGTCCGGATCCTACCATTGTCAGTTGCCAAATTTGCAAGAAAAAAGGCCATGAAGCTGACACTTGCTACCAAAGGGCAAACTTTGCTTATAATGCTCAATATTATCCTGGTAGTAGTTCACCCTACAATGGTTCTTCACCCATGGCTCCCGTTTCGTTTGTACTTGATTCCGGTGAGACTAATCACATGACATCCAATCTCGTTTGTTCTTAATTCCGGTGCGACTAATCACATGACATCCAATCCGGATGTTCTGCAACAATTCTCTCCGTATTCAGGTAATGATTCTATTATAGTTGCTAATGGCTCTTCTATTCCCATTGCAAATATTGGTTCTACAAACTTTACTGCTAATGATCATTCTTTTGTCATGAATACGGTTTTACATGTGCCCAAAATTAGTCGGTCCTTACTTTCCATTCGTAAATTTTGTCTTGACAATAATTGTTTCTTTGAACTAACGGCTTTCGGGTTCTGTGTGAATGACAATTGTACCAAGAGGACTATTCTTTCTGGCAGTAATGCGGGAGATCTCTACACTTTGTCATTCATTCCCAGTTCACGCATAAATTCCTTGGCATTAATTGGCGAGCGTGCCTCTTCATCTACGTGGCATGCCCGGTTGGTCACCCGTCTTCTCAAGTTTTTCAGTGTCTAGTCAATAAAGTCAAGATTCCGGTTAGCGGATCTGTTCGAAATAAAGATATGTGTCATATTTGCCCTCTCGGCAAGTCATGTAATCTTCCTTTTCAAACTAGGTCTTTTCGTTCTGCAAAACCCCTAGATTTACTTCATTTAGATGTTTGGGGAGCTTCCCCCATTGCTTCTATTTCTGGATTCAAGTTTTATTTATCTATTGTGGATGATTTCTCTAGATATGTGTGGATGTTTCTTATCTTTCAAAAATCCGATGTGTTTACGGTGTTTACTGAATTTAAAACCCTTATTGAAAAACAGTTAACTCGTAAAATATCTGCCATTCATACGGTCAAAACTATCCAAACAGATGGGGGTGGGGAATTCATTAATCGTAGATTTGCTTCATACCTAATTCAAAATGGTATTGGTCATCGTACTTCGTGTCTATATACCCCTCAACAAAATGGAGTAGTTGAGCGAAAACACAGACACATTGTTGAAATGGGCTTATGTTTACTTGCACAATCTCGTGTTCCCCATACTTTTTGGGTAGAAGCCTTTTCTACGGCCGTGTTTCTCATTAATCGTTTGCCTATGCGACAGTTAAAGTATTTTTCTCCCCATGAAAAATTGTGGCAACTAACACCAGATTATAAATTTCTCAAAGTATTTGGTTGCACTTGTTTCCCAAACCTTGTCCCATACAATAGTCACAAGCTCATGCTAAAATCTACACCTTGTGTTTTTTTGGGATATGATCAAATGCGAAAAGGGTATCGTTGTTTCAATCCAATTACGGGTCGAATTTATATATCTCGGCATGTGCTTTTTGATGAGAGTCACTTTTACTATGTTGCAAAAACATTTTCTACTGTTGTACCAGCTTTGCAGCCACAAACTCAAGGAAATTGGTGAAATTACCCGGGATTTCGCGCGGGGCGAAACGCGGTTGTCTTTCGCGGAGGGTTGGTGTCTGAGACCTCGCTTTTCGGGAAGGAAGAGGAGTCGGCACGCGGTTTTTGTATTTTGAGCCCAAACGTTGAAAAACGGCTTTTGTGAAAATGGTGTCGTTTTTATTAGGGGTGGACATGGTTCGGTTTGGTTCGGTTTGGAAGGAATTTGGAGACCAAACCGCTAGTACTCGGTTTGGGAAAATCCCAAACCAAACCGAACCATAGAAAATTTCAAACCAAACCAAACCAAACCACCTCGGTTTGGTTCGGTTTGGTCTCAAACCACGGTTTCATAAACGGATCAAACCGTGGTCCGAACTGCGGTCTAGACCGCTATCCGAACTACAAACCTGTCCAACTAAAAGCGTTCCTCTTTACATATTTTTTTATCAAACTAGCAATCATATATATTAAACATAAAACACAAATACTATTATCCAAATATGAATGAGTTTTAGTAAACTGAAAGTTCATTGTTCTAACAAGTACAACAAAAGAAACTATCTCAAAACAAATTACAAGACATTGTCTAAAATAAAGATACAAAATTACAAATTCAAGATTCAACCATTAAATAAAAGTCAAATGTCTTAGTAGCAAGATAAAAGTATCAAACCAAATAGATTATACCAAGAATTTCATGGTTCGGTTTCGTGGTTCGGTTTCACGGTTCTAAACCGCGGTTCGGTCTGAATCGGTTTGGTTCGGTTCGGTTTGGTTCGGTTTTGAGGTTCCAAACTGCGAGCTGAACCGAACCACACGGTTTATTAAATTTTCAAACCAAGCTAAACCATTTATAGAAAAAAACCAAACCAAACTGCGTGGTTTGGTTCGGTTCGGTCTCAAACCGCAGTTTGAATCGAACCATGTCCACCCCTAGTTTTTATTGGTAGCAAAAACTTAGGAAAAGGCTTTGAAAACGGGGGGTCATTTTTATTGGTAGCAAAAACGAGTAAAAAGCTATTTGAGTACCAAAGATTGTTAGGTTCGGAGGTCATGTTACGTTTCGGGAAGAGTATTACGAGATCACCCGAAATGCCTCGTATGACGAGTCTTTCTACCTTTCTCGAAAACGTGTGCGTGTGTGTGTGTGTTTGCATTTTGAAATGGGGGCTTGAATGACAAGCTTAATCTTGGTTTGAATGTCAAACGTTGATTAGGTGATCTTGTTTGAAAAGACGAGCGTTTGAATGACAAACGTCGGATCTTGAGTTTGAAAGAGAGTTCGAAGGTCGAACTCCGGTTTTGAACCGGGATTGCCATTGTGAACGATTTTACGAAAAAAACGTATTAAATGATTTTGACTGTCAAAAGTCGGCTTTTAGTTTGAAGATGAGCGTTTGGATGCCAAACGTCATTTCGCGCATTTTGAAAGAGAGCTCGAAGGTCGAACTCCGGTTTTGAACCGGGCATTACATTATTAAAGATTTTTAAGGGAAAAAGCGTATTAAATGACATGCAATCAAAGAATCGGGTTGCGACTCGGACTTTGAAAAGTAAATACTATCACGATCCAAATGGGTCGGACTTTGTAAATGACAGTATTTAAAGTGCGGTATCAACGGAATCAAACGATCCGGAATCGTAAATGATGATCGACGAGCCAAAACGGCTCGGAGTTGTAAATGACGATCGACGAGCCAAACGACTCGGAATTGTAAATGACGATCAACGAGCCAAACGACTCGGAATTGTAAATGACAGAAAAGTAAATGACGATCGACGAATCGATCGATCTTGAAATTACCCGGATCCGAGAAGGCCTCGCGGCCCCGGCATCTGGCATTCTTTCGCGTTGGAGGTGTCTCGCCGTTTTGCTTTCGCATTTTGTAGAGTCGCCACGCCGTTTTTATTAAGCCCAAAACATTGAAAAGGGCATCGCTTAAAGATAAATTTTAAACCTGTTTTTGTGTGATGAGATTTTGAGTTCGGAGGTCGATGACTCCTCGGGAAGAGAATATTAGAATATTAGAGCTCACTCCGAGTAGCCTCGTAAACGAGTCTTTCGGATACCCCTAATATCCTTTAAAAAGTTGTGTGTGTGTGTGTGTGCTTTTAAAAATGCATGTCAGACGGATGTCTACATTGTATTGAAATGTATTGAAATAGAATAGGAAGGAAGCCTTACCAATGTTGGTTCGTGTCTGTCTTCCGCAGGGAATAGTGTTTGAGGTCTGAGTAGCGCCCGGATTGCTTCTGGATGCCGGTTGTCTGCGGACAGAGTTTCGGCGTGAGTTGAGGTTGTAGGCTGCGTTCGGGCAGAGGTTCGGCGTGCGTGGGGATCGCTGGGATCACTCGGGCAGAGGTTCGGCGTGCGTTGGGGTGGCAGTGAGTCACTCGGGCGTAGTTTCGGCGTGGTTTGGGATCGTCGGTTTGACTTGGAAAGAGCCGGGACACCGTGGAAAGACCAGTGCAAGGCCTCGGAGTACCACGAGGGGCCTCAGAGTACCTCGAGAGTGCCTCGGGCAGCGCGGGAGCGTCTCGGGAGCGCTCGGAGAGGCTTCTGAGCACCTCGAGGGGGCTCTAAGGCCTCTAAGGATCCGAAGGGGCCGGAATGCCTCGAAAGGTCTTAGAGGGGAGCCGAAGGCTTAGGGAGGAAGAGAGAAGTGGGAGGTGTGAAAAATGAGGAGGGGGAGCCCTCTATTTATAGTCTCGTATTTGGTGCAAAGAGGTCCGTACGGACCTCCTTGGTTATCCAGGATTTTGGTTTTCCTCGATTTGAGGGAATATGCAATGATGGTGAATATTCTGGAAATGATGATGTCCCCTTGCAAAGAGGTCCGTACGGACCATCTTGACATGCAAAGAGGTCCGTACGGACCAAGTCTGCATTTAGGGTAATCATTTCTCCTGGATTTGAGGGAATATTGTGGACTTTAAGGGATTCAAGAATTATGGAAACAAAGAGGTCCGTACGGACCTATATTGCTTTTCCAGCTTCACGAAAATTCCCGAAAGGTCCTTTTGTCCCTTTTTATCCCAGGAGGGCTCCTCCCTTGGTTTGGTTGGGGGTTTGAGAGGGTTTTGAGTGGGAGAGGTCTCTGAGACTGCGTGGATGAGTCTGCGGTGTTTCCCGGGTGTTTGAAAGGGAGTGATCCAGATTGGGGTACTTACAGCCCCTCGACGACGTCACTTATGAAAGAAGTGGGGTCGCCGATAAGATAAGGGTCCTAATCTGGATCGCGTGCTGGGAGAGGAAGTGACCGTGAGGGTCAAAGTGAGGACGTGGTGGTGTCCTTTTGGGTGACCGTTTAGGTCAATAGGCTGGACCCTGTGATAGGATTCCTACGTATCCCTGGCGGGAATCAAGCCCGGTCGTAGTTCGGCGCGGGGAGGAGTGTTCTGGAATACGGCGCGTGGTGGTGCCCTGAAGTGTCGTGTGACCGCCGAGGTCGCTGGTGAGGACGTGGCGGCGTCCTAGGTGACCGCATAGGTCGGTGATAAGGACGTGGCGGCGTCTGGTGACCAGATAGGTCGGTGCGGACGCCGCGGCGCCCTGGGTGACCGTATAGGTCGGTGATAAGGACGTGGCGCGGCGCCTGCGATCAGATAAATGGTGATAAGGACGTGGTGGCGTCCGGAGTGACCGTATAGGTCGGATGGTAAGGACGTGGTGGCGTCCCGCGACCGTATAGGTCGATGGTAAGGACGCGTGGCGTCCCGGGTGCACCAGATAGTCCGATGGTAAGGACGCGCGGCGTCCGGGTGACCGTATGTGCGTGATAAGGACGCGCGGCGTCCCGCGACCGTATAGGTCGGTGATAAGGACGCGCGGCGCCCCGCGGTGACCGTGATAAGTCGGTGATAAGGACGTGGTGGCGTCCGGTGACCGTATAGGCCGGTGATAAGGACGTGGTGGCGTCCGGCGACCAGATAAGTCATGGATGGTGCGACGTGGCGCGGCGTCCCCGGTGACCGTATAGCCGCTGATAAGGACGTGGCGGCGTCCCGGGTGACCGTATAGGTCGGTGATAAGGACGTGGTGGCGTCCCGGGTGACCGTATAGGTCGGTGATAAGGACGTGGTGGCGTCCCCGGGTGACCGTATAGGTCGGTGATAAGGACGTGGTGGCGTCCCGGGATGGAAATTTTACGATTTTCCTAATCGGGTGGTTTAAGGCCTTCCGGGCCGAGATAGTCATGAGGACTTGAATCGTCTTTCGATCAGCGGGGTGCCACGCCGGGAGGACTTTGAATCGTCTTCTAGCCGCAGCGTGGAGGCGTGGCCGCCTTGTGATTCGAGAGGCGTAGATGCCATTTGTGTTTTTGCATGTTGATGTAGAAGGTTGGACTTACGATGACCGCCCGTGCTTGAGTTGCCGTTGAAGTAGGCAAGGATGATGGCCGATGATTGCTTCACCATTTGGCGCTGGGGAGGCGCTTCGTGCCTTGGGACTTGTCAGACTCGGAGATGTCAGTTGGCTCCTTCGCGTGCTTGTTTTGCCGTTGAGCGGGCGAGGATGACGATGGCCTGCTACGGGATACGCAATTGTATGACTTCCTTCGACTTGTTGGGGGAGGAGCTCGGGCTTACTTTGATGGCCGATGGTTGATTTGCCGCTGAAGTGGGCGAAGTTCGGGCTTACATCCGACCGCCGGTGCTTGAATTGCTTGGGATGCATGACCAGATGGGCCCTCTTCGTTGGGAAGATGAATTCGGACCTTCAGCTGCCGAGTTGTCGCTGAGCGTTTGGGGCGTCTTGTGCCTCGATATTCGTGGCCGGGAGGTGTCAGCTCCTTCTTGAATTGCCGCTGGAGTGGGCGAGGATCGGTCTTACGTTTGATGGCCGACGGTTGATTCGCCGTTGAAGTGGGCGGTTCGGGCTTACATCTGACTGCCGGTGCTTGAATTGCTAGGGATGCATGACCCTGGATGGGCCCTCTTCTGTTGGGAAGATGAATTCGGACCTTCGCTGTTGAGTTGTCGCTGAGCGTTGGGGGCGTCTTGTGCCTCGATATTCGTGGCCGGGAGGTGTTGGCTCCTCTCTTGAATTGCCGCTGGAGCGGGCGAGGATCGGCCTTACGTTTCGATGGCCGACGGTTGATTTGCCGTTGAAGTGGGCGAAGTTCGGGCTTACATCCGATCGCCGGTGCTTGAATTGCTAGGGGATGCATGACCCTCAGATGGGCCCTCTTCTCGTTGGGAAGATGAATTCGGACCTTCAGCCGGTCGAGTTGTCGCTGAGCGTTTGGGGGCGTCTTCAGGCTCGATATTCGTGGCCGGGAGGTGTCAGCTCCTTCTTGAATTGCCGTTGGAGCGGGCGAGGATCGGTCTTACGTTTGATGGCCGATGGTTGATTTGCCGTTGAAGCTGGGCGAAGTTCGGGCTTACATCCGATCGCCGGTGGTTGATTTGAAGGGTTAGGACCATTCTCGCACTGGATTTGCCGAAAAGGCCTTAGGATGCCTGGGGCAAAGTTTGTAAGGGCGCAAAGTCATTTGGGCACCCCTTGCAAAGAGGTCCGTACGGACCAACCTCCGTTGCAAAGAGGTCCGTACGGACCAAGTTGATTTTTACAGCTTCCCGCATTTTGACCAGCGCAGAAACCGAGGCTCCTTCACTTCTTCTTCTTCGCCTTACGAAACAAATCGAGAGAGAGAAGGAGAAAACCTCCATTTTTGCACCAAAATCTTCCATTTTTCCTTTGATTTGCTCGCAATGGCGGAGGGATCTCGAAGGAGCCGTAGACAACGCAGTCAGAAGTGGTCGAGCAGCCGAATGGAGCTTCAAAGGAATTGACCTCGTTCGTTCCGCCTTCGAAGAACCCTGATGTTTTGTATCCGAATCCGGAGGTGCATAATCGTCGCTCCATGAACGTTGGGAGGTAAGAAATCTGTTCCGTTTGATTCCCTCGTCGAATTTTTGAATGCTAGAACTAGGTTTTAGTTTTTCGCATTTTTGAATTTTTTGTTATTATTTTATGCCTTTTTTGTGAAATTCTTGATGAATTGTTGAAAATGGACATGTAAAAATTGTGGGTATGTGTATTTTGTGCAGAAATGTGTAGATTAGCTCTTATTTGTGAAAATAAAGTGCCTATCTAGTGAATTTGCATGCTTTGGTGTTTTGTACCGTATGCTATTTATGTATGTACATTATGAGAAAAATTATCGTGTAGTGATAATTTTTGTGCAAAAATGTGACATGTGCCGTGTTTTGTGACGGGTTATATGTGAAAGTGTGTGCCGTGTTTGGGACGGATTTTCTTTTGAGAATGTGCTATATAGTGTGTGCCGTGTTTTTGGGTGACGGACTTTGTGGGAAAAATATGTGCAATGTGTGCCGTGTTGGGACGGATTTTCTTTTGAAAATGTGTCGTGTAGGGTTTAATCCCCCCCTTTTTTTTTTTTTTTTTTTTTTTGAGAAAATGTGTACAAAGTGTGCCGTGTTTGGTGACTGATCGCATGGGAGAAATTATATGTGAAAATTATGTGCATTGTGTGCCGTGTTTTGTGACGGGTTACATGAAAATTATATGTATAATGTATGTGAAAATTAGGTGCAATATGTGCCGTGTTTTGTGACGGGTTATATGTGCCTTTATATTAAGTACTGTGATTGACGTACCTTGCTGTGTTTACCCGCAGGATGCGGGCTTACGGCCGGAAGGCCAAGAGGATGAAGACTCTGGATCGCTCGAGGTCATTGTGGAGCTATGGCAGCGGATGCCCGATATTTCCGTGGGCGGTAGGCCGAGTCCCCTGAGGTTGGTTTATGCTTCCGGCCTAGGTGTGTTCGTTGAGAACCCGGGCCGGAGTGTTCGACACGAGGAAGAACAAGAGCGTCTTCCCCGGGCCTATCCGAGTATCGTGGGATACCACCCACACCTTCCACCCGAGCCGGGGCGAGGTGACAGTGACGCCCACCGATTTTGCTGCTATTACCGGGCTCTCCTTCAAAGGGGGGCCTGTGAGGTGGAGAGACATGCTCTCTGATGATGTGCTGACCGAGCTGCTGGGCTTTGAGCCTCGTCCTCGCAGGGGCCTAGGGATGCTGTACAGCGACGTAGAGATGAGGATCACGGCCAGTATTGGGGCCTACATCCGGGGTACCGGCCAGGTGACAGCGGAGCAGTTGGCGCGCTCCTTCTTGTGGTATGCACTGTCCGAGACTTTGTTCTCGAACCACGCGACCGCAGCTCCCTTTGCTCTGTTGGAGAGCTTGACTGATCTGGATAGGGTCTGCGACATTGCTTGGGGCGAGGCAGGCTTGGCCGAGCTCTACTTTTCTCTGGACCGGTTTAGCCGGGGGGTGGCCAATTCGTTGGCCTGCTTTGATTTTGCTCGAGGTATGAGTTTATTGCTGTTTTTGATTTAGCAACTTGTCGTTTCTCCATTTTTTTTTTTTTGCTGAGCTCTTCTCTGCTTTTGTCGCAGGTGTGGTTTTATGAGGTCTTTCAGTGCTTCCCGTGGGATAGAGATCCTGGGGCTGTTGCTGCGTATCCTGCTATGCTCGGCTGGGCTCGTACGGCCAGGAGGAGGAGGACCAGCAGGGGTAAGCTCACCATTGCCTACGGGGAGGTGCAGGAGCGTTTGGAGCGAGATAGCCGTGAGGGTTTCGTCTTGTTCCCATGGGCTCGGTATGAGGGTGATGAGTTTGAGGGAGCTCCCGAGGTGACGGCGCAGCGGAAGATGCTGCGGGGCTTGACTTGCGACGCCATGTATCTGGGGGAGCGAGTCTTCTGGCAGCATGGCCCGGGTGTGCTTCCCGTTGCTCCGAGGGACCCTCCGTTTGGGATGTTTGACTCCCGGGATATGGATGTGCTGGATTTTGAGAGGTACCTTGGCGGTGTGGGTGCCGAGGAGTTTATTTTGTTTGGTGAGGAGTACGAGACCTTCGTTAGGAGGAAGCTGAGGACGCCCTGTGCACGGCGCGGAGAGAGAGGCCGGCCCGCAGCTCCCCTGCAGGTTCCGATGCCGGGGCCGGATTTCACTTATGTCCGTGGGGACGGATCGCGGAGGAGGGTGTCTCAGACCCGTTCCGGAAAGCAGGCTCCCGCCGCCACAGAGTGGACCCCGACAGATCGGTGAGTGTGCCGACTCTTTCCATCTTGGCATCTTTTCGTATTTTTTTCTCTTTTGTTGTTGAGTATACTGCATTGATGAGCGTTTCTTTGGCTGTTTGCTTGTGCAGGTCCCGGGGAGAGCCTATGATGCGCTGACTCGCCGTTATGTGGCGATGAGATCCTTTGCTAAGAAGATGGCGTCGAAGATGTCCTGCCGGTCTTCGCGTCGTATGCCAGCGTATGAGCCGATGCCTTCGAGGCATTCAGTGGATGTTCCTCCACCGAGGGCCGAGCCGGAGCCGCAGCAGGAGGGACCTTCGAGAGGGCGGCATAGCATGGATGCCGGGACGTCTTCTGGAGCTGCAGGGCCTTCGAGGGAGCAGCCCTTTTATCAGTTCATGCCTCCGCATGCCGCTCAGGGTGAGGGATTCTCAGAGCCTTCTTTCTTCGACCCTTTCGCCGGATTTGATCCTTCAGATTATTTTGAGTGGCAGGCTCCGGAGGGGGCCTCGCACTGATGATGAGGGCGTGACGGGCGAGTTCACTGGGATGCCCGATTTTTCTTTGGAGGATCTTGGCGAGGATGATGATGACGAGGGCTCTGATTAGTATTCATTTGCTTTCCCTCTTTTCATATCCCTCTCTCCTTTTTTTTTTTTTGTTTAGCAACAGACATTTTGTACCTGTAATAAAACACATGTATTTGCATGGCAAACAGTATTTTATTTTAAGATGTAATGTCATTTATTTTTGTGATTCCCGGGAATTGTCCTAGAAATTGTTGCTATTATTATTTTTATTTTTTTTTGTACATGCCACGCGAGCTGAGAGTGCGTTTGTGGGTAGTGTTGGTTTGCCGGAAATGGCTTTGGCCAGTGTTTGGACTGTTTGGAGCAAGGTTTTGCTGAGGACAGTGGTTTTTGTACTGTTTTCTCGGGGAAATGGGCTCGATTGCAAAGAGGTCCGCACGGACAGACCTACATTGCAAAGAGGTCCGTACGGACCAACCTTGCTTTTCAGAGGACTTAAATGTTTTCCAAAGTCTGACTTTCTCCCATTCCCCATTTGCAGCCATTTTCGAGCTTTCTTCCCCATTTTCTCTAGGGACCTCCATTTTTGCCATGGATTCTTCGTATGTTCCTAGGATTTTGCCGAGGCTTTCGCAGGAGAGGCAAGCACACTTCCTTGAGCAGCTTGAAAATGTGGATGAGACGCCGTATGAGGCATCAGAGACGGGCTTTCCAGGTAAGGTTTCGTCTTTGCTCGGTTTGGTCTTTTAAGGAGTTGGTTCCCGATTGGGATTTGCTGCGGGCCGCCGCGAAGTTCGGGATGTTAGGAGGCACGTGTACTGTTTCTCCTATAATGAAATGGTGCCCACTTTTGACGATTTTCGGGCTTTGACCGGAGGACCGGAGGTGGAGGCCATCTCGCTTCCTTTCGTTGGTGGTGCTGTTGTGAGCGTGAAGCTTGCAGACTTTCTTCGTGCTTCGTTGGAAGAAGTGCAGTGGCATGATCCTTGATTCGGGTCATATCGACATTTCGAGCCGCCGGAGCGGTTCATGGTTGATGATGAGAGTGACGTCTCTTGGGATGTATTTGCCTTGTGCGTGATGGCGACGCTTTTCCGGCCGCCCCTTGGCATTTGTGATGGCGCTTTGCTAGATGTGGTAGGGCACCGCAGAGCCGGGAGAGGATATTGTCCCGTTGGTGTTGGGAGACTCTTCATGGTATCGACCGTCCGGCGACCGGGGATCGTTTTATGAGAGGGGGAAGCCCCGCTTTGCTCACCTTGTGGCCGCGAGAGAGACTCCTGTGCCACGCCCGAGGCTCCGACGTCGTTTAGCCCGTGGTCATTTGCTCGCCGACCTCTTGTGTTGGATATGGATCACCCGCCCGGGAGAGATGGATGGCACAGCCTTGGTACGCATCGATCCGCCGGTGGGTTCCGCACCGGAGGATTGAGACCAGGAGGATCTTGCAGAAGGGTCCTACGTTGTCGAGTTCCAGGTTTGTCTTGGTCCTCCTTCTATGTTCCGTCGCTTGTTTCCCGGCAGCTGGGATGAAGCAGAGCCTTTGTTGGCCGGGATGACCTTGCTACCGCGGAGATAGCTCCTCTTTGTATGGCAGCTCCAGTGTGCCTTCTTGTATTGTCTCGAGGGTATGGAGGTATTCCGCTTTCCCTCCCGCGGTACTCCTTAGACGTCTGGGAGAGTGTCGTGTCGACGACTCAAGCATCCGGCCCGGTATGAGCAACAGGTTGGGCTCCCAAGTGGTCTTGGAGCAGCAGCGTGCAGCGATTCTGGGACCCGGTTGCCGTAGCAGCCTATTGCCTTAGGAGTGCCGAAGCCTCGGTCTCGACCCTTTCGATGTGACGGAGACGCTTGTTTGACTACGAGACTAGAGTTGACCGACCGACAGGAGAGGTCCTCTTTTACGTACTCGCAGGAGGAGATCCGAGCCGAAGCACGGGCGAATGAAGCCCCGAGAGCTACCGGATTATTTGACTCTACGGGGAGGACCCCGCATCTCTGACCGAGAGACGCAGAGTTGGTTCACGTGGAGCGAAAGAAGACTCGCCGGACGAGGGAAGAAAGGAAAGAATGGCGAGGGGACAAGCGCAGATGGCGCGGAATGACCTCCTAGGTATCCATTCATTGCACCGCAAACACATTATTAGTTAAATGTATTAAGTCAGTTTTTTAGCATGTTGTGAACTTGAGCGTATACCGTGCTTGAACTCATCAAGAAATGGTGTAACCGTTAGTGATTTGTGATTTACTTTTAAAGCTTTGTCGAGACGCAAGATCGCTTGTTTGCCTTCGCTTCTGTTGTGCCCTTTGTCAGCGTCCATCTTTGGACTTTTCTCTCGTTGCATTTGCGGATCGAAGGGGCCTGAGCCATGACGGCAATCCCCTTTGCCGAGGCTTTCAGGCTTGGCCGAGAGGTTGAATGCTCCCTTGACAAGTTGTTCCGACGGTCTTTTCGTAGCTTCCTTGCCGCTCGTTGGCGTCGGGCTCTTGACCTCGATTTCGCAGCCTTCGCTTGAGCTTCTTTGTTTTTTGTTTTTTTTTTTTTTATTGTTGTTTTTTTTTTTTGTGAGCCCTTGCGCGAGCTCTCTTTTTTTTTTTTTTTTTTTTTTTTGAAGCGCGTGAGGGCGAAGACAAGCCCCTGGCTTGGAAGCGTACATGAGTCGGGCTGCTTGATGCCGAGTGACCCTCGGATGTCCTTTTTTGATGTTGCCGCCGTCGTTTGACTTGGTCAAGGTGACCGCCGGGGCGTGTTCTTGAAAAGTGCGGAGCTTGATGGAGGTCTTGATTGACATTCAAACTTTTGACTTTTTTTGTGTATTTTTAGACCGGACCAATTAAGGTTGCCTACGTTCCTCCTGACTAGAGGGCTCAGTCTCGCGTAGTTCGACACTACATGGAGTGCCAAGAGATGCACAAATGTTCTTCTTTAGGCGAAGTATCTCGCGAAGTTTGCTTCCGTTGACTGGATTCATGAAGGGATTGCCGTCTAGGTCCGTTAGCTTCATGGCGCTCCGGAGAAGATCTTTTGAACCACGAAAGGGCCGATCCATGTGGGTTCCCATTTTCCCAGCTGGGTTGGTTCGAGTGGGAGGCTTTTCTTTCGAGTACAAGGTCACCTTCCTTGATGTCTCTGGATTTGACTTTCTTGTCGAAAGCTCTAGCCATCCCGCTTTGATAGGCTCTGACGTGTTCCATGGCCTTTAGTCGTCGCTCGTCTAGCAGAGCCAATTCATCATGTCGGCTTCGAGCCATTCGACTTCGTTGATGTCATTTTCCAGCAAAGACTCTGAGTGAGGGAATTTCTAGCTCGACGGGAAGGACTGCTTCCATCCCGTATGTCGTGGCAAATGGGGTTTCTCCCGTGGTCAGTTTCCGATCGTGCGGTAGCCCTGCAGTGCAAGGTGCGCTGCCAATCTCGTCCTCGGGTGGTCATTTTTCTGATGATCCGTTCGAGGGTTTTGTTCGCCGCTTCCACGGCGCCGTTTGTTTGTGGCCGGTAGGAGAAGATTTGTGGCGTGTGATCTTGAATTCAGCCAAGCCTCGTCGAATTCTCCTTCGAAGTGTGAGCCGTTGTCTCGATATGACCTCATTTGGGATGCCGTATCGGCATATGATGCTTTCCTTGAGGAAATGTGCGACCTTCTTGGAGGTGAGTACCTTGTAGGACTTGGCTTCGACCCATTTGGTGAAGTAGTCGATGGCTACTAAGATGAACTCGTGACCGTTGTCGCCGGGCGGAGCGATTTTCCCGATGACGTCAATTCCCAAGTGGCAAAGCGGCCAAGGTGTAGTCATGCAAGAGAGATCGTGGGGCGGCAGATGATTGAGGTTGGAGAACCGTTGGCACTTGTCGCAGCTTCGACAAAGTGGATGCAATCCGCTCCATGGAGATCCAAAGAGTAGCCCATCCCGAGAATGATTTGCATCGTGGCTCGGGCGTTCATGTGGGGACCGCAAGCCCCATTGTGGACTTCTGCTCATGAACTTGTTCGCTTCTTCTTGGCCGACGCAGCCGTAGGAGTGGCCCATGGTAGCGTTTCTTGTATAACATGTCCCCGAGGATGACGAAGCGAGAGGCAAGGCGTTTTAGGGCCATGATGCTCTTGGTTTTGACCCCTCCCGTGTGTTGCCCTTCCTTGTTCATGAAGGCGCTTCCCGTTCTTGAGGTATTGGAAGATCCGACTTGTGCCGGAAATGGCGTCTGACTTGCGTCTCTTTCGCTTTTCAAAGAATCTTGCAAATCTTTGTGATTAAAACCTTCTCGCAGCCTTGGGCCCGGTTTTTCTCTCGTTTGACAACATGTTTAAATGTTTGCTTGATGCATTTATTTAATTAATGTGTTTGCCTTTGTATAGATGAATTTAACTGCTTTGATTAGTTAATGTCATCATTTGTTAAAGATGCAATGAAATGGTTTTTTAGGAAGGTCGGACCTTTTATTGAAAGCGTGAAGGTCTGTACATTGTTGATCAAAGATTCACAATCGTCTGGGCGTAAAGCCGTCAAAAGACACAAAAGATGTGAATACACGTACAACAAGACTCGAAGCTAGACTATAGGCGACGAGGGATTGGACCAGGCTTCATTACTCCCGGATGGCCGTAGCTCTAGAGGGAGTGGTGCCGGGTTCAGTGGCCAATCTTCCCTTGGCATGAGTCCCGGAAAGTAGCTTGCATGCGGTTCGATTTCAAACCGCATCGCAGAGGTTTTTGGCCGCTCCCCGATGATGTCCCTCCATTAGTGTTGCCACCACCTTGGGGGTTTTTGATGATAGAAGTCGCCGAGGGCTACTTCTAGGAGGGCGAAGCATTCGCCGATTCTGAGCGGATTCTTGCCGATGTTGATCGCTCATAGAATCCGCTTCTTTATCTCGGGATCTTTGCTTGTACGACGTTTACAATGTCTCGATTCGAGCGGACATGATATATCACCTTCCCGATTAAGCCTTGGAGGAGGTTGCGCCATTGTTCGTCCAAGTCGGACACCTAATGTCAATTGAACTAAGCCGTGATGGCCGTCCCCGTAAGATCCGAGAGTGTCGGCCGCCGGGTTGTCTTGTACCGGGGATCGGTGATGAGCCGCTTGCAAGAGGGTTTTCGGCGAAGTAAGTGGTCTACTCCTCGATCAATCTCCATTAGTGGCATCCATCTCTTGATCCTCTCTCAAGCATTCTTCACAGCCGCATATATCGTAGTTGTCATCCCGACCCATGAGTTCTTCAATTTCCACTGTCGCGGCTTAGAGCGTGATGAAAGGATCCACTTCGTAGCGGGACAGGGTAGGAGAATCATCTCGGGAAGAGTATTCGGTCATGCCGGACCTTCTTCGGGTCATAGCTTGCTGGCCAAGCACTTGCCATTGCACTGCTTCCGCGGATCACTTCGATCGCTCCGTTGGCATTGATGAATTTCACGCATTGGTGAAGAGTAGATGATACCGCTTTCATCCGATGTATCCAAGGCCGTCCCAACAAAGCAGAAGGTTGGTTTGATTTCCACGACTTGAACTCTACCGACTCTAGTTGTACGTCGAATTGATCCTCAAATTGATGATTCCTACGATTGGTCGTGGCAAGAGAGTCGTAGGCTCGGATTACCCGAGGTGAAGGCCTTATCGTAGAACGGTCGATGTGGAGTCGTTTCAAGGTGCTTAAAGCGATGATGTTGATCGCGGAGCCGTTATCAATCAAGACGTTCGGGAGGAAGAACCTCTCTATCTTTATGAGGATGAGGAGAGCTTCGCGTGCCGATTCTCACATATTGGCAAGTCATCGTCTCGTGAAGACTAAACCGCTTCCCGTGCTACCGCTGGACTCGCCTCGTCCTGGGAACGTTCGATCCAACCATTTGTATGCCTTGGCCGGGGCAAAGATCGTAGGGAGACATGCGGCCCTTGGGCGTTCTTGTCGGAATTCCCGGCCACGAGACCTTTTGACTTTTGTTTCACGCTCCCAGCCATAGCGAGACAAAGATGCCGACGGTTTCGAAATTGCAGGAGTTCTCGCTCTCGCTTGGGATTTCATCAATGGCTATTGAGTTTACTCCCGTCGTTCGGGGGAATGGATTTCCAATGGTATTGGGACCACGGGGGCGTTCCAATTTTCCTCCTCAATGAGCCCCCGAATCACCCGCTTGAGTACGAAACAATTGTCGGTGGTGTGGCCGGTAGTTATGGAAGGCGCAGGCTTGCTCATATCCATGTTGGGCCTGAGGGTCTTAGGTTGGAAATTCTCGAGTGGTTTGAGAAGATTTCGCTTTACCAAGGCTTCAAATACTTGACTCCAAGGGCATTTCCAGGTTATCAAAATGCCGGAACCGTTGGAAGCTGGGGTTGCTATTCTTTGGGGCCGCCCGATCGCGGTTTACTTGAGCTCCATTCGAATGTAGTGCATCGTTCCGCCGCTTCCTTTCCTTTGGTCGGGCAGGAGTTGAAGTTGCCAGGTTTGTTCGATAGCGGTAAGATGAGGCAGGGGTTGCTGTTGCCTTTTGAAGACTCGTGGTCTTTTCAAACTTTGTCCCGCGTTGACCATGGCACGGAGATCCGGATAGAAATGGTGGTCGATCAAAGTCCTCAAAGATGGTTTGAGGCAGAATGGAAGATGTCCATCTCGCTCTTCCTTGGAAAGTGGATCCATTATCTCGCTTTAGCTTCCAGCCCATCTTTTGTAGAATTCGCCACCGGTTCGTCATCCTTTGTTCGGTGGCTTGCAGTCATGGCGGTTTGTTTCCCATTCAAGATTGGCGCGGTACTTCTCCAGAAGATTTCACCGATCTCGATCCCACGTGGAGCGGTTTTCTCGCCTTCACATTGAGGAACCACCTTAGTGCCGTGGATTTGAGGGAATGCCGAAAATGATCTCGCCATCTCGTTGAGGGGTTGCCCCTTTGGCTCTCATACCCGTGACGTAGGTGTCGATGTGGGTTTTTGGGCATTCTGCTCCGTCAAACTTTTCCATTTCCGCATCCCGAACTTTGGAGGGAGAGGGACCACTTTGTTCGGATCAAGCAGGCAGTGAGGAGTCCTTCCGAGAACTAGCTAGCTTGCCTTGCATGTCTTTCATTTGTTCGATCAACCAAGCCATGTGAGGGTCACTGTCTGAGGTGGGTTACCGTTTTCGTGGACTAAACCGAAGACGGAGGTGGATCGGGCCGATGGGATCGCCATTCGGGAGTCTTGGGAGGTAGTTGAGTGTATACCAACCCATACCCCGGGGTGTTGAAGTTGAGGGCATGATTGCTTGGTCCGCTAAGGGTTGTGTTTGGGAACCGGGGAAACGATTCGTTAGCCCCAATCGCGTACTTGGCGGGTGGCAAACTTGAGATGCCTGGATATCCGCCGGATGCCCGTCCCCGGTAAGAATGGGGACTTTGATTGTGGTTGCGAGGCTCGTATAGAGGCAAGGGATTGAATCCCGGGGATACCGAGATGCATTGGGATCTCGCGGAGCAGCACGTATGTGTGCCGTTGGTACCGAGCTTGACGTGCGTGAGCCGGAAACCGACCGATCTCGAGGCGGGCTGTCTGAGCCGGCTGACCGACGCCCGAGGGGAGCTGAGCGAGAGCCGCTTTGCGTTGCCGGGATCTCGTAGCTTGGCGGAGGCGGGACCCGCCGATAGCTTTGAGAAACCGGGAGCCGGTATGTCTTCGTCTTCTATGAGAACAAAGGTTCCATCAGTCGGGAACCGCAACTGCTCGAAGACGCAAGGTGTCGACGATCCAGCTTGCCGTTCTTCTTGGCGCTTCTTGATGGCTTCAAGGCTCGGGCAAAGACCTCCTCCATTGTCCTCGGAGATTCCTTAGTGGCGGGGTTCCGTTTCCTCACCGTTATCTCGTTGATCCCGTCACGGGGAGTATTGACTGCGGACCGCTGAACCGGAAGCGGCTATCGGACCTTGTGACCTCAATACTAAAAAGGCGGCTTCCAGGATTCTCAACCACTCTCGGTTCAATGGAGGGGTGACGGGCAAGGTTTAGACACGGGAATGGCCTAACGGGATAAAAGGGGGAAAGCTCACGTGGCATGCGGTTTCCGTTTCTTTTATTTATTTTTATTTTTTTTTTTTTGTTGTTTTAATTTACTTAAAACATATTTTCTCGTAATCCTAGGTAGGTTGGAAAAGATTGCTCTTCTTTTTCGCAACTATGCTAGATCCCGGGTCAAAGGAGACCATCTCGTGCGGCTATAAGCCCCTCGCTTTGCACCCGTATTTCGACATCCCAAG